>SJYW01013990.1:85037-106253 GCA_006410735.1 Raphicerus campestris | reverse complement strand
TATATATATATACACACATATACTGACATCCCTGTTTACCAGGTCCATGAAATACAGCTGGTCTTCAGGAAACATTTCCCAGAGACTAGAGCCAATTTTGAGATTGAGACACTTCCTTTTGGTCCTGGGGAAGCAATTGGCTTTACATGCAATCCATGAGAAGACCCTGGAAGCTTTGGCAGGATAACTGGTGGTGGACTTATCCTGAAATGTAGCAGGCTAGTGTGATAAGGGACCTTGGGAGGCAAAATTTAGAAAGAATTTGGGAAACAGAGCTAGTCTATTTGCTGGACTAGTCAAAGTGGGAGGACCACAGCTTGCATAGCATAAATATACTGCCAGCTTCTCCCTGGCATAAGGAGGTATGATTCCTCACAGCCTGGACAAAGTGAGTTCTCCTTTTACATGGTGAGGAAGTGCCACATAGGCTCTTGAACTGAGCAAAGCTGGATCCTAGAAGGTTGGCTGCAGCGGAAGGACCCACACGGGGAGGGCGCCTGGATGCCCACCACCATCTTCTGTCGCCTGGGATTGTCTTTTACTCTGGGGAAATCTCTCAGTTTCTGTCCCCCATCTTAGGACATTGGTCAGAAAGTGTTGATTTTTGTTATATTTTTCTTATTTGAAACATTTTAGAATGTTTTTGGGTGAAATATACATAACATAAAATATACCATTTAAAAATTACAACTCAGTGGCATTAGGTACATTTACAGTGTTGCACAACTCGTCGACAAGTTTTCATCTTCCCAAACTGAAATTCCATATTCATTAAATCAACCTGTTTACCAACCTTTTTGGCACCAGGGACCAGTTTTGTAGAAGACAATTTGTCTGTGGACCGGGGAGGGAGGAGGATGGTTTCAGGATGATTCAAGTGCATTTCATGTATTGTGCACTTTACTTCCATTATTATTGCATCGGCTCCACCTCAGACCATCAGTCATTAGATCCTGGAGGTTGGGGACCCCTGTATTAATCAGTAGTTCTCCATTCCCCACTTCTCCTTGCATTTGGCAACCAAATTCTTTGTATGAATTGGAGTGCTCTGGATATACCATGTAAGTGGACTCATGCAATATTTGTTCTTATGTGTCTGGTTTATTTCACTTAGTATGCTGTGTTAAAGGTTTATCCATGTTGTTGCATATGACAGAATTTCCTTCTTTTCTGAAGCTGAATAATATTCCACTGTATGCACGTACTATATTTTGTTTATTCATTTATCCATCAGTGTACATTTGGACTGCTTCTTCCTTCTGGCTGTTGTGAATAATGCTGCTGCGGTGAGGTACAGCTATCTCTTGGAACCTCTGCTTTCAGTTCTTTGGGGTATATGCCCTGAGGTGGAAATGCTGGGTCATAAGGTATTCCATATTTACATTTTTGAGGAACCATTATCCTGGCTTTCATAGAAGCTACACTGTTTTGTATTCCTACCAGCAAGACACAAGGGTTCCAGTTTCTCTGCATCCTTGCTAATACTTAGCGTTTTCTGGTTTGGGGACTTCTGTTTGTCTGTTTGTTTGGCAATAGCCATTCAAATGGGTGTGAAGTGGTATCTCATGATGAAGCATGGCTTTTTGATAACTGGTTCTTTGGCTTGTGTGTTAGTCACTCAGTTGTGTCCAACTCTTTGCAACTCCATGGGCTGTAGCCCACCAGGCTTCTTTGTCCATGGGATTCTCCAGGCAAGAATACTGGAGTAGGTTGCCATCCCCTTTTCCAGGGGATCTTCCCAACTCAGGGAAAGAATCTGTCTGCAATGCAGAAGACTCAGATTTGATCCTTGGGTTGGGAAGATCTTTTGGAGAAGGAAATGGCAACCACTCCAGTACTCTTGCCTAGAGAATCCCATGGACAGAGGAGNGGAAAGAATCTGTCTGCAATGCAGAAGACTCAGATTTGATCCTTGGGTTGGGAAGATCTTTTGGAGAAGGAAATGGCAACCACTCCAGTACTCTTGCCTAGAGAATCCCATGGACAGAGGAGCCTGATGGGTTACAGTCCATGGGGTTGCAAAGGGACACGACTGAGTGACTAACACTTCACTTCACTTCTTTGGCATGATTCTAGTACTTTTAAATATTTTTATTTATTTTAAATTAGTTTTGTTGGAATATAGTTGATTTACAATGCTGTGTTAGTTTCAGGTATATAGCAAAATGATTCTGTTATGTATATATTCATTCATTTTCAGATTCTTTATTCATATAGGTTATTATAGAATATTGAGTGAGTTCCCTGTGCTATACAGTAGATCTTTGTTGATTATCCTTTTTATATATAGTAACATGTGTATGTTAATCCCAAACTCCTACTTTATCCCTCCTCTATCCCCTTTCCCCTTTGGTAATCATGTTTGTTTTCTGTATCTGTGAGTTTATTTTGTAAATAAGGTCATTTATATTCTTTAAAATTAGATTTCACACGTAAGTGATGTCATATATTTGTCTTTCTCTGACTTCACTTAGTATGATAATCTCTAGGCCCCTCCATGTTACTGCAAATGGTATTATTTCATTCCTTTTATGGCTGAGTAATATTCCACTCAGCCATAAAAAGGAGATCCGACCAGTCCATCCTAACAGAGAGCAGTCCTGGGTCTTCATTGGAAGGACTGATGCTGAAGCTGAAACTCTAGTACTTTGGCCACCTCATGCGAAGAGNGCACGTGGAATCTGTTAGGATGTACTGTCATCCGTTATCTGATGGAGGGCTATTGCTGTCAGGGTGTGAATCACCCTCCTTAATTTGCTTTAATTCTTTAATCTGTTATTTTTCTGGGACAGTCTGTGGGTAAGGATACTTGCTGTTAAGGATTTTAATGAAAATCAAAATGACTGGGCAAATCATCATATGTGTTCCTGTAATCTAAGCTTTTATAACTTCATGACACAGATTTTATTTTTGTGTCACTTTGGTCCTGCCTCTTTTTCTTAGTTTAAAGGGCAATACTGCTGTAATTTTGGTTGGAGCATTTCCAGAGACAGTTGAAAATCTCTCTGGGGCATATTACATTTAGAGATGATTATAGCTGGAAAAAAATTCCTGCAAAATGTAGGCATTACTTACACATTTTACTTACTATACCATTAAGAAAGAGAGCTTTTTGTTAGTGTTAGCATTCATTTTAGGCAAAAAACAGAAATTTCTAGGTAAGTCTTTACTACTTTGATGTAAGAGATCTGATTAGAGGCCCTTAGCTTCCAGAACAAACCCCAAGACATACAGGAAAATAAGTCAATTATTGTATTGTGTACCTTTAGGATGAGTGTCTTCCCTTTTAAAAGGCTGTAATCCTGGGCTTCATGTGCAACTCCTTGTTTTGCTGAGAAAAATTCAAAGCCAGTTACGTGCAAGTTGAAAATGAAAATCAGTCACTTCAAGGGGAAGCATGTAGGAAGACAGGAGTAACCATAACAGTTATCTTTTTACTTTACCTGTGATGGGTTGTTCTTAGCAACGATAGTGACATCTCTAGTTAGACGAAGTTCTCCTGCCTGCTGAAATTAAGACCCTATCTCTATAGGGCCTTTCATCTGAGAAACAACCTCTGATGATCATTGTAAATTCTCCTGTTGCCTTCAGGTTTGAACCTGGTAATGAACTTTATAACTATCTGAAGTGGACCTGTATCTGACATACATTTGGTACCAGAAAAATGGACATTCATTCATCCATTCGTTCTATATGTATTTACTGAGCACCTGTTATTTGCAGCACTATTTTTGTTAATAAATTTAATTGAAGGATAATTGCTTTCCAATATTGTGATGGCTTTTGCCATACATCAACATGAGTTGCCCACAGGTATACATGCGTCCCCTCTATCCTGAATCTCCCTCCCATGTCCCTCCCCACATTATCCCTCTGGGTTGTCCCAGAGCGCCAGTTTTGGGTGCCCTTCTTTCTGCATCAAACTTGCACCGGTCATCCATTTACATATGGTAATGTACATGCTTCAGTGCTATTCTCTCAAATCATCCCACCCTCGCCTTCTCCCACTGAGTCCAAAAGTCTGTTCTTTACATCTGTGTCTCCTTTGTGTGCAGCCCCATTTTAAGCAATGGAGATACAGCAGTGAACAGAAAAGAAAAAAAACAAACCGTATCTTATGGATCTTGCATTCTACTCAGAGAGACAGATAATAAATAAATAGACAAACTATGCCAGATGGCGATAAAAGATAAAGTAGGGAAAGAAAGTGTGAAATGTGGAGGTGAAAGTATAGATAGAATGGCCATGGACGGCTTTCCTGAGAAGGAGAAATATGAAAAAATGCCTGAAGGAAGTAAGAGATTGGGCTATAAGATACCTGGGGACGAACATTACAGAAAATGCTCCCTGCTTTGCAGTAAGACCTGTGATTGGGAGCACAGCAGACATAAGTGCTGGAAGCCCACTGTTGGCTCCTTGCGAGGCATCCATACCACAGAGTGGATCCTAACACCTTAGGAATCAGAATCGGTATGAGGACAGTGCTTGCTCTGGTGTCCTGAGCCCTGTCTTTCAAATTAAGCATTAACCCTTGCTTTTCATACAACCACAAGATGGAAAGGTCACAATATATTCTTAAAAAAAATTTTTTTTATATTGGACTTTAGTTGATTTGGGCTTCCCTGGTAGATCAGATGGTACCAAACCAACCCAGTTCAATTCCTTGGTCGGGAAGTTCCCCTGGAGAAGGGATAGGCTACCCACTCCAGTATTCTTGGGCTTCCCAGTGGCTCAGATGGTAAAGAATCCACCTGCAATGCAGGAGACCTGGGTTCAATCCCTGGGTTGGAAAGATACCCTGGAAGAGGGCATGGCAACCCACTCTAGTATTCTGGCCTGGAGAATCGCTATGGACAGAGAAGCCTGGCAGGCTACAGTCCACAGGGTTGAAAAGAGTTTGGTCAGAAACAAACTTCTTGGCCAACCTAACACAATTTTGTGTTAGTTTCAGATGACCATCAAAGTGATTCAGTTACACATATACCTATTGCTTTTCAAATTCTTTTTCCATTTACATTACTATAAGACATTAAGCAGAGTTCCCTGTACTACACAGTAGGTCTTTGTTGGTTATCTATGTTATACACAGTAGTGAGTGTATGTTGATCCCAAACTCCCAACTTATCCCTCCCCTCCACCTTTCTCTTTGGTAAGCATCAGTTTGTTTTCTAAGTCTGTAAGTCTGTTTCTGTTTTGTAAATAAGTTCACTTGTATCATTTTTTTATATTTCACATATAACCATTATAGTATTTGTCTCTGTCTGACTTACTTCACTTAGTATGATCATCATATTATTGCATTCTTTGTAATGGCTGAGTAATATTCCGTTGTGTATATGTACCACATCTTTATCCACTCATCTGTTGATGGACATTGAGGTTGCTTCCATGTCTTGGCTGTTGTAAACAGTGCTGCAGTTGAACATTGGGGTGCATGTGTTCTTTCAAACCATGGTTTTCTCTTTATATTTGCCTAGGAGTGGGGTTGCTGGATCATATGGTAGCTCTATTTTTAGTTTTTTGAGTAACCGCCTTACTGTTCTTCATAGTGGCTATGCATTCTTACCAGCAGTGTAGGAATGTTCCCTTTTCTTCACACCATTTATTTGTAAACGTTTAATGATGGCCATTCTGACTGGTGGGAGGGGGGGAATGGGATGGGATAGTTACTCTCATCCTCCCCTAGATTGGAAAACATAATATATGGAAAAACAGATCATACCAGGGAAAACCGTGCAGCTGTCAGCTCTGTTGTTTCATTCCATTCGCAAGAGGTCAGGTAAAGGGAAAGTTATTTTATTATGATGCATTCTATTTGGAATTCCCCTGGGCAGTTTTCTCTTACTTTACTCCCTTACTATAATGGTCTTTAAGTGGCTCAGTCTCTAGACAGGATAGAAGTAGCTGCTTGGCTGTATAAGAAACCCCTGTGGAAGGCTTTTCCTTAACCAACCAGGTTTCTTGGAGCCCCCACTCACTCTATGTAAACCTCTGTTCTGACTTCCTCCTGAGAAAGGGTACTTTGGGGAACACCAGAGGCTCTGTATTCCTCTTTTCACTGAAATGCTTGTGTCCATGAAACTTGACATAGAAATAAAATTTCAAGAGAGTTTGGTTGTTCCTGGAATGAGAAGGAGCTCTCTGATGTTCTCTGAAAGGGGCTCAGAGTGAGAAAGTTATCTGGGCTTGGACCACGTGTCAGAGAATAAGGTAGAGAAGAATTAACAGAGATAATCTGAGGAAGCAGAATTTCCTCTGGGGGAGAATGTGAGTAAGCAAAGCTACTTAAAGCATATTGCCATGAGAAAGGTGGATTCCACATTATCAAGAGAATGCGTGAAAATGCCACTGAACCATGGGGATTCTAAAATTCTAACCAAAGCTCTCCTCACTCCCACTCTCTTCTCTCTCGTGACTTTGCTGAAGGCTGAGATGCTCTCTGGTCCCACGTTATTGTTGCTTTTTGATCAGCTCCCTGGGTCACTAGAAGGCTGGGGTAAGGAACTGGGCTGGGTTAAAGGCACACTCTTCTACCTGTGCCCACCCTAGGCTAGGGGGCTGGAGGACACATGGGGATCCAGCCACCATTGGCAGCGTGAGAGCTGTCCTCATGCGAACCACTGCCTAGTAAACAGATTTGAAAATGAATTAACATGACAAAATTCTCGACTGAGGACTTACATAATGCTGGCAGGTCATTTTAGAATTGGCTTTTGCTAATCAGGCAGTTGATGAAGTAGAGGAGGCTGAGCTGTCATTTATCTGCAAAATGATGCTTTGCAGTCTATGCCTCCATAACTGAGATGCTATTGTTACATGTTAATTGCATTTGCACACATGTGTTTTTTGGTATTTCTCCTGATGTGTTGTTAGGCTTCATTTCCATTAGTTTATAAGGTAAAGTCTACCATTCCTGTCTCTGAGACACTCTTAACCCTGGGAAAGATAAATTGGTTTTGCATCCAGAGTACTGAATAAATGCCATTGAATAAAGTGGGGCTCTGTAACAACTTAGAGGGGTGGGAAGGGGTAAGTGGTGGAAGGGAGGATCCAGAGGGAGGGGAAATATGTATACTTATGGCTGATTCACGTTGATGTATGGCAGAAACTAACACAATATTATAAGGCAGTTATCCTTCAGTTAAAACTAAATAATTTTTTTTCAGTTTTCTGTGCACTGCCTCTTCATTTCAAGTTTAAGATTCTCTTTTATACTTTTACAAAAACATTAGAAGTTTGACATTTATTATCTCTATAAGTCATTATTGCTCATCAGAGTTCCTGCTTTAGTGGTTCTCTTGGAATCAGCCTTACCATCTATTATCTACTTCTTCTAATGTGTCCTATAGTTAATTTGTGATTACATTGTAACTCATACTACATTCCTCAGTTTACTACTTATCTTCCTAAATCCTGTTTGCCCCTAACATCCTGAGCTCACTATCTGCTTTTTTTTTTAATACTTTATTCTACGTTACAATACTGTATCGGTTTTGCCATACATTGACATGAATCAGCCACAGGTGTACATGATCTCCCAATGCCGAAGCCCCCTCCTACCTCCCACCCCATATCATCTCTCTGGATCATCCCAGGCACCACCCCCAAGCATCCTGTATCCTGTATTGAACATAGACTGTAGCTTCGTTTCTTACATGATAGTATACATGTTTCAATGCCATTCTCCCAAATCATCCTACCCTCTCCCTCTCTCTCAGAGGCCAAAAGTCTGTTCTATACCTCTGTGTCTCTTTTGTTGTCTCACATACAGGGTCATCATTACTATCTTTCTAAATTCCATATATATGTGTCAGTATACTGTATTGGTGTTTTTCTTTCTGGCTTACTTCACTCTGTATAATCGGCTCCAGTTTCATCCATCTCATTAGAACTGANATATTAAACTCTTACCAGATATGTGGTTTGCATATGTCTTCTCCTATTCCATAGGTGACCTTTTCACGTTATTGATGGTTTCTGATGGTAAAGCATCTACTTGCAATGCAGGAGACCCAGGTTCAATCCCTGGGTCAGGAAGATCCTCTGGAGAAGGAAATGGCAACCCACTCCAGTACTATTTCCTGGAAAATCCCATGGATGGAGGAGCCTGGTAGGCTACAGTCCATAGGGTTGCAAAGAGTCTGACAGGACCGAGCAACCTCACTTTCACTTTGCTATGCAGAAGCTATTCAGTTTAATGTAGTCCTACTTGTTTATTTTGCTTTTGTTGCCTTTGCTTTGGGTGTTAAATCCAAAAAATCATCACTAAGAGTGATATCAAAGAGCTTACCCCTATATTTATGACCCTTATTTTGAACTCTCACTAAGATCTATTTCTAGAGATTTATCTTGTTCTTTTGTTTGGAACATATTCTTCTATTTCTTCCTTCTTGACTCTTTGTGTTGGTTTCTGTGCATTAGCTAAAACAGCCACTTCTCCCAGTCTTAAAGGAGTGGCATGTAGGAAATGTTTTGTTAGAAGCCCTGGCCACCAGAGCTAGGAACACAAGGAAACTCAAGCCCTGTATGGGCTGCACATGCCTGCCAGCTGCAGTGCAGTGGGCAGAGTGCTTACCCAGCCCAGCTGTGGCTTGCAGCTGTGACACAGGGGTGGGTGAGGCTCCTGGGGGCACCCCTACTGACACTAGCAGGTTAGAGGGAGAGTTCCAAGATGACACGTACCAGCCCTGGAATTAGCAAGGTAGAATGAGATCATAAAAATGGCATCTGCTAATGTGTCCATCACTGGAAAGAGTCCCAGCAAATTTGTGCCTCTCCAGCAGAAGCTTTAAGATTAGCTGGTGGGTCTCCTTTCTGAATAGTCCAGGTGACTTTCAAATTGGTGTTTTGTACTAGGTCCCAGGGTGAGGGTGTCTGTGCATGAGCCCTTTAAATATATTCTCCATTCCCTGCAGAGCTCTGTTTTTCCTGAAAGTAATACCCATTGGTTTTTTAAAATCAACCATTTCCTAGGCAGGATCGATGATTTGGGATGGTTTTGACGGAACTCAGACCCCTCTCACCTTAGAGAAGTGTTCTGTATTTTTGAGATCTCTCCCAATTGTGGATTGCTGCACCTAGGATGGAGGTTTGTTTTTGTTTTTGTTTTTGTTTTTGTTTTTTTTTTTGGTGAGACCGTGTTTCTGCCTCTGCTAACTGTCTCAGTGTTGTCTTTTTATCCTTTGTTGTAAAGGCTCTGCTTGTTCAGTTTTCAGATCTTTTCTGAGAAAAGTGCCCCTGTGTAGTTGTAGTTGTATGTCCGTAGGAGAAGGTGAATTTGGGACCTTCCTACACCGCCATCTGAACTGCCTCCAGTGGGGCTTCCAGATGTGTGGTCCAGATCCTTCCTCAGGGAGGATGAGAATTGGGGCTTACCTCTGATTGCACGTTGCTCTGCTGGGGGTGGAGTTGATGGCAGGAGATGACAGCCTTTCTTACTGATTTGAAGGTGGGTACTTTCTCATTTCCCAGATGTGTAGGAGTCATTCAGCTAGGTTCTGGAACTCTTTCAGAGGGAACTGCTCCATATGTAGCCATATATTCGATGTGTCTGTGGGAAGAGGGGACCTCAGGAGCCTCCCAAGGCTCCATCTTGTTCAACCCCCAATTCCAGCTAATTAAGTTTTAGACCTTTCCTCATCCCTGATTGCAGGAAGGACCACCAGAGCCTGGCTTCACCTGTAGGTCCTGAGGGTCTGGATGCTGCTGATTGCTGGTGGCTGTGGTTGAGCAACTCATGGACCATTAGAGGGACAGGGGCAGTGATATCTGGCTGGTTCCTGCCTTCTGGTCTCCATCGATGGGGCTGTAAAAGGTTTGGAGTTAATAATTTCCTATATCAGGAGCCTTCTATTTTTGTTCCTTAAAAAGCATTAACTAAATCACATATCCTTTACCTCTGAAGTGAACAGTAATAATCAAGTGCTTTCACACACTCCTTTGTTGTTGTCTGCTCAGTATTCCT
This sequence comes from Raphicerus campestris, assembly GCA_006410735.1. NCBI lineage: Eukaryota > Metazoa > Chordata > Mammalia > Artiodactyla > Bovidae > Raphicerus > Raphicerus campestris. Next base: position 96,289 of record SJYW01013990.1, on the reverse strand, counting down.
GTCTGGAAGTAAAAGAAAAGCACGTGGAATCTGTTAGGATGTACTGTCATCCGTTATCTGATGGAGGGCTATTGCTGTCAGGGTGTGAATCACCCTCCTTAATTTGCTTTAATTCTTTAATCTGTTATTTTTCTGGGACAGTCTGTGGGTAAGGATACTTGCTGTTAAGGATTTTAATGAAAATCAAAATGACTGGGCAAATCATCATATGTGTTCCTGTAATCTAAGCTTTTATAACTTCATGACACAGATTTTATTTTTGTGTCACTTTGGTCCTGCCTCTTTTTCTTAGTTTAAAGGGCAATACTGCTGTAATTTTGGTTGGAGCATTTCCAGAGACAGTTGAAAATCTCTCTGGGGCATATTACATTTAGAGATGATTATAGCTGGAAAAAAATTCCTGCAAAATGTAGGCAAAAATGTAGGCATTACTTACACATTTTACTTACTATACCATTAAGAAAGAGAGCTTTTTGTTAGTGTTAGCATTCATTTTAGGCAAAAAACAGAAATTTCTAGGTAAGTCTTTACTACTTTGATGTAAGAGATCTGATTAGAGGCCCTTAGCTTCCAGAACAAACCCCAAGACATCCAGGAAAATAAGTCAATTATTGTATTGTGTACCTTTAGGATGAGTGTCTTCCCTTTTAAAAGGCTGTAATCCTGGGCTTCATGTGCATCTCCTTGTTTTGCTGAGAAAAATTCAAAGCCAGTTAGGTGCAAGTTGAAAATGAAAATCAGTCACTTCAAGGGGAAGCATGTAGGAAGACAGGAGTAACCATAACAGTTATCTTTTTACTTTACCTGTGATGGGTTGTTCTTAGCAACGATAGTGACATCTCTAGTTAGACGAAGTTCTCCTGCCTGCTGAAATTAAGACCCTATCTCTATAGGGCCTTTCATCTGAGAAACAACCTCTGATGATCATTGTAAATTCTCCTGTTGCCTTCAGGTTTGAACCTGGTAATGAACTTTATAACTATCTGAAGTGGACCTGTATCTGACATACATTTGGTACCAGAAAAATGGACATTCATTCATCCATTCGTTCTATATGTATTTACTGAGCACCTGTTATTTGCAGCACTATTTTTGTTAATAAATTTAATTGAAGGATAATTGCTTTCCAATATTGTGATGGCTTTTGCCATACATCAACATGAGTTGCCCACAGGTATACATGCGTCCCCTCCATCCTGAATCTCCCTCCCATGTCCCTCCCCACATTATCCCTCTGGGTTGTCCCAGAGCGCCAGTTTTGGGTGCCCTTCTTTCTGCATCGAACTTGCACCGGTCATCCATTTACATATGGTAATGTACATGCTTCAGTGCTATTCTCTCAAATCATCCCACCCTCGCCTTCTCCCACTGAGTCCAAAAGTCTGTTCTTTACATCTGTGTCTCCTTTGTGTGCAGCCCCATTTTAAGCAATGGAGATACAGCAGTGAACAGAAAAGAAAAAAAAACAAACCGTATCTTATGGATCTTGCATTCTACTCAGAGAGACAGATAATAAATAAATAGACAAACTATGCCAGATGGCGATAAAAGATAAAGTAGGGAAAGAAAGTGTGAAATGTGGAGGTGAAAGTATAGATAGAATGGCCATGGACGGCTTTCCTGAGAAGGAGAAATATGAAAAAATGCCTGAAGGAAGTAAGAGATTGGGCTATAAGATACCTGGGGAAGAACATTACAGAAAATGCTCCCTGCTTTGCAGTAAGACCTGTGATTGGGAGCACAGCAGACATAAGTGCTGGAAGCCCACTGTTGGCTCCTTGCGAGGCATCCATACCACAGAGTGGATCCTAACACCTTAGGAATCAGAATCGGTATGAGGACAGTGCTTGCTCTGGTGTCCTGAGCCCTGTCTTTCAAATTAAGCATTAACCCTTGCTTTTCATACAACCACAAGATGGAAAGGTCACAATATATTCTTAAAAAAAATTTTTTTTATATTGGACTTTAGTTGATTTGGGCTTCCCTGGTAGATCAGATGGTACCAAACCAACCCAGTTCAATTCCTTGGTCGGGAAGTTCCCCTGGAGAAGGGATAGGCTACCCACTCCAGTATTCTTGGGCTTCCCAGTGCCTCAGATGGTAAAGAATCCACCTGCAAATTGACCTGGGTTCAATCCCTGGGTTGGAAAGATACCCTGGAAGAGGGCATGGCAACCCACTCTAGTATTCTGGCCTGGAGAATCGCTATGGACAGAGAAGCCTGGCAGGCTACAGTCCACAGGGTTGAAAAGAGTTTGGTCAGAAACAAACTTCTTGGCCAACCTAACACAATTTTGTGTTAGTTTCAGATGACCATCAAAGTGATTCAGTTACACATATACCTATTGCTTTTCAAATTCTTTTTCCATTTACATTACTATAAGACATTAAGCAGAGTTCCCTGTACTATACAGTAGGTCTTTGTTGGTTATCTATGTTATACACAGTAGTGAGTGTATGTTGATCCCAAACTCCCAACTTATCCCTCCCCTCCACCTTTCTCTTTGGTAAGCATCAGTTTGTTTTCTAAGTCTGTAAGTCTGTTTCTGTTTTGTAAATAAGTTCACTTGTATCATTTTTTTATATTTCACATATAACCATTATAGTATTTGTCTCTGTCTGACTTACTTCACTTAGTATGATCATCATATTATTGCATTCTTTGTAATGGCTGAGTAATATTCCGTTGTGTATATGTACCACATCTTTATCCACTCATCTGTTGATGGACATTGAGGTTGCTTCCATGTCTTGGCTGTTGTAAACAGTGCTGCAGTTGAACATTGGGGTGCATGTGTTCTTTCAAACCATGGTTTTCTCTTTATATTTGCCTAGGAGTGGGGTTGCTGGATCATATGGTAGCTCTATTTTTAGTTTTTTGAGTAACCGCCTTACTGTTCTTCATAGTGGCTATGCATTCTTACCAGCAGTGTAGGAATGTTCCCTTTTCTTCACACCATTTATTTGTAAACGTTTAATGATGGCCATTCTGACTGGTGGGAGGGGGGGAATGGGATGGGATAGTTACTCTCATCCTCCCCTAGATTGGAAAACATAATATATGGAAAAACAGATCATACCAGGGAAAACCGTGCNTAAACGTTTAATGATGGCCATTCTGACTGGTGGGAGGGGGGGAATGGGATGGGATAGTTACTCTCATCCTCCCCTAGATTGGAAAACATAATATATGGAAAAACAGATCATACCAGGGAAAACCGTGCAGCTGTCAGCTCTGTTGTTTCATTCCATTCGCAAGAGGTCAGGTAAAGGGAAAGTTATTTTATTATGATGCATTCTATTTGGAATTCCCCTGGGCAGTTTTCTCTTACTTTACTCCCTTACTATAATGGTCTTTAAGTGGCTCAGTCTCTAGACAGGATAGAAGTAGCTGCTTGGCTGTATAAGAAACCCCTGTGGAAGGCTTTTCCTTAACCAACCAGGTTTCTTGGAGCCCCCACTCACTCTATGTAAACCTCTGTTCTGACTTCCTCCTGAGAAAGGGTACTTTGGGGAACACCAGAGGCTCTGTATTCCTCTTTTCACTGAAATGCTTGTGTCCATGAAACTTGACATAGAAATAAAATTTCAAGAGAGTTTGGTTGTTCCTGGAATGAGAAGGAGCTCTCTGATGTTCTCTGAAAGGGGCTCAGAGTGAGAAAGTTATCTGGGCTTGGACCACGTGTCAGAGAATAAGGTAGAGAAGAATTAACAGAGATAATCTGAGGAAGCAGAATTTCCTCTGGGGGAGAATGTGAGTAAGCAAAGCTACTTAAAGCATATTGCCATGAGAAAGGTGGATTCCACATTATCAAGAGAATGCGTGAAAATGCCACTGAACCATGGGGATTCTAAAATTCTAACCAAAGCTCTCCTCACTCCCACTCTCTTCTCTCTCGTGACTTTGCTGAAGGCTGAGATGCTCTCTGGTCCCACGTTATTGTTGCTTTTTGATCAGCTCCCTGGGTCACTAGAAGGCTGGGGTAAGGAACTGGGCTGGGTTAAAGGCACACTCTTCTACCTGTGCCCACCCTAGGCTAGGGGGCTGGAGGACACATGGGGATCCAGCCACCATTGGCAGCGTGAGAGCTGTCCTCATGCGAACCACTGCCTAGTAAACAGATTTGAAAATGAATTAACATGACAAAATTCTCGACTGAGGACTTACATAATGCTGGCAGGTCATTTTAGAATTGGCTTTTGCTAATCAGGCAGTTGATGAAGTAGAGGAGGCTGAGCTGTCATTTATCTGCAAAATGATGCTTTGCAGTCTATGCCTCCATAACTGAGATGCTATTGTTACATGTTAATTGCATTTGCACACATGTGTTTTTTGGTATTTCTCCTGATGTGTTGTTAGGCTTCATTTCCATTAGTTTATAAGGTAAAGTCTACCATTCCTGTCTCTGAGACACTCTTAACCCTGGGAAAGATAAATTGGTTTTGCATCCAGAGTACTGAATAAATGCCATTGAATAAAGTGGGGCTCTGTAACAACTTAGAGGGGTGGGAAGGGGTAAGTGGTGGAAGGGAGGATCCAGAGGGAGGGGAAATATGTATACTTATGGCTGATTCACGTTGATGTATGGCAGAAACTAACACAATATTATAAGGCAGTTATCCTTCATTTAAAACTAAATAATTTTTTTTCAGTTTTCTGTGCACTGCCTCTTCATTTCAAGTTTAAGATTCTCTTTTATACTTTTACAAAAACATTAGAAGTTTGACATTTATTATCTCTATAAGTCATTATTGCTCATCAGAGTTCCTGCTTTAGTGGTTCTCTTGGAATCAGCCTTACCATCTATTATCTACTTCTTCTAATGTGTCCTATAGTTAATTTGTGATTACATTGTAACTCATACTACATTCCTCAGTTTACTACTTATCTTCCTAAATCCTGTTTGCCCCTAACATCCTGAGCTCACTATCTGCTTTTTTTTTTAATACTTTATTCTACGTTACAATACTGTATNTTTTTCCATGATCCATCAATTAAGAGGTATTTCCTGAGTGCACAGCTATGGCTTGCCCAGGATGTGCTGAGGGTCATTCTAAGGTAGTAGAGTCTTTCCTCAGAGACTGGCATCTCCCCGGCAAGTCAGAATTACCAATGAAAGCAACCAAGAGGCACTTGCACACATGCACACACACACATACACACACACGAGGGTTTGGTTGGTGCCTCTGCTAGGGCATGAAGCTCTCAGGACAGGCTATGGCTCCAGAAATAGTTTCTGTCATTTTCTCACTGGTGGTTTTCACTCTTAGTAGGTCTTTGTTTGGCTGACCTTATGCATCTCTAAAAGTCCACTGGAAGTCCCTGCCAGAAATCGTAGGTGCCCGCTGGACTGCCCACCACTTCTTTATGAGTGGAGTAAACCTGACCATAGTGAGGGCTTGCTAAGACTCTGAGCAGTAGGCAGCCCATTTGTAAAAACTCATTATAAATCTGTAAAATTCCTAAGGGAGTAACCCCTTACGGGTGTTTTCCCTCAGCCAGAGAAGATGGCATTAGTCTGATCTCCTGACTTGATTTGTCTTAGGGTCACAGAGGAAGGAGCACGTCCCTGAATACTGGAGGTGGCTGTGCCTTTCACAGGAATCAGGGCTCCTGACCACCTGCAGATACAACTGTCCAGGGTACTGTTTGAGGGTCTAATGACAGCAAGTCCCTTTGAGAGATGCAGAGATGAGTGGAATACAGCACAGCAGTATATAGGAGAGAAAAGATCACACCAAACAGCTCTGACATGAGACAGGAAGGGCTGCACCCTGTATGTGATTGATCTGTTCACTAAGTCGTGTCCAACTCTGTGTGACCCCATAGATGGCAGCCCACCAGGCTCCCCTGTCCCTGGGATTCTCCAGGCAAGAATACTGGAGTGAGTTGCCATTGCCTTCTCCAATGCATGAAAGTGAAAAGTCAAAGTGAAGTCGCTCAGTTGTGTCCAACTCTTTGCGACCCCATGGATTGCAGCCTACCAGGTTCCTCCGTCCATGGGATTCTCCAGGCAAGAGTACTGGAGTGGGTAGGTTAGGTCCAAATGCATTTCTTTTAACAAGCTGAAAATGAGGAATACAGATTCTTAAATAAGTGAAACAAATGATTTTTAGATTCTACCAAAATCAACAGCTGTCACAGTTGTCATTTTTCTAGTTAGTATGACACAGGAGAATTCCTTGCAAACACTAGCTTGATCTCAATTTCATGATGACAATGTACAGAATAGGTAGGACTGTGACAAATATAATGGAAGGCACTAAAATTCTTGGAGATTCTGAATTTTCTACTTTGCTGAGTCTGTCTGGGCTCCTATAAATACCATGGATGATTTGTTAACAAATAGAAATTTGTATTTCTCACAGTTTGGGAGGCCTGGAAGGTCCAAGGTTAATGTACTAGCAGATTCAGTGTCTGGTGAGGACTTGTTTCCTGGCTCATAGCCTCTGGATTTCTCGCTGTGTCCTCATATGGGAGAAGGAACAAGGACTCTCTCTCTTTCTCTGGGGCCTCTTTTATCTGGGCACTAGTCCTATTCATAAGATGAATCACTTAATTTTCCAGAGGCCCTGTCTCCTAATCCTATCACTTGGGGGATTAGGTTTCAACATAGAAATTTTGGAGGGGCACACATTCAGTCTCTAGCACACATATTCTTCAGTTTTCTTTCTCTTTATGATACTTCTAACATGATATTACTTGCTAGCTCAGTCCACATCTCAAAGTTTCTTTTTCTTTCAATGCTCCAGTTTTTGAAGCTTCTGGCTTGAATTATCATTTTAATCAAGATGGTATTTAAGATGTGAGCCTTGTAATTTTTCATTTTCACAGATGTAGCCAAGGCAGAACAAGTTGATCTTAAAACTGTTTTGACTCCTCTAGAAGGTGCCCAGTGAGCATTATTTTTCCATATGTCAACTGAGTTTGAGAGGATGGGAAGGTTGCAACTCGCCCTCTTCTGCCAGCCAGTGGGAGTGTCCAGCCATAGAGCAGTGCCCAGATCACCCACCAGCAGATGCTTCATAAGGCTGGAAAGACATCCGTAACAATATGGTACATGTTTCCTGAAAACCAAATATCCAGCCATGAAATCCACCCCCTCCCACCTAATTAGTGAGCATCCTTTGAAGCCTTCTCTGGTGGCTCAGATAGTAAAGCATCTGCCTGCAATGTGGGAGACCCGGGTTTGATCCCTGGGTCAGGAAGGTCCCCTGGAGAAGGAAATGACAACCCATTCCAGTACACTTGCCTGGAAAATTCCATGGATGGAGGAGCCTGGTGGGCTACAGTCCATGGGATTGCAAGGAATCGGACACGATTTCACTTTCACTTTTCTTTGATGTTCCAACATTGAGTGTACAAGGACATTTTCAGGTGTGACTCCTGAGGCCTGGTCTGCTTTAAAGACGGGGTAACCACTGGGTAGGGTAGAGAGATTCATTGGTCTTTCTTGAAGCCATCTTACCAGTAAATGGCAGGAAGTCTCCCCCATGGTATCTAAGACCCTGTAGCCTCCAAGGTCTGGCCAGTTTGCTTCTTTGCCAGAAGATGCAAAATGCCCTTTTAGTAGCTCTGTGGTTTGAGTTCCAATGACTCAGGGCAGGAGATGCCATGGATGACTCTGGGGATATGGGGAGTACCATGGGCTGCAGTCAGACAGTGTTTCCCTTGGCCAAAATCGGGTGCAAGGCAGACCTCGATGGGGCTAGTTTGCCAAATCTCTCTGATGCTTGAGCCACACTCAAAATCTCTATTAATAGACCCTCTCTCTATTTTTTTTTATTATGCTCTACATTTTACTTATGTTATTTAATCCACACATTAGACCATCTCTCTATTAAGGCTCACCCGCCCTTGCTTTTAGGCCTTACCTGGGTATGCCCTTGTATTGATTTCCAACCCTGTAGGCACTGTAGGAGAGGCCCCTGCCAAGGCAAGAGAGGCTTTAGTTTCAAGATCTCTTCACAACTGATGTATTCATTCATTTAACAAAAATGTAAGAAGCAAGTACTCTGTGCCTGGTACTCTGCAAGGCGCTGAGGACCCACATAAGAAACTGCCTGCCCTCAAGAGCTCATCGTCTAAAAGAGGGTGCCAGACAGGGAAAGAAAAGGGCTGAGTGCAGGGGGAGAGAGGCCTCCAGTCCTCTGGGAGAGATCCCAACTCATTGGAGGAGTCAGGGAAGGAGGTGGAATCAGAAATGTTTCACAAACGGCCCATTCATGGGTTCCCATTTCAGGAAGGGCAGAGTAGTATGTTTCAGAATAACCTTGCAGATGACAATGATAAAATCTGGACAAATTATAAAGAATGAGTATTGGAAGGCAGTGGAGAACAAACATTAGCAGACTAAACCAGAAGGGAGAAGTGCTTTCAGCCCTTGAAGGAAGGAACCTTCAGTAGTATGTCTATGGTAAGGTGGCTTTACACTTGAAGGCTTTCAGTCTGCAAACCTGGTATATTTCTTCACATACTAAGCTGTTCCCTAATTTCCCTTTGCAATATTGAAATTTTCAGTGTACAGGCCTTACACACCCTTTGTTATATTTATTCTTAAGTATCCTTTTCTTGATGCTGTTGTGAATATATTTTTTTCATTTTCTTATTGTTTATTACCACTGTGGAGAAATACAGATATTTTTGTATAAGGTCAATTGAAAAGAAAGTGCTGGTACAACAGTATAAACATATGGGGAAAAATGAACCTTGACCCCTGTCTCAACATATATAATAAACCCAAAGTAAAGTTCCTAGAACAGTTCCAAAGTAAAAATTCCTAGAACAGTTCAATACAATAGAACTTTCTGTGATGACAGGAATGTTCTTTGTATTGCCTAATTAGATAGTCCCTGGCCTCATGTGGCTGTTGAGCACTTAAAATGTGAGTAATATGACTGAGAGATCAAATTTTAAATTTTACTTAAATTTGAAGAGCCACCTGTGGCTGTTTGCTACTGTATTGGACAGGATGATTCTAGAAGAAAGCTTAGGAGAATATCTTTGTGATTTTAGAGTTGGCAATTAGTTCTTAAGATGTAAAAGCACTAACACAGATGATAAAAGTTAGTAATTTGAAATTAACTGAAATGTAAAGCTGTTTATCAAAAGACATCTCTAAGAAAATGAAAATGCAGGTCACAGATCAAGAGAAAATACTATTGTATCCAGACACAAACACTATTTATTGCATGACTCCATTTGTATGAATTTCAAGAACAGACTAATCTGCAGTGATAAAAATCAAAACAGATCAACACTTCCCTGGCGGTCCAGTGGTTAAGACGCTGTGCTCCCAATTTAGGGGGAATGAATTCAGTCCCTGGTTGGGGAGCTAAGATTGCTGCATGTCCTGCAGTGCCCCCTCCCCCCACCAACCTCACCCAAAACAAAAAACAAAACAGATTGCTTCTAGGAGGTATTGCCTCCAGGAGGTATAAATTGACTGGAGGTTTAAAAACAGGCAAAGCTAATCAATGGAAATAGAAATCAGATCTGTGTTACCTGAAGGGGCTGGAAATTGAATGGAAGGAACCTTTCCAGAAGAAAGGAAATATTCTATATCTTGATTAGAGAGTTACTTGGGTGTATGTGTCGATAAAAATACATTGAATTTTATGTTTAAGATCTATGGATTTCAGTACATAGATTTTACTCAATGATGGGATGAATAGAAACTGAATTGAAACAAGCCATGTCCATGACCACAATTTTTCACATACAGTTTTTTTGTTTATCAGTCAAGGAAGGAAAGAGGAATAAAAGGATGGTCTGTTTAGGTGTCTCAGACAGTAAAGAATCTGCCAGCAATAAACAGACCTGGGTTCACTCCTCGGCCGGGAAGATCTTCTGGAGAAGGGAATGGCAACCCACTCCAGTATTCTTGCCTGGAGAACTCCATGGACAGAGGAGCCTGGCGGACTACAGTCCATGGGGTTGCAAAGAGTCAGACACTAACACTTCCACTTTTCAGACTCTGAGAGAACAAAGATGGATTTTCCCCTTATTTTCAGGAAGGGAGAATCAGATTGTACTTTTATCACAAGGAGAGATCCTGGTGAGAAAGATGAGTAGGGAAGAGGCAGGGAAAGCCTCTTACTGTCCACTGCCCGGGCTCTGCCCTGGGGAAGGGGCAAGAAGCTCTGCTCTTGTGCCTTTGTTTTTCAGCAAGGGCTGGTGCGGAGGGAGGTGGTCAATGGCCCCAACTTGTAATCCTGAGAACACGTAGCCTGGGTAATGGAACAGCCGCCAGGGAAGTGTTGATCTGTTTTTATTTTTATCACTGCAGATTAGTCTGTTCTTGAAATTCATACAAATGGAGTCATGCAATAAATAGTGTTTGTGTCTGGATACAATAGTATTTTCTCTTGATCTGTGACCTGCATTTTCATTTTCTTAGAGATGTCTTTTGATAAACAGCTTTACATTTCAGCTCTTTCATTACCCACGTAGCTGGGTAATGAAAGGCAACCCAGCTGTGCACAGCTGGGTTGGCTTTCATACTCAGCTGATGCTCCAGATAGGCAGGAAGCAAGTACTCAGAGCTTCTTAGCCTGGACTCGGGAGAGGGCATGATCCCAGCCATCCTAACCATGCTTTTTTTTCTAACATGTTAATTCCCTCTTTTTCCTCAATGACTTTTTAGTTTCTTATGTCACAGGTTGTTGGTGCCATTCATCCCTGTTCTCAAACATCTTTTAAACTTGGGTGAAGTGACAACCAGGGGAAGAAAATCACTTACTGAAAGATAGGACTACTTACATTTGCATTAAAGCACAGTTCTGTCAGTCTCTCTCAAATGATTTTTCTCTGAATTCTGAATACATAAACTACTAATGTGTTCTTGTGTCAATCATTTATCTTTATATCACCTTTGCTGAATGGGCAATGAGACTGGTTAATCAGGCTTATCACTAAAAGGAGGAACTCAGATTTCTGAGAGGAATTCCTCATCTGATGTCAGCTGGGTTGTCATGCAGGAGATAAACCTAACATAAAAGTGTCTCTACTGCCTGGATTGCAAAGCCTCTAGAATTACTGAACTCTGAAATCCAGGTGATTCCTGATAATTTGGAAGTGAGTTTCTAAGAGCTCTAAATGGATCCCATATTGCCTACCCCATGACAGCTTGGTCAGAAACGCTGTATCATGAGTCATCAATGGGATGGGGAAGAAGAGGTTTAAAAACTGAAGTCGCTGTAGACATGCTTTAAATGTAGACTCCAGAGCCTACTTGCTGTCAAGTTCTATT
>SJYW01013990.1:73963-84227 GCA_006410735.1 Raphicerus campestris | reverse complement strand
GCCAGTGGGAGTGTCCAGCCATAGAGCAGTGCCCAGATCACCCACCAGCAGATGCTTCATAAGGCTGGAAAGACATCCGTAACAATATGGTACATGTTTCCTGAAAACCAAATATCCAGCCATGAAATCCACCCCCTCCCACCTAATTAGTGAGCATCCTTTGAAGCCTTCTCTGGTGGCTCAGATAGTAAAGCATCTGCCTGCAATGTGGGAGACCCGGGTTTGATCCCTGGGTCAGGAAGGTCCCCTGGAGAAGGAAATGACAACCCATTCCAGTACACTTGCCTGGAAAATTCCATGGATGGAGGAGCCTGGTGGGCTATAGTCCATGGGATTGCAAGGAATCGGACACGATTTCACTTTCACTTTTCTTTGATGTTCCAACATTGAGTGTACAAGGACATTTTCAGGTGTGACTCCTGAGGCCTGGTCTGCTTTAAAGACGGGGTAACCACTGGGTAGGGTAGAGAGATTCATTGGTCTTTCTTGAAGCCATCTTACCAGTAAATGGCAGGAAGTCTCCCCCATGGTATCTAAGACCCTGTAGCCTCCAAGGTCTGGCCAGTTTGCTTCTTTGCCAGAAGATGCAAAATGCCCTTTTAGTAGCTCTGTGGTTTGAGTTCCAATGACTCAGGGCAGGAGATGCCATGGATGACTCTGGGGATATGGGGAGTACCATGGGCTGCAGTCAGACAGTGTTTCCCTTGGCCAAAATCGGGTGCAAGGCAGACCTCAATGGGGCTAGTTTGCCAAATCTCTCTGATGCTTGAGCCACACTCAAAATCTCTATTAATAGACCCTCTCTCTATTTTTTTTTATTATGCTCTACATTTTACTTATGTTATTTAATCCACACATTAGACCATCTCTCTATTAAGGCTCACCCGCCCTTGCTTTTAGGCCTTACCTGGGTATGCCCTTGTATTGATTTCCAACCCTGTAGGCACTGTAGGAGAGGCCCCTGCCAAGGCAAGAGAGGCTTTAGTTTCAAGATCTCTTCACAACTGATGTATTCATTCATTTAACAAAAATGTAAGAAGCAAGTACTCTGTGCCTGGTACTCTGCAAGGCGCTGAGGACCCACATAAGAAACTGCCTGCCCTCAAGAGCTCATCGTCTAAAAGAGGGTGCCAGACAGGGAAAGAAAAGGGCTGAGTGCAGGGGGAGAGAGGCCTCCAGTCCTCTGGGAGAGATCCCAACTCATTGGAGGAGTCAGGGAAGGAGGTGGAATCAGAAATGTTTCACAAACGGCCCATTCATGGGTTCCCATTTCAGGAAGGGCAGAGTAGTATGTTTCAGAATAACCTTGCAGATGACAATGATAAAATCTGGACAAATTATAAAGAATGAGTATTGGAAGGCAGTGGAGAACAAACGTTAGCAGACTAAACCAGAAGGGAGAAGTGCTTTCAGCCCTTGAAGGAAGGAACCTTCAGTAGTATGTCTATGGTAAGGTGGCTTTACACTTGAAGGCTTTCAGTCCGCAAACCTGGTATATTTCTTCACATACTAAGCTGTTCCCTAATTTCCCTTTGCAATATTGAAATTTTCAGTGTACAGGCCTTACACACCCTTTGTTATATTTATTCTTAAGTATCCTTTTCTTGATGCTGTTGTGAATATATTTTTTTCATTTTCTTATTGTTTATTACCACTGTGGAGAAATACAGAGATTTTTGTATAAGGTCAATTGAAAAGAAAGTGCTGGTACAACAGGATAAACATATGGGGAAAAATGAACCTTGACCCCTGTCTCAACATATATAATAAACCCAAAGTAAAGTTCCTAGAACAGTTCCAAAGTAAAAATTCCTAGAACAGTTCAATACAATAGAACTTTCTGTGATGACAGGAATGTTCTTTGTATTGCCTAATTAGATAGCCCCTGGCCTCATGTGGCTGTTGAGCACTTAAAATGTGAGTAATATGACTGAGAGATCAAATTTTAAATTTTACTTAAATTTGAAGAGCCACCTGTGGCTGTTTGCTACTGTATTGGACAGGATGATTCTAGAAGAAAGCTTAGGAGAATATTTTTGTGATTTTAGAGTTGGCAATTAGTTCTTAAGATGTAAAAGCACTAACACAGATGATAAAAGTTAGTAATTTGAAATTAACTGAAATGTAAAGCTGTTTATCAAAAGACATCTCTAAGAAAATGAAAATGCAGGTCACAGATCAAGAGAAAATACTATTGTATCCAGACACAAACACTATTTATTGCATGACTCCATTTGTATGAATTTCAAGAACAGACTAATCTGCAGTGATAAAAATCAAAACAGATCAACACTTCCCTGGCGGTCCAGTGGTTAAGACGCTGTGCTCCCAATTTAGGGGGAATGAATTCAGTCCCTGGTTGGGGAGCTAAGATTGCTGCATGTCCTGCAGTGCCCCCTCCCCCCACCAACCTCACCCAAAACAAAAAACAAAACAGATTGCTTCTAGGAGGTATTGCCTCCAGGAGGTATAAATTGACTGGAGGTTTAAAAACAGGCAAAGCTAATCAATGGAAATAGAAATCAGATCTGTGTTACCTGAAGGGGCTGGAAATTGAATGGAAGGAACCTTTCCAGAAGAAAGGAAATATTCTATATCTTGATTAGAGAGTTACTTGGGTGTATGTGTCGATAAAAATACATTGAATTTTATGTTTAAGATCTATGGATTTCAGTACATAGATTTTACTCAATGATGGGATGAATAGAAACTGAATTGAAACAAGCCATGTCCATGACCACAATTTTTCACATACAGTTTTTTTGTTTATCAGTCAAGGAAGGAAAGAGGAATAAAAGGATGGTCTGTTTAGGTGTCTCAGACAGTAAAGAATCTGCCAGCAATAAACAGACCTGGGTTCACTCCTCGGCCGGGAAGATCTTCTGGAGAAGGGAATGGCAACCCACTCCAGTATTCTTGCCTGGAGAACTCCATGGACAGAGGAGCCTGGCGGACTACAGTCCATGGGGTTGCAAAGAGTCAGACACTAACACTTCCACTTTTCAGACTCTGAGAGAACAAAGATGGATTTTCCCCTTATTTTCAGGAAGGGAGAATCAGATTGTACTTTTATCACAAGGAGAGATCCTGGTGAGAAAGATGAGTAGGGAAGAGGCAGGGAAAGCCTCTTACTGTCCACTGCCCGGGCTCTGCCCTGGGGAAGGGGCAAGAAGCTCTGCTCTTGTGCCTTTGTTTTTCAGCAAGGGCTGGTGCGGAGGGAGGTGGTCAATGGCCCCAACTTGTAATCCTGAGAACACGTAGCCTGGGTAATGGAACAGCCGCCAGGGAAGTGTTGATCTGTTTTTATTTTTATCACTGCAGATTAGTCTGTTCTTGAAATTCATACAAATGGAGTCATGCAATAAATAGTGTTTGTGTCTGGATACAATAGTATTTTCTCTTGATCTGTGACCTGCATTTTCATTTTCTTAGAGATGTCTTTTGATAAACAGCTTTACATTTCAGCTCTTTCATTACCCACGTAGCTGGGTAATGAAAGGCAACCCAGCTGTGCACAGCTGGGTTGGCTTTCATACTCAGCTGATGCTCCAGATAGGCAGGAAGCAAGTACTCAGAGCTTCTTAGCCTGGACTCGGGAGAGGGCATGATCCCAGCCATCCTAACCATGCTTTTTTTTCTAACATGTTAATTCCCTCTTTTTCCTCAATGACTTTTTAGTTTCTTATGTCACAGGTTGTTGGTGCCATTCATCCCTGTTCTCAAACATCTTTTAAACTTGGGTGAAGTGACAACCAGGGGAAGAAAATCACTTACTGAAAGATAGGACTACTTACATTTGCATTAAAGCACAGTTCTGTCAGTCTCTCTCAAATGATTTTTCTCTGAATTCTGAATACATAAACTACTAATGTGTTCTTGTGTCAATCATTTATCTTTATATCACCTTTGCTGAATGGGCAATGAGACTGGTTAATCAGGCTTATCACTAAAAGGAGGAACTCAGATTTCTGAGAGGAATTCCTCATCTGATGTCAGCTGGGTTGTCATGCAGGAGATAAACCTAACATAAAAGTGTCTCTACTGCCTGGATTGCAAAGCCTCTAGAATTACTGAACTCTGAAATCCAGGTGATTCCTGATAATTTGGAAGTGAGTTTCTAAGAGCTCTAAATGGATCCCATATTGCCTACCCCATGACAGCTTGGTCAGAAACGCTGTATCATGAGTCATCAATGGGATGGGGAAGAAGAGGTTTAAAAACTGAAGTCGCTGTAGACATGCTTTAAATGTAGACTCCAGAGCCTACTTGCTGTCAAGTTCTATTTTGGCTTCGAAGTCATGTCAGACATGATTCTTGACCTTATGGAGTCACTCTAGCTATGTGGGAGTCACTTTTATATCAATCTGGAAAGGATGGTGATTAAAGTAGGTGGGCTAGGGACTTCCCTCGTGGTCTAGTGGCTAAGACTCCTTGCTCCCAAGGCAAGGAGCCCAGGTTCAGTCCTTGTTTAGGGGAATAGATCCCACATGCCACAACTAAAGAACCCTCAAGCCACAGCTATGACCTGGTGCAGATGAGTTTTAGGTGGGCCATCAGGTTATTCAATGTATATCTGCTGTTTCTGTCATGTACTTACCGTGCTCATTGAGAGCTATTTTATTCATCCATTCACCAATTTCTACCATTAAATTGCTAATTTGTTCCACACTAAATGAACCAGGAAATTAAGAAGCTGAGTTTCTTCCCCCACTCCTGTCACTGATTGTGTCAGTCAGCAGGCAGTCTGGCTGCTCCTTACCTTAGCTTCTGCCTCTGTGAAATGGGTATAACTTTTGGCCTAAGTGGCTGCATGGGTCAGTTTTGAGAACTGGGAGAGATCAATGGATATGGCAGTGCTTTGACAAACATGAAACTCACCCTGGTGGGATTGAATTGTTGTTCATGCTGGTCTGATGTTGGCCAGCGGCTCTAAACCTGACCGTAAGTAGTGATCCTTGGGGATTCTAAGAAGATACAGATTACCTGTCCCTTCCACCAGAGATCCAGAGATCCTGCAAGCAGGAATACTGAATTTTGAGAAGCCCTACAAGTAGGGCTTGCAGATAGAATATCAAGGGTCCCACTGAGAAATATTGGTGTGTGATGCAGAATATAGAAGATCCCTCAGTGAAAAGCATCTTTTCAGGATGATCCAAGGGCCCACACCTTGAGTCTTTTGCCTTACGTTTATTTGTACACCTTCAGAAGTGATGTCTTTCAGTTTGATGTTTGTCTGCACTTTCTGTACAGGGACTTGCACTTTGTGGATGCTGGAAACCATCATCCCGTGGGTAACTGAGCTGGAGGGTAAGGAGTCTTTTATTTTGCCTTTCTTCACAGCAATGCAGAGTCTTCAGAGAAGAGATTCAGAATGAATAGCTTTGTGTCAGACTTTGGAAAGCCGCTGGAGCCAGATAAGGTGTTTTCTCGACAGGGCAATGAGCAATCCAAGTCCTTCTTTCACTGCTACATCAATGAAGTCGACCCCTTGGAGAAGACCAGAGCTTGTCTCCAGACCACAGCCCTCGACAGTGAAGTTCATCTCCAGGAAGCCATCAGAGGCAGTGGGCGGCCGGAGGAGGAGTTGAACAGGCTCATGAAATTCGACATCCCCAACTTCGTCAACACGGACCAGAACTCCTTTGGAGAAGATGATCTCCTGATTTCTGAAACACCTATTGTTCTAGAAAATAAGCCAGTGGTCCAAACCTCACACAAAGAGTTGGACTGAGAAGCACATTTTATCAGGTGTTTTCCTGAAAATGTTGGGTTTGTCATTGAATAGCCAGAAATCTCTATTCATCGAGATTGTGTGTGTGTTTGTGTTTGAGAGAGAGAGAGGCAGAAAGACAGAGAAGAGAACCCCCTGAGAAGAAAGATGGTGAAGCTGAGTTTTCATGCCTTTAAACTTATTTGGAGCTTTGAGGGGAACCAAATATTTACACTTTCTCATCTTCCTTGTTGAAAATCTTGGTCACATATTCTGCGTCAGCATTCGTGAATGGGGCTTGATGTGTCATGTTTCCTGTCTGGTCCTGCCACTACCATGCTCTGCCTTTAGCAAGTTACTTTGATTCTCTGGGCTCCCACCTTTTTATCTGTAAGGTGAGGAGTCCGGAGGAGGTGATCCAATAATTTGTGGACTTTTGACTTTGTATTCACATGAGGCTGGAAATACCCAAAATTACATAAACTAGAGGCTGACCCCTGGTTCTTGTTATAACATTCCCCCAGGTCTGTACCTCCCACTCAACCCTTAATTGAATCCAACTTATGTCAGGAGCTTGAGCATCCCCCAGAATATCAGGAGACCTGATGTGGTCACTGTGGCCAAATTTATAGTGCTTTGCTAAAACAGCTCAAACCTGGAGACAGCCCCCATACCCCATGCCCCAAGATGAGTACCTTATATGACAGTCCCGTCCCCTGAATGTAGGGAAGGTTGTCAGTGGAGTAAAGGGAAGTGTCTTCTGTGTCCCTGTGTCAGTGTGACTGTGATTGGTCACACTGCTGTGTCATTGGCTAGTGAACAAGAAAAGTGCCATTTGCCAGGCTGTTTTCTTGGCAGATGTGTGGGTGATGTTTGTGTGGCTAGTGTGTAGTCTTTGAGTCGGGATGGTGAATGGGTTATTAATACCCCATCAACAGACATTCCAGGTGGCTTGGTGCAACTCAAGAGTCAACTTCATGAAGGAATTAAATCTGCACACTGTTTTGGAAATTACTCTGTTTTGCACAGTCACATTGCATGCATGGCCAGCTACTAATCTCTGGGTGGCATTTTCATATGGACTTTCGTTTACCACCTGTCTTGCTTAAACTGAAAAATAAATACACTTATTGCACCATAATTTTCTCTGGTTCTTTGTTTTCACGTGTTCAATTTTTCATTTTATTTAAAAACAGTTCCACATTTATAATGCCTCCTAATTTCTGTCATCTCTAGGATTCTAGTGAGTGGTATGAGTCATGTAACAAATTTCTTTTAGGATTTATTCCACCAAAAGAAATCCCTTTCCCATAATGTCTTTTGAGGAAAATAGTATTCTTTAAGACTCAAAGCATGGGACACTTCTTACACTTTCTTGCAAAAAGAAACTTCTTATTTTCACTAAAGAGTGCTGATTTTAATGGCTTTTATGAATGTGAATATTATTATTCATAATTTAACTAATCAAATATAAACCATTGTTATGTATTACTAAGATGCAAAACTATTTAAGTGGCTTTTTAGTTAAAAGTNTACACATTCTTGCAAAAAGAAACTTCTTGTTTTCACTAAAGAGTGCTGATTTTAATGGCTTTTATGAATGTGAATATTATTATTCATAATTTAACTAATCAAATATAAACCATTGTTATGTATTACTAAGATGCAAAACTATTTAAGTGGCTTTTTAGTTAAAAGTAGATTTATTAGAAGACTGACAGATATTTAAAAGATGGAAAAATATCCATGGCTATATACCCTCGTTCTTATTGACGAAATGTCAGGAATTGTGAGGGGTCTAAGATTTGACCCCTCTTTCAAGCTTCCAAGTATCATGACACAGTTCTGTGGAAGCTGGCAGAAGGCACAAGACTCCTGGGTCAGAGACAGGGCACTTCATGACGGCATGGCAAGCAGCATGTGCCTCATGTTCAGGTTGGTTCCTGAGTCCATTTGCTGTTGCTGTTGTAACAAAGGACCACTCACCCAGTGACTTAAAGCAGCCCACATTTATTCTCTTACAGTTCTCAAGTGCGGAAGTGCGAGATCAGTGACAGTGGGCTAGAATCAAGGTGCCATCAGGGCTGTGTTCCATACGGAGGCTCTAGCGAAGGATCCATTTCTCGTCTTTTTCAGCTTCCAGAGGCTGTTCACATGTTTTGGCTCATGGCCCTGTGTCACTGTCACCTCTGTTTCCACTTTACCTCTCTGTCTCTGAACATCCTGGCCTCTCTCCTATAAGACCTTTGTAATAACATTGGATCACCCACAGTAGTCTGTCATCTCAAGATTCTTAATCACATCCACAAAGTCCTTTTCACCATGCAAGGTACCACATGCATAGGTTCTAGGGATTAAGAATGGACATGTTTGGTGGGGGGAGAGCATTATCCTACTACATTCTCCTCTGTGACCCCAAAGATTCATGCAAAATATATCTGTCTCACCCCCAACATCCTCTAAAATCTCAATAATTACATCATCAAATCAAAATCCAATATTTAGTCTATATAGTGTCAGCTCAAGGGTCCCAAATATCATCACCTTATTCATCTAAATCAGGTATGGCTGAACCCTGGGTAGGATCCAAGACATGAAAACAGCCTAAATGTCCATCAACAGAGGAAAGGATAAAAAAGATGTGGTATACTCACACACATACACACATATACACACAATGGACTATTACTCAGCCACAAAAAAGAACGAAGTAATGCCATTTGCAGCAACATGGATGGACCTAGAAATTATCATACTGAGTGAAGTAAGTAAGAAAAGGACAGATATCATATGACATTGCTTATATGTTGACTCTTAAAAGATGATTCAAATGAACTTATCTCAAAACAGAAACAGATTCACAGACTTAGGAAACAAATTTATGATTACCAAATGGGAAAGATGGGGAGAAAGATAAATTAGGAGTTTGGGATTAACATATACACACTATTGTATATAAAATAGATAATCAACAAGGGCCTACTGTGTAACACNTTGACACTCTTCACATCTAGAAATTTTTGTTACATGGCAGACATTGTGAGTGAAAAATCCCTTGATGTGTCATATGTTGTCTTCTGTGAGAGAAATTTCTCCCCTTTCTTCCTATGAGCCAGACAGAGTGAGGAGCTATCATCTTACTCCAGTTGAGGCCAGTCAGGACTGAATCTTTTATCCTTAAAACAGCTTTGGGATATATTTGGCAAAATAATTTTCACATATTTAAAACATACAATTTAATTCATTTGACATAAGAATATCCCCAAGAAACCATTACCATGTTCAAGACAGTGAACACACTCGTCATCCCCAAAAGTTTTCTGTCGTAATCCCTCCCTTCCCCTCTCTTGCCCTGGAAACTGCTGATCTGCTTTCTATCACTGTATATTGGCTTGCGTTTTCGAGATACTTGTATAAATGGATTCAAGCAGTATCTACTCTATTTTGTCTGACTGTTTTCATTCAGTGTAATTATTTTGAAATTCATCCCTGTTGTATTAGTAGATTATTATTATTATTTGCTGAGTAGTGTTTAAAGGAAAGGAAAGGGAAGTGAAGTCGCTCAGTTGTGTCTGACTATTTGCGACCCCATGGACTGTAGCCTACCAGGCTCCTCTGTCCATGGGATTTCCCAGGCAATAGTACTAGAGTGGATGGCCATTTCCTTCTCCAAAACATTTGAAAGTGTAAGTCACTCAGTGGTGACTGACTCTTTGCAGCCCCATAGACTATATGGTCCATGGAATTTTCCAGGCCAGAGTACTGGAATAGGTAGCTTTTCCCTTCTCCAGGGGATATTCCCAACCCAGAGATTGAACCCATGTTTCACACACTGCAGGCAGATTCTTTACCAGCTGAGTGCTGAGTTATTGCTGAGTAGTTTATTGTGAGTAGTGTTTGGATAGACCATACTTTTTTATTAATTCTCTTGTTGATGGATATTGGGTTATTTACAATTTTGGCTACTATAAAGAAAACTGCAGTGAATATTTGGTTGCAATTCTTTCTATGGACATATGCTTTTATTTTCTAAAGCAACTAGAAGAGGAATATCTGGGTCATATCTTAGGTGTTTATCTTTTTAAAGAAACTGCTTATCAGTTTTCTAAAATGTTTAAATGTTACTGTGAATTCCTCATAGTTTATATGAATTCTTATTGATTTACTTCATTGCCAACATTTTGCAAGGTCAGTCTTTTTAATTTTATTCATTCTAGTCTGTGTGTATAATAGTATCTCATTGTGGTTTTTAGTTGCATTTCACTAATGACTAATAAGGCCCCCTGGTGGCTCAGATGGTAAAGAATCTGACCTGCAATGCTGGAGATCCTGGTTCAGTCCCTGGGTTGGAAAGATCCCCTGGAGGAGGGAAAAGCTACCTACTCCAGTACTCTGGCCTGGAAAAATCCATGGACCATATAGTCTATGGGGTTGCAAAGAGTCAGTCACCACTGAGTGACTTACAGTTTCAAATGTTTTGGAGAAGGAAATGGCCATCCACTCTAGTACTATTGCCTGGGAAATCCCATGGACAGAGGAGCCTGGTAGGCTACA
>SJYW01013990.1:47242-73835 GCA_006410735.1 Raphicerus campestris | reverse complement strand
GAGAATCCCATGGACAGAGGAGCCTGGTAGGCTACAGTCCATGGGGTCGCAAATAGACACAACCATTCAGCATCTTTTCATGTGCTTATTATCCATCTGGATATCTTTCTGAGGGGTGTTTTCAAGTCTGCTCATTGTTGTACTGGGGTGTTTGCTTTATTATTGAGTTTTGAGAGTTCTTTATTCTCAATAAAAATTCATTTTCAGAGTGACTTCATTTCTCCTTTAAATGGATCATACTTCTGGTGTTATAGCAAAGAAATATTTGCCAAAACCAAGTCATAAAAGTTTAATCCTTTTTTTTAGAAGTTTTATAGTTTTAGATTTTCTATTTAGNGCTCAGATGGTAAAGAATCTGACCTGCAATGCTGGAGATCCTGGTTCAGTCCCTGGGTTGGAAAGATCCCCTGGAGGAGGGAAAAGCTACCTACTCCAGTACTCTGGCCTGGAAAAATCCATGGACCATATAGTCTATGGGGTTGCAAAGAGTCAGTCACCACTGAGTGACTTACAGTTTCAAATGTTTTGGAGAAGGAAATGGCCATCCACTCTAGTACTATTGCCTGGGAAATCCCATGGACAGAGGAGCCTGGTAGGCTACAGTCCATGGGGTCACAAATAGTCAGACACAACCATTCAGCATCTTTTCATGTGCTTATTATCCATCTGGATATCTTTCTGAGGTGTGTTTTCAAGTCTGCTCATTGTTGTACTGGGGTGTTTGCTTTATTATTGAGTTTTGAGAGTTAGTCTTAAAATCATATTGTTTGATTTGTTTTTCTTATTCAAACTTGTTCTGGGTACTTGGGATCCTTTGCATTTTTATTTGAATTTAGGATTAGTTTTTAAATTCCCTTCCTTACATACAATTCTACCAAAATTCCACTCATTTCTTGGTCATCTCCAAAACCACATTTTCCACAAAAGGCTCTCTGATCCCAGGTGAAAGGAGTTTCTCTTTCTTCTGTGCTCCATTCACACTTCATCATACTTTTATTTCATTTGTTCATATTTGGCTACATGTATTTGTCTGATCTCCCCTGCCATATAGTAAAACTCTCAAGATCCAGGAATCTTGACTTTGTTCCCTCTGTCTGCTGAAAACCTAGTTTTATACTTTGCAGGAGTGAGTCTGACACTAAGAGATGTCTGTGGAAGACATCTAGCTCATTTCCTGCCTGTTGTCAAGTAATCTGACAGATTTAGAATCAATTTTTCTATTGTTACCTCCAAGATGGCTCATTCTTTATTATTTCTATTGATACTAATGCAATTTTAAAGAAAAATAAGATAATTGTTTTCCAAGTATCAAATATACTATATTTGACTTGTGGTGCTAGTTACATGCAGCTTAACAATTGTCTTAACAATCTACTTATTGTTCACATTCTCCCTATTCATTGAACTTTTGGGAAAATGCTCATCCATAAAGACATCAATGATATCTTTGGCTGCCAAGGGCAGCAGTACCTCACCTCAGACCTACTGTGTTTCTAGTAGTTCACTCCAGTCCTACTCTAGCCCTCAACTGGGGGAACTGCAGTTAAAAGCCTGTTATTTCTCAGGAAGAGTTTCTGTAGGAAGTATAATCATGTCCTTTTTATGGGGATGTTCAGTCTAGAGATTTGGCAACAGAGGAATAGGTTTAACTTTCTTTGTAGAGCCTAAACTTTTCCGTACTTATTAGGAACATATACAATGAGGAAACTGTTTTAGCGCCTAACAAATTAGCAGCATAACAATATGCTTGGGAAAATTAGCTTTCCTATTACATGTGGGCAATGTGTTGGTGTGACAATCACCTTGGGTAATGTTTTCTCTGTAAGCAATGTAAGGTTTAAGACACTTAAGAAAGGCTTTTTGTTTTCTTCCTTAGTCTTTTCACATTTGTTGCATCTGGTGAGATCATATGAACCCCGTTTATTTGCAGCCCAGCACTAATCTTTTTTAAAGGATCACATGTTTGAAAGGCTAGTACCCAATTCACTGGAAGATAGAAATCCTTTTAGAGTTTTGTCCTAGAGTAAAAACTTGGTTAGTGGTTAAAGAAAATTCATATTAAAATCTTAAATACAATGATATAACATTTAAAAAAATGATGAACTTAGTTGATTCCATTAAACACTACAGCAGTTAAGCCTGTTTCTGTAGCAGCCTTGCAAAGATTCCCTCTTGATCAGAATCCTTGAGAGGCCCATGCAATCATTGTCAATATCATCATTATTATTATGGATTTGATTCTTTTAGAAGATTCTAGGAAAATAAAGAAATGGGTAGGGGATGTGTGTATATACAGTGAGAACAATGATCAGACATTTGATGTAGGCATGGCAAATGAAGGAAGTGGTGGGAACGAGATGATCAAGGAGGAAGGGACCAAACCTGTTTGAAGATCAACAGGTTGGTATGAATAAGGGGAGTGTGGTGGGCAGAATAATGTCCCTCCCTTCCCCATAAGGTAGCCAGCTATGAAAATGTTACTGTACATGGCAAAGGGGACTACAGATATTTTAGGGGAAAAAAATCCAAGAGGATTTCTATCTTCTAATAAATTGCCTTTTAAATGCATGATGCTTTGTTAAAGATTAGTGCTGGGCTGCAGATAAACAGTGGAGAAGGCAATGGCACCTCACTCCNCATTCTGACACACACAAGGACATCTAGAAACAGACCCAAACACAGTTTATAAAAATTTAATGGTGGATGCTCCTCAATTTTAGAGAAGGAAATGGCACCCCACTCCAATACTCTTGCCTGGAAAATCCCATGGATGGAGGAGCCTGGAAGGCTGCAGTCCATTGGGTCGCTGACTGTTGGACATGACTGAGCGACTTCATCTTCACTTTTCACTTTCCTGCACTGGAGAAGGCAATGGCAACCCACTCCAGTGTTCTTGCCTGGAGAATCCCAGGGACGAGGGCACCTAGTGGGCTGCCATCTATGGGGTCTCACAAACTTGGACATGACTGAAGTGACTTAGCAGCAGCAGCAGCAAATTAACAGGGTTCATATACTCACCAGATGTAACAAATGTGAAAAGACTAAGGAAGAAAAAACAAACACACCATTCATAAGTGTCTTGAGCCTTACATTGCTCACAAGAGGAATCATTACCCAAGGTGAGTGTCAGATAAAGCCTGAGTGTGATGGTAAAAGGGGATCCTGAGAGGAGATGGTAGGAAGAGTAGCCTGGATTATCCTGCTGCTGCTAAGTCACTTCAGTTGTGTCCGACTCTGTGCGACCCCATTGACGGCAGCCCACCAGGCTCCCTCGTCCCTGGGATTCTCCAGGCAAGAACACTGAAGTGGGTTGACATTGCCTTCTCCAATGCATGAAAAGTGAAAGTGAAGTTGCTCAGTCCTATCCGACTCTTAGCGACGCCATGGGCTGCAGCCTACCAGGCTCCTCTGTCTATAGGATTTTCCAAGCGAGAGTACTGGAGTAGGGTGCCATTGCCTTCTCCGGGATTATCCTGCAGGGGGGCCTAATTTAATCACCTGGGTGCTTAAAAGAGGAGAACACATCCCAGCTGAGCTTAGAGTCAGAGGGGGACATAATCTTGGAAGAATATACTGAGAGGATGCAAGCTTGCTGAAAGTGAATGTAGAGGAAGTGAGGGCACAAGCCAAGGGATGTGAGTGGCCTCTGAGAACCAGAGAAAGCAAGGAAATATTCTCTCCTGGAGCCTCCAGGAGGAGCACACCCTGCCAATACCTGGATTTTAGCCAGATGAGAACTGTGTTGGATCCCTGACCTCTAGAGGGTAAGGTGAGAAATCTGTGCTGGCTGAAGCCATTAGGTTTGTGTAATTTGCTACAGTAGTAGTAGAAAACTAACATAGGGAAGATCTGTGTAAGAGGTGGAGATGGTCTGATGGAGAGGGAGGCTGGGGTAAGGATTCTGGTGCAGGGGGATCACGGGGCACTGAAGCAGAGCTGGCAGTGCTGTTTCGCAGACTATTTGAAGTGAGAACATTGGAGCAGAGGAATAGAATAAACCTCTACCAGAAAAATAAGTGAAATGGTGACAGGGCTTCTGTGGTGGTGGGTATGAGAGTGGAAAAGGACAGATTGATATAAGCTTTATTTTGAAGAAATTGGCTATAGGTTTAATAACTACACACTGGGGAGAGTTAGTCAGTGTATAAACTGAGTGTGTGTGTCCTCTCGAAATTCTCATGTTGAAACCCTGTTTTCCAGTATTAGGAGGCAGGGCCTTTGGGAGGTAAATAGGATTAAGTGAGGTCCTGAGAGTGGACCCCTCAGGAATAATAGAATCAGTGCTCTTATAAGGGTCTCAAGAGAGCTTGTGTCTCTCTGCCCTTGGTCATATGAGGATACAATGAGAAGTCTGCTGTCTTTGAGCGAGGAAGCACCGACACCTTGATCTCAGACTTCTCAGCCTCCAGAGGTTGAGGAATATGCTCGTTGTTTTAAGCTACCCAATTTATGGTAATCTGTTACAGCATCCCAGGTTGACAAAAATGGTCAAGGATGCCTTAGAGTTTGGAACTGCCTGGAGAATGTTGAAACCCAGGGGAGTGGGCAGCTGGTTTCAGGGAGAGAAGCAAAGGAGTTGGTTTCAAACACATTTGACTTTTTTAGGACACTGGGTAACTCTGGTAGGAACTGAGAATAGGGGCTGGCACTCAGGAGAAAGGAACAGTAGAGATGCAGACCCAATGTTATNGTTAGAATTCACACACAGGAGGGCTGGCCCAGGGCTCCTGCTCTCAACCACCCATACTAGACTCAACCGCCCACACTAGACTCAACCACCCACACTAGACTGCCTTGTTTATGTGCATCAGTTTGTTTCAGCTGTGAAATAGGGACCTTGTCCAGTAACTTACAATACCGTTCTTATAATTTTATTAATAAAATACCTTACCAGAAGGGAAATGTTAATCACAGACATTACAAACCACACAAAGCTAGACATAAAAAGATAACTGGTTACGGGAACAAAACCAATCATGTTTCCAGACATTATACATGCTGAACCTCTGCAAGAAAAATTTTAATTCTGCCTGGCTATAGAATAATTATTTCATAATTTATTAAAGAAATAAAAGAATTTCAGATATTATATAAATAGGTGCTTGAGTTATGGGGAATACAAAATGCTGTATGAATTTTCAATTCATTATTTTGATGTCTCATATATTAAAACTTGGCATTTAGTGATTTTTCAATCATATTCAGACATAATTGACACAACATTGTACAAGTTTAAGGTATACAATTAAGACGCTAATTCCTTGGAACGAAAGTTATGACCAACCCAGACAGCATTATTAAAAAGGAGAGACATTACTTTGCCAACAAAGGTCTGTCTAGTCAAGGCTATGGTTTTTCCAGTAGTCATGTATGGATGTGAGAGTTGGACTATAAAGAAAGCTGAGTGTCGAAGAATGATGCTTTGGAACTGTGGTGTTGGAGGAGACTCTTGAGAGTTCCTGCAAGGAGATCCAACCAATCCATCCTAAAGGAGATCAGTCCTGGGTGTTCACTGGAAGGACTGATGTTGAAGCTGAAGCTCCAATACTTTGCCACCTCATGCGGAGAGCTGACTCATTTGAAAAGACCCTGATGCTGGGAAAGATTGAAGGCAGGAAGAGAAGGGGACAACAGAGGATGAGATGGTTGGATGGCATCGTCGACTCAATGGACATGAGTTTGGGTAAACTCTGGGAGTTGGTGATGGACAGGGAGGCCTGGCGTGCTGCAGTCCATGGGGTCACAAAGAGTCAAACACGACTGAGCAGACAAACACTCTTTTTGACATGTCCCCATGTGGGTTTGACTTGCACTTCCCTCATAATTAGCGATGTTGAGCATCTTTTCATATAGCTGTGGGCCCTTTAAATATCTCCTTTGGAACAACGTCTATTCAGATCCTTTGCCCATTTTTTAGACTAGTTTTTTTTTTCGCTATTGAGTTGTATGAGTCACAGCTTGCCTTTACATCACGTTGATTATCTCCTTGGTTGTGCAGATGCTTTTTTAGTTTGATGTGGTCCCATTTGTTTATATAGTTTACTTTGTTGCTTGTGCTTTAGGTAATCACATCCAAAAGGGATCTATGACAAGACACATATCAGCAAACTTTTACCCTGTGATTCATTCTAAGAATTTTATGGTTTCTGGTCTTTAATCCATTTAATGTTTGTGAATGGTATAACACAGGGATCTAGTTTGTCTTTTGCATGTAAATATTACATTTCCCAAGAACCATTTATAATGAAAAATGTCTTTTCTCCACTGAGTATTCTTGGCTCCCTTATCAAATATGTATATATGGATTTATTTCTGGGTTCTAGATTCTATTCCTTTGGGCTATGCGTTTGTTTTTAATGCCAGGACCATACTGGTTTGATTACTTCAGCTTTGTAATATAGTTTGAAAAGGAAATGGAGACACCTCCTGCTTGTTGTTCTTCCTTAGGATTGCTTTGACTCTGCCTGGTCTTTGTGGTTCCATACAAATTTCAGAATGCTTTTTCTATTAGTATAAAAAATGCCATTGGAATCTTGACATAGATCACAGTGAATCTATAGATGGCTTTGGACATTTTACAGTATCAATTCTTATAAATCATGAACACTGAACACCTTTGTCTTTAATTTCTTTCATCAATGCCTTATAATTATCAACATACAGATCTTTTACCTCCTTGGATAGATTAATTTTCAAGTATTTTATTCTTTTTGATATTATTATAAATGAAATTATTTTATTTTATTCTTCAGATAATTTTTGTTAGTATATAGAACATTACTGACTTTTGTATACCAATTTTTGTAACAGAGAACTTTACTAAATTTGCTAACCAGCAGTTTTTAGGTAGAGTCTTTAGGATTTTCTCTATATAAAATAATGTCATTCACAAATAGACAATTTCATTCTTTGCCTGACTGCTCTGGCTAAGGCTTCTAATAGTACGTTGAATAAGAGTGTGAGAATGAGCATTCTCTTGTTTCTGATCTTAGCGGAAAAGCTTCCAACCTGTCACTATTGATTTTGATGACAACTGAAAGGCAACCTACTCCAGTATTTTTGCCTGGAGAACTCCATGGACAGAGGAGTCTGGCAGGCTACAGTCCATGGGGTCACAAAGAGTCGGACATGACTGAGCAACTAATTCACACACGTGTGGTCCTGTTATATATGGCCTTTATCCTGTGAAGTATGTTATTTTTATACCTAATTTGTTGAGAGTTTTTATCAAGAATGGGTGTTTGTGTTAAATGTTTTTTCTATATTGACTGAGATGTGTGTGTGTGCTTAGTTGTGTCCAACTCTGTGCAGTCCATGGACTGTAGCCTGCCAGGCTCGTCTGCCCATGAAATTTTCCAGGCAAGAATACTGGAGTGGGGTGCTCTTTCCTACCCCAGGAGATCTTCTCACCCAGGGANTTGAAGTATGTTATTTTTATACCTAATTTGTTGAGAGTTTTTATCAAGAATGGGTGTTTGTGTTAAATGTTTTTTCTGTATTGACTGAGATGTGTGTGTGTGCTTAGTTGTATCCAACTCTGTGCAGTCCATGGACTGTAGCCTGCCAGGCTGGTCTGCCCATGAAATTTTCCAGGCAAGAATACTGGAGTGGGGTGCTCTTTCCTACCCCAGGAGATCTTCTCACCCAGGGATTGACCCTGTGTCTCTTGTGTCTCCTGCATCGGCAGAAAGATTCTTCACCACTAGTGCCACCTTGGAAGCCCTGCTTAAGATGATATGATTTTTATCTTGTCAGAATCTGGAAAAGAGTATGTGTATATGTATAAATGAACCACTTTGCTGTAAACCACAAACTAACACAACATTGTAAATCAGCTACTCCAATAGAAAACAGAGCAGAACAATGAAATCAAAAGATTGCTCTAGCACCACATACAGTGAAACCTTTGCATTTTCTAGTGGAGACTTGCTTCCTAGATTAGTAGAGATGTAAGAGGCTACATGGTAGTATATTTTTTTGGTCTTGTGTGGTTTTTTTTTTTTTTTTTCCCAGAACTGAAATTATGGAAGAAATTTAGTATTTTCAGTCAGGTGTGAAAGGGACCCTTTAAACCTGTGGTTTTCCTTGCTATTTGGAAGCTGCTCTCAGCTCTGAGTTTGCGATTTTATTGGAGTAGTTGATTTATAATGTTGTGTTAATTTCAGGTGTACTGAAAGTGATTCACTTATACATATACAAATATTCTTTCTTTTTCAGATTTTTTTTTCCTATCAAGGTTACTACAGAATACTGAGTAGAAGTCTCTGTGCTATACAGTAGGTCCCTATTGGTTATATATGTAGTGGTGTGCATACGGTCTGTCTCTTNAAGTGATTCACTTATACATATACAAATATTCTTTCTTTTTCAGATTTTTTTTTCCTATCAAGGTTACTACAGAATACTGAGTAGAAGTCTCTGTGCTATACAGTAGGTCCCTATTGGTTATATATGTAGTGGTGTGCATATGGTAATCCACAACTCCTAATTTATCCCTCCCTTATATCACATTTCCCTTTTGATAACTGTAAGTTTGTTTCTGAAAGTCTGTTTTGTAAATACGTTCATTTGTATCATTTTTTAAGATTCCAAATACAAGCAATATAGTAAGATATCTGTCTTTCTCTAACTTGCTTCACTTAGTATGATAATCTCTAGGTTCATCAATGTTGTTGCAAATGGTATTACTCTGTTCTTATGGCTAATATTCCACTGTATGTATGTACCATATCTTCTTTATCCATTCCTCTGTTGATGGAAATTTAGGCTGCTTCCCTATCTTGGCTATTGTAAATAGTGCTGCAGTGAACACAGGGGTGCATGTAGCTTTTTGAATTATGGTTTTCTTCAGATATATGCCCAGGAGTGGGACTGCTGGGTCATGTGGTATTTCAAGTTTAGTTTTTTAAGGAACCTCCATACTGTTCTCCAGAGTGGCTGTGCCAATTTATATTCCCACTGACAGTATGTGAGGTCCCTTTTCTCCACACCCTTTCCAGCACTTACTGTTTGTACACTTTTTCATGATGGCCATTCTGATAAGAGATGCTATCTCACTGTAGATTCGATTTGCATTTCTTTGGTTATTAGTGATGCTGAGCATCTTTTCTTTCCTTTTTAGCCATCTGAGTATGTTCTTTGAAGAAGTATCTATTTAGATCTTCTGCCAATGTTTGGTTGTCTTGCTGTTTTGATATAGAGCTGTATGAGCTGTTTATTGAAATGACTTAAATATGTAACATGGTTCCCAAGAGTCCTATTCCCAGGGTAAAATGCCTGTCTTTTAGGCATTCATCAATAATCAAGAACATAATACAAAAGCTGTTTCTCTATTTTTCTAGATATAAGATAAACTAACCTTCAGGTATTTGAAAATTAGTCTTATTTTCTCTTAAAAGGTATACGTTTATCTATAATAAAACCAATATATAATGAAAACATTCTGAAAGAAGTAATCTGTTAAGGATGACAAAAACATAGTAAACTCTAAGTACTTAAATGTGAAGAACTGTACAAATATGTAAATGTGATTTACTAATTTACCTGCTGAAGCTCCTGTTCTCTTTGCTCATGTCTCATTTCCATCTGTTTGATTTTCTTTTCTAAGACCATAAAATGTTTCATCTCTGGTGTATGGTTTTCTTTGGCTTCTCTCAATTCTTCCA
Organism: Raphicerus campestris; assembly: GCA_006410735.1. Classification (NCBI taxonomy): domain Eukaryota; kingdom Metazoa; phylum Chordata; class Mammalia; order Artiodactyla; family Bovidae; genus Raphicerus; species Raphicerus campestris. The sequence continues at coordinate 64,170 of SJYW01013990.1, read as the reverse complement.
AGAGTTTTGTAATCTAAAGTTGAGATATGGGGCATTCATGTCAATGTATGGCAAAACCACTACAATACTGTAAAGTAATTAGCCTCCAATTAAAATAAATTTATATTTTAAAAAAGAGATATGAAATAAATGGGAAATTATAACAAGGAAATAATTCATTTTCCACTGGCAATCATTAGAAGTAAGAACATTCACTGCATATTCTTTGTATAAAATTTCTTTAGACCAGAGCCTTCTTGTTAACATCAAAGGTATCTGGAGTTGTTTGAGTAACAGCTTTTATTTCTTTGCTCCAGAAAGTAAAGGCTCATCCTAGCCCTGAACTGACTTCACATTTGAAAAGGTTCCAGATGATTAGACCACTTTCTCCCTCCCAGGTATGCAGGCTGGCTGTAGTGCTCAAAATTAAGTTGGGCACTTTCTTTGATGTATTCAGCCTTGCTACAAAGTATATGTTAATAGTGTGACTACTTTTTGGATTAAATAATACATTTAAAGCACACAGAGAGTTGAATAAATATGAATCCTTTTTTGTCAACCTCTTATAATTCTATTTGTAATTCTCTTCTAGTTCTTATCATCTTATAACGTATAATAATTCATTCTACAGGTGAACACACATATGAACAGAGATAAGTGCTGAACTCCTTCTGTGCTGGCTGTCTTAGGCTCTAGAGTATACAGTCCCTGCCTCACAGAGATGACAGTCTAGCACAGCACCTCCTTTTTCACATCATGGCCCAGAAAAAAAAGGTAAAATTTTTATGGCACCAGGGAGTGAAATGGAGGTGATATGAGGGATCTCTATATTGGAATTCATAAAGCAATACCACTCTTTATACCATATAATTACAATAACCTGCCAACTGTTACCAAAATGAAAAATAATTAAGCAAATGAAAACGGATAAAGGTAACAATCATGTTTTACAAGGAACCACCTAGTACCTAAAAACACCAATAATACTTAAAAAAAAAAAAAAAGAACCAATATACTCTTCTGAGGTTAGCTTAAAAAATGTGAAAATATAAGCAAATTAAATCAGTGGCAAATCTAAATAGTTTAAATGTAGGCCATCCTGGATATCACCAGTGACCAAATAAATAAATAGACCTTAATGGGGATGACTTACAGAAAGGTTGGGGAGATGTTGTACATACCACGCCATGGTGTTGAGTGGTGGGCAAAAAAATCTTGTCTAAACAAAATTGTAAAAAACAAACCCCTGCAAACGAAAACTACCCCAAAACAAAACTAGCAATGATTACTGATCTAAGAGGCACTATCATACATGTATTAGTCAAATATCACTTCATCCTCTACAAACATCTTAATGATTGAAAAATGACTGGGTTTGTTTTTAGACCACCTTTCCAGTCACCATTATCTCGTGACCACAGGCAACCCATTCTGGATACACCAGGAAAGTTCTAGACTAGAGGAAGGAGCAGGTGAGTGACTGACAATTCTAACATGCTATGTTGCAGTGGAGAGATGTGTGCACAGTAAGGTGATGAGTAAGGGACACGTGTCCTGAAGGAGAGGTGGCCGCAGGATTCTCAATCAGAGGCAGCGGTGTCTGAACTGAGTCTTAAAGGATAAGCAGTAATGAGTTATGGCAGTATCGTGGGCTAGGCNAGTGGAGAGATGCGTGCACAGTAAGGTGATGAGTGAGGGACACGTGTCCTGAAGGAGAGGTGGCCGCAGGATTCTCAATCAGAGGCAGTGGTGTCTGAACTGAGTCTTAAAGGATAAGTAGTAATGAGTTACGGCAGTATCGTGGGCTAGGCGCTATGCTAAGTACTTTACAAATGTTGTCTCGGTTGATCTTTTTTATCAGAATTTATATTTGTTNACAGATGTGTGCACAGTAAGGTGATGAGTAAGGGACACGTGTCCTGAAGGAGAGGTGGCCGCAGGATTCTCAATCAGAGGCAGCGGTGTCTGAACTGAGTCTTAAAGGATAAGCAGTAATGAGTTATGGCAGTATCGTGGGCTAGGCGCTATATGCTAAGTACTTTACAAATGTTGTCTCGGTTGATCTTTTTTATCAGAATTTATATTTGTTTATGGTCTCATTACCCAAACAAAATATAAGCTCCATGCTGCTGCTGCTGCTAAGTCATTTCAGTCGTGTCCAACTCTGTGTGACCCCATAGATGGCAGCTCACCAGGCTCCCCGTCCCTGGGATTCTCCAGGCAAGAACACTGGAGTGGGTTGCCATTGCCTTTTCCAATGCATGAAAGTGAAAAGTGAAAGTGAAGTCACTTAGTCATGTCCGACTCTTCGTGACCCCATAGACCGCAGCCTAGCAGGCTCCTCTGTCCATGGGATTTCCCAGGCAAGAGTACTGGAGTGGGGTGCCACTGCCTTCTCCGGATAAGCTCCATGAGAACTGGGATTTTGTCTTTGTTCTCTTCAGTTTTCCTAGCTCCTACAGCTGTGCACAGCAGAGAGTAGGTGCTTAACGATTATCCATGAATACATCAATGGAGTCACCTCTCAAAGATTAAACATTTATTTGTAAATTACATAAATTCAGAGACTTGGTTCTAGACAAAGAGTAGAGATAACTTACCTTCATTTGTACCTCTTACAAAGCACCTTTAAGAGTATAATTAAAGTTGAGTCTTTAAAAAAATTCTTATATTTTAGTGAATTTTTAGTGAATATGTCCATTGGAGGCAACTGGATACATAAGGAAAGATGTATGATCAAAAGTGTTTCCTGCTTTAAAACACACACACACACACACACACATCTCAATATCCCTGGGACCAAACGACATCCAAAATGTATACTGTCTAAAGTTCTTATCATATCCATTTGCTAGATAATCCAAACACCTAAAAAAAAAAGAAAGGTGTGATGTTAAAAAAAAAATGCTTCCTGCTACTTGAACACTATAGAAAAAGCTGGCAACAACCTGAATGTCCAACGATAGGGGACTGGTGAAAAAGTCAAGTAACTGAGAGCCTTGAACCTGGAGCCAGAGGCTCTGAGTCCTATGCTGGTATTTCAGTTATGGCCTGGTAACCTCAGGTTACNTGCTACTTGAACACTATAGAAAAAGCTGGCAACAACCTGAATGTCCAACGATAGGGGACTGGTGAAAAAGTCAAGTAACTGAGAGCCTTGAACCTGGAGCCAGAGGCTCTGAGTCCTATGCTGGTATTTCAGTTATGGCCTGGTAACCTCAGGTTACTTTACCCACCTGATCAGAGAACCAACTCATTGGCTGCGAAAGATCAAGGGCAAGAGGAGAAGGTGGCAACAGAGGATGAGATGGTTGGACGGCGTCACTGACTGAATGGAAGTGAGCTTGAGCAGACTCAGGGAGACAGTGAAGGACAGGGAAGCCTGGTGTAGTGCAGTTCATGGGGTCACAAAGAGTTGGACGTGACTTAGGGACTGAACAACCACCACCACCTGAGCTAAGTTATTTCATTTTTCTTACCATCAGTTTCTTCGCATATAAAATGGGAATAATAGCGCCGACTCTTCCGGGTTATTGTGAGAACCACACGGAACACTTAACACAGTGCCTAGTATACAGGAAACCCTTAATAAACAGTAACTATCATTATTACAATTTTGACTCCGATTATAAAATGTAGGTTCAAGTAAATATTTAGCCATACAGTGATCATAAGCCACCCCTGGTCCTGTGGATACAGGCTAGGAAATGGCTTCACTTAGGTATGGAAATCAAACCAGAAATCCCGCCCCACTGTACTCAGTCAGTGGCATCCCTCTTGCCCCAGCTTCAGAGCTCAGGCAGTGGCCCTGCCCAAAAACAGACCCTGAAAGCAAGCCCAACGCAGCCAAGGATACGACCAGCAGACACACCCAGAAACCCAAGCTGAGCTGACTGGTGAAGAACCATCTCTGCCTCAGCACACCTGACTCAAATGCACAGAGAATCAATGTGGGAATCAAGGATCACAAAAAAAAATCCAGGTAAATATGACACTATCAAAGGTCCATTAAATTAACTGACTTGAACTATGTTGAAAAACTTGAAATTACTCAGATTTTTCTTATAGCTCTATGAAACTGCTTTGAAAAACAAGCAGTCAAAAACCAGAATTCACCACTTTTGAGACATACACAGTGTGCTTTCACTCGAGGCCATGGTGCAGTACGCGTCAGCAACACATTTCTTAAACACCCAGAGGATCCAGTCAATACACGAGACAACGATTTGCAAGCCCTGGCTAATAGGCCTGCAGGACTACAGTTCAAGAGAGGGGAAACAAACAAGACGGGCTCTATGGCGACCTAGTGTGTTGGCTGGAGGCAGTTTTGGAGTCACTAGAAACAACAAGCTGAGTAATTCCTGCAGCTGATACAGGCTAGAAACGGTTCATATTCCCACTGGCCTGAGACGAAATGGTTCATAACACACAGGCCATCAGAGAGGACACTTAGAGGATTATTAGAGGTGGGAATAAGTAAGCTCTGTTAAAACAGCTATTGTAAGTACAGTTCATATCAAAAGGCGGATTGTCATTGGCTTTATTCAAGAAATGAAGTGATCTCCTTAGTCTTCTAGTTAAACAGGCTTAGAAATCATGTGTTACAGCTTTTCTATTTTCAAAATATTTAGCTGTGAGAACCACACGAAACACTTAACACAGTGCCTAGTATATAGGAAACCCTTAATAAACAGTAACTATCATTATTACAATTTTGACTCCGATTATAAAATGTAGGTTCAAGTAAGTATTTAGCCATATAGTGATCATAAGCCACCCCTGGTCCTGTGGATACAGGCTAGGAAATGGCTTCACTCAGTCAGTTTGGACTTCGGGTGAAGGGAGATGGTTCAACACAGGTTCAAGTGCTAAGGTCCTAATCACATTCAATTTATCCCTGAACCACCTATTATAACCTACTTGGGAGAAAGACTATTTGAGAAATATAGGGACAAAACTGCAAAAACACTTATGTAGATGTATAACAGTAAAGTTGAATAGTTAAACACATGTATGGTAAGGGTGTCAACTCCTATTAAAAAAACCCATTTCCAAACTAAGAATACGATAACTTGACCAAAATTGATCTTCGTCTTCATCTGGCAAACATGAAGACGTATTGCCTTTTACTGCCTTCCTAAAAATGTTACTTCAGGTCTGTGAGGTTCTGTAAGTTTATTACTTATACAACAAAGTTTATGCATATTTTCGACACTGAAAAGTAGACACAGTGTTCAACTACAGTCCTTCAACTCCTAGAACAAGACATTTAAGTGGATAGTTGTGTGACTGTGGAGTAGTTTACATTCATCTTTCCATGATGCAATTTAGTTTTAAGTTTTACTTTTATCAGGTGATTTAATAAGCCCTTGAATAATTTTTAAAAAATGATACATAAGCTTCAAAGAATAGAATGCACAGTTTATCTGATTTTTCATACTTTCTAGAATCAAAAGGATCTCAGAGTAATCAAAATGGTGAGTTTCCAGAAAGATCTATTTCCTGTAACGGTATTGTTCTTGATGATCCAGCATTACTGTCATAATAATTTACTTACCTTTTTCTTAATTAAATAATCTTACTACTTATTGCAGAAATGGCCTTAACTATACAATTTTACCTCCTAAAAAATCAAAACAACCAAACCAAACCTTCCCCATTTCCCCATTCCCCAGAAAATCTTAAAAAATACAAACATAAACTTAATTGATATTTGAGCTTCATCTGGGGAAATATTAATATTTTCTTGGCATGACAGACATTTCTGAGTTATCGCCATTTGTACATTTAAATTAAAAACTTATGCAGGCCTATAGGATTGAAATGGCTGAGCAGCTTATGTTAGCCCAGTACTTTGGCCATTTCTTACCTCTTTCTGTAGGATTTCTTCTCGAACTTGAGAAACTGCAAGAGACTCCTGCTTACTCTGCAGTTCACTGACTTGATTTTGAAAATGTTTTATAAGCACCTAGGAAATTATGTTAGCAGTACTGTGTGAGTCAAGTTTTTCCATGAACATTTGAAAAATATAGCAAAGTGAACTAATGACCTTTGTATGTGTTAAAAAAATTAAAAGGATCCTATTTTTAAATTGCCTGAGTCTAACAATAGTGTTTTTACATAAAAGAAAATTTACAATAATTTCATATCTCATATCTTGTCCATGCTCAAACTTCCACAACTGATGGATTTCTTTTTAATTAAGATGCTATTTAATTATAATGGGTGGGAGAGGTGGTTATGAGGGAATTATTTCTTGAAGTTCCCCCTCTACCCAGCTTGGCTTTTAGAATCAAAACCTATAAAAAAGATGAAGAGCACATGGAACATTCATATAATCTTCAACTTGAATTATTTGCTGCTAGTGTTTTGCCATATTTGCTTTCTTTTCTTTTTAGATACCTCATTTGAAAGTAAGTTGAAAGTTCTCTTTCAATGATTTTTTTTCAACTTGCAAAAACCACAGAAGACAGGCCACGTAGTTGACATTGGTAAATATTACAAGCTGACATATACACTATCCAAGGACAACACCCTTGAGGAAATGCAGATGAACTGTCAACACGCCCTGTCATAATTCTCAGATGACTAAGCTTCATATTGACTAGAATTATGTACATGTCTCTGTTCATTACTTTATCCCCCGTGCCTGAATGGCTAGGAAACATTATTTAATGAAAAACAGGAAAGAAGAGTGACTTGTCAGTTTGGACTTCGGGTGAAGAGAGATGGTTCAACACAGGTTCAAGTGCTAAGGTCCTAATCACATTCAATTTATCCCTGAACCACCTATTATAACCTACTATTTGAGACATATAGGGACAAAATTGCAAAAACACTTATTTAGATGTATAACAGTAAAGTTGAATAGTTAAACACATGTATGGTAAGGGTGTCAACTCCTATTAAAAAAAANTGTTTTATTCTATAATCTATTTCAGAATACAGCTCAAAATGATTCTGAATATATTGTGATATACCTTGATTATAAAATATATATTAAGAACAATCATTAGGATAGAAACATCTGCTCATGAGAAGAGAGTGGGATTTGAAATGCACCTGTAGCAAACTATACAAAATATTAATGCATAATATTTTAGAAAGCTCTAATCTGATAAACCAATAAATTTTTAATGAAAGTGCAAGTAAAAGAGGGAGGTTACTTTTATAAACGTTGTATTTCTGGTCAGTGTGGGTCACCATTTCAAATCTTAATTTTGTTTTTAAGCATGTTTTATTTTTTTACTTTTATATGTTTGGTTCCACAGTATTCTCTTAAAATTAAGTCATATAGTGTGGAAGTGGTTCCTTCGGTCTTTTCTCACAATTCTGGATGGCTTCTTCTACGTGGGCTAATCTAAGTCTTAAGCATTGGGGGAAAAAAAAGTCAAACAATACTGGACTAGTTATTTCAGAATATTTCTAGCTCTTCAAACCACCTCCTTCTTCCTTTTGTGGCCACTGAACCAAACTACCAAATCATACCTTTTAATCTAACAGGTCCTGTAAAATTAACAAAGTTAATTTTTTGCCCAGTTTTCCTTCTTCTTCTAAAATGGGGATAATATTCAGCCCAGCGATGACCTCACAGTTTCAGGTTTGTGATGGAATAATACCTGTGTATCTAAGTATCACAACTACAGCATCATGTGCCCTTATGAACAGGGCTGAAGTTCTAATTTTGTTTTAATATTTAGATATGAATACAAACACTACATTACAGAAGGTTTTAAAAACTTAGGGAAAAGTTAATTAGTATTCCTGCTTACAAAATAACTATTTCAATGAAAACGAAAAAACTTTACCTAATAAGCGTTACTGTACAGTTTTTGAAAAAAGTCTCCCAGCCACAATGACTGTGACATGAGTATCTCTAAGTCCAAACAGTGATAGAGGAGCCTGATGGACTATAGTCCACAGGGTTGCAAAGAGTTGGACACAACTGAGTGTGCACACACACAAATAGTGTGAGCAAGAGCTCAAAGTTGTGGCCAGCTCTCTGGGAGGCTGGATGTTTGGTTTCCAGAGCATCCCACAAGACTTCCCAAGCGCTACGAACACACTCCCAACTGAAGGGTCTCCTACTCTGCCCTCCTCCGAGTGTCAAAGTTCTGTTTCTTTCTTCCTGGATGTCAAACAGAGTTGGGATGCAAACAACCTTCCATCAGTAGACCTACCACCTAATGAGACACATGACTTAAAAAATTTCTTTCTTCATAGAACTGCAGATTATATAAAATGATTTTGTTTCCTGCTTTTATTGTTACTTTGAATACTGTATTCAAAGTTGAAAGTAGAAGCAGTTCTATATTAAAATGAATGAAGCAATACAGTATTATAAAATAGAATAAAAAAAAAAGAATGAATAACATTAAAAGCTTGCAAGCTGACTACACTGTATAGAAACTTCTAAAACAAAAAACAAAAACCTACTGTATATAAAATATCTTAATGAAAATTTACCCTGAACACATACCTGTCGCTCTAGATCCTGAATTTTTTTGGTATCAGCTGCTTTTTCTTTTAAACGTATCTTCTGCTGGATGGATGGATTTCCAGATTCAGCTTTCAGCTTCTCAACCTACCAATAAGGAAAGACCATGTTAAGAAACACATGCTTGAAACACAGCAGAGAGACCTCAAGAGGGAAGCATGATGGGAGTTCACTTTAGGGTGCTGTGCTGGAGACAGAGAGAGCAAACAAGACCAGCCAGACGCCTGCTTTCACGGGGCTTATGTCCTAATGGAAGGAGAGCTCTGATGAGCTAATGAAATAAATCAGTAACTTCTGAGCATAACAAGTACTACAAAGAAAATAAAGTGAAAGGATGAGAAAGAATGAATCAGGGGGGTAGGACTAGTAGCTATATTAGATAAAGAGGTCAGGAAGATCTTTCTGGGGAGTAGAAATCAGAGCTGAAACAAACAGTAAACGGGAAGAATGCAGGCCAGGTCTCTTCAGGTCAAAGTGACAAGTGGACTGGGCTCAGCATGCTCAGGAAGCAGAGGGAGGTCCGCTGTGCTTGGAGGAGAGTGACTGGGGAAGGGCAGTACAGATAGGGCTGGAGAGGCAGGGTGCACTCAGACCATGTGGGGACCTCAAGGCTGTGGTAAGGAGCTTGGATTTATCATCATGCCCTGGTAATGGGAGGGGGTGGGCCAGGTACTGGTTCCCAATCCCCACAGATACTAAGATCCAGGGATGCTCAAGCCCCTTGCATAAAATGGTATAGAATTTGCATGTAACTCCTGTATACTTTAAATCATCTCTACATTGGGCTTCCCTGGTGGCTCAGATAGTAAAGAATCTGCCCACAACACAGGAGACTCGGGCTCAATCCCTGGGTCAGGAAGGTCCCTTGGAGAAGGAAACGGCAAACTCCAGTATTTTCACCTGGAGAATTCCATGGACAGAGGAGCCTGGCGGGCCACATACGGTCCATGGGGTCGCATCAGACATGACTGNAGGGAAAAGTTAATTAGTATTCCTGCTTACAAAATAACTATTTCAATGAAAACGAAAAAACTTTACCTAATAAGCGTTACTGTACAGTTTTTGAAAAAAGTCTCCCAGCCACAATGACTGTGACATGAGTATCTCTAAGTCCAAACAGTGATAGAGGAGCCTGATGGACTATAGTCCACAGGGTTGCAAAGAGTTGGACACAACTGAGTGTGCACACACACAAATAGTGTGAGCAAGAGCTCAAAGTTGTGGCCAGCTCTCTGGGAGGCTGGATGTTTGGTTTCCAGAGCATCCCACAAGACTTCCCAAGCGCTACGAACACACTCCCAACTGAAGGGTCTCCTACTCTGCCCTCCTCCGAGTGTCAAAGTTCTGTTTCTTTCTTCCTGGATGTCAAACAGAGTTGGGATGCAAACAACCTTCCATCAGTAGACCTACCACCTAATGAGACACATGACTTAAAAAATTTCTTTCTTCATAGAACTGCAGATTATATAAAATGATTTTGTTTCCTGCTTTTATTGTTACTTTGAATACTGTATTCAAAGTTGAAAGTAGAAGCAGTTCTATATTAAAATGAATGAAGCAATACAGTATTATAAAATAGAATAAAAAAAAAAGAATGAATAACATTAAAAGCTTGCAAGCTGACTACACTGTATAGAAACTTCTAAAACAAAAAACAAAAACCTACTGTATATAAAATATCTTAATGAAAATTTACCCTGAACACATACCTGTCGCTCTAGATCCTGAATTTTTTTGGTATCAGCTGCTTTTTCTTTTAAACGTATCTTCTGCTGGATGGATGGATTTCCAGATTCAGCTTTCAGCTTCTCAACCTACCAATAAGGAAAGACCATGTTAAGAAACACATGCTTGAAACACAGCAGAGAGACCTCAAGAGGGAAGCATGATGGGAGTTCACTTTAGGGTGCTGTGCTGGAGACAGAGAGAGCAAACAAGACCAGCCAGACGCCTGCTTTCACGGGGCTTATGTCCTAATGGAAGGAGAGCTCTGATGAGCTAATGAAATAAATCAGTAACTTCTGAGCATAACAAGTACTACAAAGAAAATAAAGTGAAAGGATGAGAAAGAATGAATCAGGGGGGTAGGACTAGTAGCTATATTAGATAAAGAGGTCAGGAAGATCTTTCTGGGGAGTAGAAATCAGAGCTGAAACAAACAGTAAACGGGAAGAATGCAGGCCAGGTCTCTTCAGGTCAAAGTGACAAGTGGACTGGGCTCAGCATGCTCAGGAAGCAGAGGGAGGTCCGCTGTGCTTGGAGGAGAGTGACTGGGGAAGGGCAGTACAGATAGGGCTGGAGAGGCAGGGTGCACTCAGACCATGTGGGGACCTCAAGGCTGTGGTAAGGAGCTTGGATTTATCATCATGCCCTGGTAATGGGAGGGGGTGGGCCAGGTACTGGTTCCCAATCCCCACAGATACTAAGATCCAGGGATGCTCAAGCCCCTTGCATAAAATGGTATAGAATTTGCATGTAACTCCTGTATACTTTAAATCATCTCTACATTGGGCTTCCCTGGTGGCTCAGATAGTAAAGAATCTGCCCACAACACAGGAGACTCGGGCTCAATCCCTGGGTCAGGAAGGTCCCTTGGAGAAGGAAACGGCAAACTCCAGTATTTTCACCTGGAGAATTCCATGGACAGAGGAGCCTGGCGGGCCACATACGGTCCATGGGGTCGCATCAGACATGACTGACCAACTTTCACTTTTTTCCTGTATACTTTAAATCATCTCTAGATTATTTACAATACCTAAAACAATGGCAACCCACTCCAGTATTCTTGCCTGGAGAATCCCATGGACGGAGGAGCCTGGTTGGCTACAGTCCACGGGGTTGCAAAGAGTCGGACACGACTGAGCGACTTCGCTCACTCACTCACAACAATGTAAAAGCTATGAAAATAGTTGCCACTGCACAGCAAGTTCTGCTTTTCAACATTGTTTTTTCTGAATATTTTTAATCCATGGTTGACTGAATCTGCTGGATAGGGAACTTGTAGATACAGAAAGCTGCCTGTATTCTTAGTTTAATCTAAAATAGACTACACAAATGAACACAAACCAAAGTCCACCTGACCACTGTAATTAAAAGAATTTCAAGTATATTGATTCAATGACACAAGCCTATGAAGAAGTGTTGAGGATAACAGGGTTCATCTATAGAAATACATGCTGAAATGATCTGTTACCTCAAGTTTCAGCTTCTCAATTTCTTCATTTGCTTCTTTAAGCCGAACTGCATCTTTATCTAGAAGCTCCTGATTTTCAGCATACCACTGTAATCTTTTTTGCAGACGACTGATTTCTTGTTTATGGGTTTCTTCTATAATTTTTATTTCATATAATTTTTCACCTATAAGATCAAGCAATTCAATAAGTCGATTATAATTTTTCAAAATGTGGAAATAAACTAAATTAAAAGGTTTTAAATGAAAACCAATGCCTCTCTAATGCAAGCACTATTAAGAAAGAGGCAAAAAACTTGTTTTTTTTGATAAGGCTGTGTCCACTTTAGTGTATTAGTGAAGGAGGATGAAGACTGTGCTCATAGTCCACATCATCAAACTTGTAGCAAAGCTGGCATCTGGAAATTCTTGATTAACAGTTTTTCCAATGACTTTCATTATAAAAGTAAAGTCATTTCTATGAAAATAAATGTAGGATTCTGGGCCTCTCCATTTCTTGACCTATAAATCTCTGTCAGGACCCAGCTCAAATGCCACTCTTCTGAAATCCTCATTAGCATCCTCATGTTTATTTCTAAATGTTTAACTTTTCTGCTTTCTTATTTTACTCTCCTTTGTTTTCTCTGGTGAGGTATGCTGTATCCGTCTCTGTGTTTCCTAAAACATAGTACAATGTTATTTGTTCACTTGGCAAATATTTGGGAGCATATGTTTCAGACTCAGAGATAAAAAGAGGGACCATACCCTGAAAAGTCACAGTCTACCTGAGATGACTATAAACAACTAGGTATGTGATGCCACAAATTCAAAGAAATCCATCATTTTCTTTGATCTTGTAATCATTGATGCTAAAACCGATCAAATGCACATACCTATTAATAACTAATATTTTAAAAGCTTCTAAAATTATAATATACTGCAAGGAATAGCATTTTGATTATACTATCCAACTGCTATTACTTAACTCAAGATGAGAACAGTTAAGAGTATACAGGTGAACCGTCTCAGCTCAGACTTTTACCTGTAGCATAAGCAATCTGGTCTTTGGCTTGGTCTCTCTCTTTCTTCACTTTTTCCAAGTCTACNTATCTTAATGAAAATTTACCCTGAACACATACCTGTCGCTCTAGATCCTGAATTTTTTTGGTATCAGCTGCTTTTTCTTTTAAACGTATCTTCTGCTGGATGGATGGATTTCCAGATTCAGCTTTCAGCTTCTCAACCTACCAATAAGGAAAGACCATGTTAAGAAACACATGCTTGAAACACAGCAGAGAGACCTCAAGAGGGAAGCATGATGGGAGTTCACTTTAGGGTGCTGTGCTGGAGACAGAGAGAGCAAACAAGACCAGCCAGACGCCTGCTTTCACGGGGCTTATGTCCTAATGGAAGGAGAGCTCTGATGAGCTAATGAAATAAATCAGTAACTTCTGAGCATAACAAGTACTACAAAGAAAATAAAGTGAAAGGATGAGAAAGAATGAATCAGGGGGGTAGGACTAGTAGCTATATTAGATAAAGAGGTCAGGAAGATCTTTCTGGGGAGTAGAAATCAGAGCTGAAACAAACAGTAAACGGGAAGAATGCAGGCCAGGTCTCTTCAGGTCAAAGTGACAAGTGGACTGGGCTCAGCATGCTCAGGAAGCAGAGGGAGGTCCGCTGTGCTTGGAGGAGAGTGACTGGGGAAGGGCAGTACAGATAGGGCTGGAGAGGCAGGGTGCACTCAGACCATGTGGGGACCTCAAGGCTGTGGTAAGGAGCTTGGATTTATCATCATGCCCTGGTAATGGGAGGGGGTGGGCCAGGTACTGGTTCCCAATCCCCACAGATACTAAGATCCAGGGATGCTCAAGCCCCTTGCATAAAATGGTATAGAATTTGCATGTAACTCCTGTATACTTTAAATCATCTCTACATTGGGCTTCCCTGGTGGCTCAGATAGTAAAGAATCTGCCCACAACACAGGAGACTCGGGCTCAATCCCTGGGTCAGGAAGGTCCCTTGGAGAAGGAAACGGCAAACTCCAGTATTTTCACCTGGAGAATTCCATGGACAGAGGAGCCTGGCGGGCCACATACGGTCCATGGGGTCGCATCAGACATGACTGACCAACTTTCACTTTTTTCCTGTATACTTTAAATCATCTCTAGATTATTTACAATACCTAAAACAATGGCAACCCACTCCAGTATTCTTGCCTGGAGAATCCCATGGACGGAGGAGCCTGGTTGGCTACAGTCCACGGGGTTGCAAAGAGTCGGACACGACTGAGCGACTTCGCTCACTCACTCACAACAATGTAAAAGCTATGAAAATAGTTGCCACTGCACAGCAAGTTCTGCTTTTCAACATTGTTTTTTCTGAATATTTTTAATCCATGGTTGACTGAATCTGCTGGATAGGGAACTTGTAGATACAGAAAGCTGCCTGTATTCTTAGTTTAATCTAAAATAGACTACACAAATGAACACAAACCAAAGTCCACCTGACCACTGTAATTAAAAGAATTTCAAGTATATTGATTCAATGACACAAGCCTATGAAGAAGTGTTGAGGATAACAGGGTTCATCTATAGAAATACATGCTGAAATGATCTGTTACCTCAAGTTTCAGCTTCTCAATTTCTTCATTTGCTTCTTTAAGCCGAACTGCATCTTTATCTAGAAGCTCCTGATTTTCAGCATACCACTGTAATCTTTTTTGCAGACGACTGATTTCTTGTTTATGGGTTTCTTCTATAATTTTTATTTCATATAATTTTTCACCTATAAGATCAAGCAATTCAATAAGTCGATTATAATTTTTCAAAATGTGGAAATAAACTAAATTAAAAGGTTTTAAATGAAAACCAATGCCTCTCTAATGCAAGCACTATTAAGAAAGAGGCAAAAAACTTGGTTTTTTTGATAAGGCTGTGTCCACTTTAGTGTATTAGTGAAGGAGGATGAAGACTGTGCTCATAGTCCACATCATCAAACTTGTAGCAAAGCTGGCATCTGGAAATTCTTGATTAACAGTTTTTCCAATGACTTTCATTATAAAAGTAAAGTCATTTCTATGAAAATAAATGTAGGATTCTGGGCCTCTCCATTTCTTGACCTATAAATCTCTGTCAGGACCCAGCTCAAATGCCACTCTTCTGAAATCCTCATTAGCATCCTCATGTTTATTTCTAAATGTTTAACTTTTCTGCTTTCTTATTTTACTCTCCTTTGTTTTCTCTGGTGAGGTATGCTGTATCCGTCTCTGTGTTTCCTAAAACATAGTACAATGTTATTTGTTCACTTGGCAAATATTTGGGAGCATATGTTTCAGACTCAGAGATAAAAAGAGGGACCATACCCTGAAAAGTCACAGTCTACCTGAGATGACTATAAACAACTAGGTATGTGATGCCACAAATTCAAAGAAATCCATCATTTTCTTTGATCTTGTAATCATTGATGCTAAAACCGATCAAATGCACATACCTATTAATAACTAATATTTTAAAAGCTTCTAAAATTATAATATACTGCAAGGAATAGCATTTTGATTATACTATCCAACTGCTATTACTTAACTCAAGATGAGAACAGTTAAGAGTATACAGGTGAACCGTCTCAGCTCAGACTTTTACCTGTAGCATAAGCAATCTGGTCTTTGGCTTGGTCTCTCTCTTTCTTCACTTTTTCCAAGTCTACTTCAAGAGCTTGTTTGTCCTGCTTCAGTCTTTTGATGTCTTCCAACAAACTGTTCTTTTCTTTCTTGATATTCATAAAAATACAGAAGCAAATTATTTCCAACCACAATCAATTGTAGAATAGTGTTTCTTTCACCCAATTCATCATAAAGATTGCTAATTATTTTTCTTAAATTTCAGCTTGATTTTATCACTATTCCTTTTCCAGTGATGCAAGCTCCCCAGAGCCTCCAAGCATCAGTTCTCATCACTTAACACAGCTTCCAGGCCCCTTCCAGTCTCTTTTCTTACGGCTCCTGGGTCTCTCCACCCTCCTAACCAGGCTGCCTCTCCCACCCTCAGCACCTACAATCTGTTCTCCCAGAAACCAGAGGAACTGCCTTCAGGAGTCAGTCAGCATCATTTCTTGGTCTGAAACTCTCTGGTGGCTCCCACCTCTTTTAGGGGGAACCTTCCCTGGTGGCTCAGGTGTTAAAGCATCTGCCTCCAGTGTGGGAGACCCGGGTTCAATCCCTGGGTCGGGAAGATCCCCTGGAGAAGGAAATGGCAACCCACCCCAGTATTCTTGCCTGGAGAATGGGACAGAGGAGCTTGGTAGGCTACAGTCCATGGGGTCACAAAGAGTCGGACACGACTGAGTGACTTCACTTCACTTCACTACAGCTCTTACCATGACCTTCAGTATCACAGAACCCAGCCTTGCCCACTCCTCGGATGCACGGCCTGCAAATCTCCCCCTCCCACTGCACGCCTACAGAGACCTCCGAGCTGTCCTTTGAACCCGCCCAGCACGTTCCTGCCCCTAGGTATTGGCCCTTAGCGTTCCCTCTGCCCTCAGACAGCCAAGTGGCTCGCTCCTTCACTTTATCAGGATTTCTGCTCAAATGAGGCCCCAGGAAGGCCTTATCTGGTCACTCTTCACTAGCAGCCCCCACCCTGGTATGTACGGCTTTACTTTCCTCTCATGCACTCATCACCACCTGACATATTATATACTGACTTGAAAGCAGAACTTTATTTTTCTCATCCTTGTATCACAAAGGCAAAAACTATGCTTGACACAACCAGTTAAAGTCTCAATGTGTGGTACGTGCCATACTCAGCGGCCCTTACTCCTAGCTTTCATAGTCATATTTACCTTTTAAAGTGTGGTTCAAATGAGGCTCTTCCTGAGAAACCCCACCCCTGCATCCCCACAAACATCCAGTGTACCTGGAAGCACAGCATTTGTGACTCTGTTTCATGCAACACTGACCTGTATCACCTGCCTTTCTCTTCATTAGGCTGACAGCTCTCTGGGGTATCAAGACTGATCTTACTGCTTGCTTACTTTATGGCACTAAGCACATAGCAGGTGCTCAGTAAGTGCACACTCAGCTCAACTGATAACTACTGAAGAAATTCCTGCATTCAAGGTGGTACACTTGGTACCACCTTGTTCAGTGTCTAGAGGAAAATTCTTAGAAACTTTGTATCACATTACCTTACAATTTAAAATCCAGGCTTATGAAGAAAATAAATCCACCCCCAAGGCCTTGCATTAATCTAATCGTGGTTTTAGCGGCATCATTTCACTGTT
>SJYW01013990.1:0-23302 GCA_006410735.1 Raphicerus campestris | reverse complement strand
AAGAAAAAGAAGGTGAGAAGAAGAAGAAAAAAAATGTGAGAAGAAGAAGAACAAGATGAATGTGAGAAGAAGAAGAAGGTGAGAAGAATAAGAAGAAGAAGGTGAGAAGAAAAAGAAGAAGAAGAAGAAAAAGGTGAGAGAAAGAAGAAGTTGAGAAGAAGAAGAAGAAGAAGAAGAAGAAGGTGAGAAGTAGAAGAAGAAAAAGAAGAAGGTGAGAAGAAGAAGAAAAATAAGGTGAGAAAAAGAAGAAGAAGGTGACAAGAAGAAAAAGAAGGTGAGAAGAAGAAGTAAAAGAAGAAGAAAAAGAAGAAGAAGAAGAAGGGGAGAAGCAGAAGAAGAAGAAGGTGAGAAGAAGAAGAGGAAGGTGAGAAGAAGAAGANTTTGTTCTTTCTTCACGTCAAATTTCTCACTTATTCTGTATATTTAATCATTTAAAATCTATTTAATTTACAGTCTACTCAATAATCCTGGGGTTTTAATCCTGTTTATGAAATCACCCCATGCCTACTCATGGTGGGCTGTTTCCCTGGATTTTGTAATTGTGCACTGCAAGTGTACTGTCAACATGATTTACTCTGTAGGAATACTGTGTGAACTGGGTTAAGAGTGGACACGCTTAAGAGTGTTTTGCACATGTTTCTTCTAGACATACTTAAGATGACTGCTGACTGAGGATCGTTTTATGTTTTTTTTTTCCCCCCGATTGAGCATGACCCACCCTTGAAAGTAAAAGTGAAACTCACCTAGTCGTGTCCAACTCTGCGACCCCATGGACTGTATAGTCCATGGAATTCTCCAGGCCAGAATACTGGAGTGGGGAGCCTTTCCCTTCTCCTGGGGACATTCCCAACCCAGGGATCAAACCCAGGTCTCCCACATTGCAGGCAGATTCTTTACCAGCTGAGACACAAGGGAAGCCCAAGAATACTGGAGTGGGTAGCCCATTCCTTCTCCAGCAGATCTTTCCAACCCAGGAATTGAACTGGGATCTCATGCACTGCAGGCTGATTCTTTACCAACTGAGCTATGAGGGAAGCCCAACCCACCCTTGAAGGTAGTGTCAATTCAAATACTAAAACACAAATGAAAGGAGAAGGGATGACATCTATACTGAATAATCAATAAAGCACTGAGAAGACGAGATCTTTTCCCCTTCTCTTTTTATAGATACCAAGCTAAGAGAGAGAAGCTTTCCCGACATTTCAGTCCTTTCTGAAAGTGGGTGGATTTTTTCCTAAAACACTTTTTTACTGAAGGATATGGCACTGTGAAGTCCTGGGGTCCTATCTCCACTTTGTTGTTCAAGCTCAAGGTTCATGGTTACTGAGCTGACAGCCTAGGGGCAATGCTTGCTGCTAGCTCTGTATCCCTATTCTATTCTGACCCCAGAAGTTCACTTTACTTTCCTGAGTGTTGGGTTATGTAATTTACAAGACATTAATTATATTTTAGCCAGCATGTTCTGGTGATTTCAATGGCAGTTTTGGTTTCCCATTTGTTCAAAAATGTGTCCAAAACTGTACTTTTAAAAGGTCACTAGTAACAGCCTTCAAATGAAGTTAATGCTGTGGTTGAGACCTTATCATGCTTTCCCAAGCCTTCATAAGCTACAGCGATTTCTCTCTTAACTTGCTAGTTTTTGAAGCCCACTGATAAGTGAAGGTGTCCGATCATTTATTCTTTCTATTTATCTGCTTACCTATCTAATCATTCTGTACCCACATGCATCTTAAGGAAGTTCTCTAATGGGTTCATATTTGAAGCTGCATTTTATATATTACAAAAACCTGTCAAACATCAACTACTGAACTATGGCATGTTTAAATTTCTGTGTAGCCTGCTGCTGCTAAGTCACTTCAGTCGTGTCTGACTCTGTGCGACCCCATAGACGGCAGCCCACCAGGCTTCGCCGTCCTTGGGATTCTCCAGGCAAGAACACTGGAGTGGGATGCCATTTCCTTCTCCAATGCATGAAAGTGAAAACTGAAAGTGAAGTCGCTCAGTTGTGTCTGACTCTTCACGACCCCATGGACTGCAGCCTGCCAGGCTCCTCTTTATGTAATAAATTTCTAATTAGAAAGTGACACACAATCGGAATTATTCTAATGTGCATAATCATTGAAATAGATTCGAAGTACTTAATGGGAGGGAGTGGGGAAAGCTAACTGCCCTTCCACAGGTGCTGTCTGTGGCAGTGGTTTTGAGTGTTACAGTGACTGGTGGGTGCTACAAGCATAGTTCTTGGGGACAGGAGTGATAAAAATCAAGCAATGCATGAAACTGTTCTGCTTAAGACAGAAATAATCTGCCCTAAATTCCCAAACTTTTCCCATTGGTACACACTGCTTTAGCAAATTCTAGGCCATATGCTTTATAGTACAATTCAGTAAAAATAAAGAAAAAAATTATGTAGCAGATATTGCATTTCACTGCTCTGTCAGGCATATCAGATACAAATTCTTGCAGATATAGTCTCAGCCCCTCATAAGCGTACAGCCCACTTAGGAAGACTGAGGAAAAGTCAAATCACTTTTTTAAGGTGAATGATCACTTTCAAATTGTTTTCCTATTTCAGCCCTCCATTTTCAAAGGGGAGTTTGTTTTGAAGTTAGATATGTACATGCATGCATGCTCAGCCACTTCAGTCGTGTCCAACTCTTGGTGACCCTAAGGACTGCAGCCCCTCAAGCTCCTCTGTCCATGGAATTCTCCAGCCAAGAATACTGGAGTGGGCTGCCATGCCCCCCTCCAAGGGATCTTCCCTAAATAAGGCTCTGCCTCCAACATGACTCCACATGATAAATGCCTGATGAGACGTTGGGTAATAAAAGATGCCTTCTGCAACCAGTATCACATTATTTCCTCTATATTGAGGTTACAGATATTTCAACGCTAATCTTAGGTATTTCCTAGTTTTTAACTGGTATGAAATTTATAAGCAGATTTATTCATAAGTTACAAAAACAAATTTTTCTTTTTTATACACATAAGGATTTTTATAACACACTTTCCTGTTGCTAACAGTTAAAATCCTTATATACCTTACCTGTGCCGCCCGTAGTTCTGCTAACAGATCTGTAAAATTTTGATTTTTGGTGGGCTCTGAGTCTTTAACTGCTTGAGACAGGAAACGACTTCTGTGCATCTGTTCTCTGATTTATTTTGAAAATAAATACATACATGTTTACAATGTCCTCCTTTCAGTACAAAATATTTGATTCTTAAAAATTAAAAACTCCTTGCACATCAAAACTGAATCTCTGAAGATAAACAGTTCATTTGCACTAAACAATGCAATACTCAAATGTTAGAAGAGGAGTATACTTTAAGGGAAATGTTTATGTATAATCTAAAAGAATTGAAACTCTAACAGTATTGGTGTCTTTGTAATATAAAAATATTTCTTACCAATTTTCAGAAAAAACAACATCAATGTCTGGGAAGACTTACTGCACCGCATCTCCCCTGTGGTGTTCTGTACCCCTTGTCAGATCACTCTAGACGCCTTTCTGAGAAACACAAACTGCCAATCATACCCACGGAAACTAACAAATAAAACCAAATGCAATCTACTACTGGTTCCTTCAAGTCAGTTTTTCTTTTTCCAGAGAACATTATACAAGGAGTTTAGGAATCTGTATATGATCATCTAAGTCTAAAGAAACCATTTATTCCATTGTGGAAATTCATTTAGAGCCTCAGGTTTGGAGCTAGGAATAGATCTTCTCTTAGAAACCAAGCAATATGAGATATAAAATTTTAAATATTTTAAATAAATATAATTATTTTATTGAAGCATTAAATATTTTCTTGAAGCATCTGGGAAGAAAGCAGATGTGGAAGCCCTGAGGCATCAGAACTATGCTTTGGCATGGGGGTCACACTTACCAGGAGAAAGGGGTGACCCCCCAGTTTATACAAAAGTGCCCTCAACTTGCCAACCTGTGTACTTTCTAGATTTGTCTGCTACAAGGTGTGCCTTTTCTACTGTGCATGAAAGATCAGTGTAAGCTAACAGCAGCCTTGTCCCTTATGCCCTAAGTTATCTTACCAAAAAATGGAAGTAGTATGTAAATAAACATAATGTACATGACATTCACAGTCCAAGACGTTTCTTCGGATAGTAGTTCTATCTGAGATTTCAGGTGTTTAGGTGAAATGACACACAGCTGGCAGTCACTTCCTAAAAGAAGACAGAACCCTAGCCTGCCCGTGTTTGGTGGTTTAGCTCTTTCACTTAGTATATTAAAGATGGACACAGTAACATCCCAGAGACCTTGCAGTCTGAAGTATGACTGGTTCCTAAGTGAGTGCTAGTGCTGTCAGCCTGCCATGGTATGTCTGTTGTAGTAACTCCCAGGTTCTCTTCCTCTATAGAAATTTCCTTGCCAAACAGCAGCTCCTGCCCCCTGCCCCAGAGGATACCCACGAGCTGCTTCCTGGGGCCCACTTCATCCAGTGACAGACTGCCTTGAGGGGTTCAAAGGGCTGTTCTCCACTTGACTCAAGTAGGGACCAACTATGTAATGAAATCTGTTCTCCTGCATGTCCTCGTGAGTGTGGAATGAAGCCAGCCTCCAGCCGAAACCCAGTCTCACTGATTTTCCTGCTCACCATCCACCCCCATCCTCACCTCATCTTGCTTCTCTTGCCCCTTCTCCTAAGAGTTATCTTCCAGGAAAGCACCTCCACAAAGATTCCCATCTCAAGCTCTACTTGTATGCAATCTGACCTAACACAGTAAATAATACTGTAATTTATTATTATTATATTATTTAAGTATCTCAGGTTTAAAAGGAATAATTCAGTTTCCTGAAACTGATGTGAAACTCGAATACCAATATACTGAAAATACTAAAGTATGTACTGATTATTGAACACCAAAGAGAATTCACTGAATATGAAAAATATAAGTTACAAAACTGTGATTAAATCAGTGTACAACTTCTAAAATTTCTAAGTATAACTAAATGTATTATTAATATAATAATAAAATGCTTAGAAATAGTGGAAGTTATATTTGATCTTAAGAATTTAAAAAGGACTTACTTTAAGGCAGCTAATTCACTGAATAAACTCTGGTTTTCCTTGAACATTCGCTCCTCATTTTTCTTGTTTTGTTCTTGGAGATCTTTTACTTGATTATACAATTTTTCATTTTCCTTTTTATAAACAGAAAATTACATTTTAGTTAAATAAGTTTATTTGCTTATAAAAGATGTATCCTCTAAGCAATTTTAAAGGCTTTTCTTCAGTTTTTGAGTAAGCAAAATCTTTTTCTAACTTTTTGTCTCAGAAGAAAATCTGTAAACCGAGAACAGTTCTTTCTAAAATATTCAAAATGATTAGTTGAAAAAAATTCCCAAAATCAAAGAGCCCATCAGAGTAATGTACTGCATTTCATGGGAGTATATGGACCAGTGACTGCAGGAAGAACCACATCCTGACTTGTGTGCTGTTTGGGGCTGTTTGCACACTCTTTTTCCTGCTTTTGGCCCATCTTTCTGCAGTGAGGTAACTGGACATAGCCACAGTGGGTATCCATGTTTGTTTCTGGAACTTTATGTGAGCAGGGAGTTAGACTGGGTGCGTCCAGGAGATCAGGGCAGTGAGTGTATAGACTAGACCCAGTACAGCATGTGGCTTGAGTGAAAGAGGGACTCAGACAGTGAGGATGGGGGGGAAAGTACCCATCTGTGCTCAGATGCTCTGGCTTATTAACCTCTTTAAAATCAAGAAACTAATGAAAACCAAGGACCACTGAGGATCTCATGAAAACCATGAACTGTCTCACCATGTCTGGCCCAGTGCCTGACACATAGTTTGTAGTTGATTTTTAGCAGAATTAATGAAACTCAGAAAAACACATACATACATACACACATCAATTTCATGTTATCTTCATGGGAGTGGGTGGTTGGCAAAATCATAGGTCTGGGAAATCCTCCTTTAAAACCTATGCTGTGTATATAGCAAGCTGAGAATGGCAGGGAGGGTTTGGAAGGTTCTAACTAACTCCAGGGTGGGGTAGCTTGCAAAATCCATACTATTTCATTTACAGGTGGAGTTTCTGGGGACTTCTCAGGTGGTTCAGTGGTTAAGATTCTGCCTGTGTTCCCAACACAGGGGCCCTGGGTTCAATCCCTGGTCAAGGAACTAGATCCCATGGGCTGCAATTAAGAATTCACATGCCACATGCTGCAGATCACACATGCTGCAGAGAAGGTCAAAGGTTCTGAGCGCCCCAACTGAGACCAGTGAAAAAGTGAATAGTAAAAAGAAAAGCTGTGATTTCTGATGTGGTAATGCTTTCTTTCGATGTCCCCAGGATGAAAATGCTTGTTATTGTGAGGCTGGATGCTTAGGTAACAGTTGTCAAAAGAGAAAAAAGGAATGAGACAGAGGAAAAGGATAGAGAAGTTAAAAAAAAAAGTGGTAGGGAGGAAACTAAGACAAGTCTCATGCGGGAACATCGCCAAACCGGCTGACTGTCAATACCACCAAGACTCCGTTATCACAGAGAACAAATGCATGGCTTCTGCAGAACACACACATTTTCTCCTATTTAATTCATTTTTTATTTTTACTCTCAAGGCACTGGCAACTGATTTCAGATTTACAGTTCTCAATATAGTATCAAAACTAGCCAATATTATCTATGGAAAAAAAAAAGATCCCCTGGAGAAGGGAGTGGCAACCCACTCCTGTATTCTTGCCTGGAGAATCCCAAGGACAAAGGAGCCTGACAGGCTACAATCCCTGGGGCTGGAAAGAGTTGGACACGACTGAGTGACTAACAGTTTCATTTTCAAAGGACAAAAGCCAGTTTCGAAGGAAATCTGACTATTAGAATTAGTAACAAGCTAACATGCACTAACTGGTTACTGTGTGGAAGGCAGGAAGAGGTTGATCTGCAGTCTTATTTTAATTTCACAACCATTGCGAGACAGGTATTATTATCCTCATTTTACAGATGAGGAAACTGCCTGAGAGAGGTAATGTGATTTGCCTAAGGCTATAGAGCAGGCAGTGAAGCAAAATCTAAAATCAGATTTGTTTGAATCCAGAACCCATGCTCTTAACCACTTTAATTCTCCCCATAAAAAATGCCCAGACTAGTTAAATTATTACTTCCTTACATTGCCATTACCTGTTAAATGGACACAGAAATATTTTTAAAGGCCTTATTTTCATAATCAAAAAATCTCAAGACAAACTTAACTTTGTGTTGAAGAGCCATACCTGCTGATATCCTTGAAGAAGCATCTCTTGTTCTTGTACTTCTTTTTGGATTTGCTTCAATTTTTCTTCAGTGACAGGATCAGCTGTTTCTCCCAAATGCAACCACCTGTGTTTTCTGTTTGATTCTTCAAAGCTACTCAACTTAGAGAAAACGCAGGTATTGTTTCATTTGGGGAAGAAAATGATACAGTGAGAAGTGAGGAAGAACATCAGAAAACTCCAGGTGTATAGACCTAAGACCGTCTTATAAGCACACTAGAATTATCATAACACCAACTACAATTAACTTAACTACAGTGAGGCTTTGTACTGATGGTTCCGATAGTGGAAGTAACTCAGAAATGCTACACAGTGTTACTTTACTGAATCTAGAACTTCTATAGCTTTCTTTCTGAAACTGGTGTCTTCCCTGAAGGTCACAGTGAACCAAGTGGTAAGTTTTCAAAAAGGAGTGCTAATAAGAAAACTATGAAAACGAACCAATTTAACTTTTGATTTCCCTCCAAGGATTTCATGTAGGCTCTTTCGTAAGGAGGCATTGTCAGGAACCATGTTCATGTTTTATGCAGCAAATATATCAAGTCAAGAGGCCCCCGGGACAAGAAAATAACAATGCATTTAGCAGGGAGTACAAGTTCTTTTTAATAAATAAAAGGAGAAATAGGACAATGTGTCTAGTACCTTGGCTTGAAGAATATAATTGTCTTGATTCAGCCTGAAGAGTTCCTTTTCCTGTTGTCTCTTTAGTTCCTCCATCTTATTTTCCAGCTCTTTCTCCTTTTCTGAGAAAGTGACTTTAATTTGTTCAATTAGGGCTTGGGCACCCTTCCATTTTTCCTCTGCTTCCTGAACTCTTTTAAACATAAGCAATTCTGTCTCTTTGTTACCACCATGGTATCCTGAAGAATCCTTTTAATGAAAAGCATTACTTCATTATGTAGAGTTACATAGTAGATTCAAACATAGGTGAATTAGGGGGAATAAACCCACAAAGAATAAAAATGACATGTTTAACAATATTCTACTAATCAAGATCAATACATGTTCAACAAAAGTGATGAGTATCCATCAACACAAATTTCAAATATTTCATTTTTTATAATTGCTTCAATATGTATGAACATAAAACAGTATGAATAGTATTTTTAAACTGAATACTTACATTATGAAACTGAACACAGGAATCAGCTTCTGTGGGGCCCTCAGACGACTTAGGAGTAGTCAGNCAATATATATGAACATAAAACAGTATGAATAGTATTTTTAAACTGAATACTTACATTATGAAACTGAACACAGGAATCAGCTTCTGTGGGGCCCTCAGACGACTTAGGAGTAGTCAGCCAACTTTCAGTTTGGGGAGCTGGTTTACCCAAAGATGCAGGCTTGATCAGCTTTGTTGCAGGTAGGATTTCTAAATATTGTGAACAATGGATAAACGCACCACAAATACAAACCATGTTGAGTGTGTATTCAGGCAATTATTTAACAATAAGTACTAATACAATGAGGACACCAAGACAAATGAGCATCTCAAAGGAGGCTAATGACTAACAAACACTACAAGGCATCTGTTTCATTGCACTTGAACTCCAGTGAGGCTCTCCAGCCCATAATCAACATTCTATTCATTTGACACAGAAGGCTCATTGACCCAAGATTCATATTAAATGACAGCTGGAGCTCAATAAATGTGAGGAGAATGTGGATTAGGGTAATTTCCGGTTTTATTGTTTTTCAGTAAGTTATCATTTTAAATAGCAATAGCAAATAGAAGTATTTAAACGATGATTCAAAGAGCAGCTGATAATGAAATATTTCAGTTCAGATTAAAGTATGCTTTCAAAGCACAATTTTTATAAATAATGTATATCAATATATAGTATCACTGGAATAATATAAATTTCACGCTAACCTCATAACAAGTAGTTTAAAATCTGATTAAAAATAAAGTGATAAAACTGCTATAATACCCCATTTATTAAATTAGAAAAAATGTGATTTATACCCCCCCCCACAAACATATTCCAGTCAAATTTTCCGTTTTTAAGGTGCCTTGTAAATCTTACAAAAAGAAGAAATAATCCTAAGACCAATAAGTTATTCAGTTTATAATAAAAAAAGAATTAACAGAAATACCAAGAAGAGATCCTCAGGCCCATATTCTAATATTATAGATTCTGAACTGAATACTGCATAAACATGTACTTGATTACCTTAGATGTAAATGAAACATTTGAAACTTAAATAATTTCTTTAAGATGCTAACTTTTTAAATGCAAGGTTGACTTTTTCATTGAAGTTAAAATACATGGTCATTAAAGATTTGGAAAACATAGAAAAGTCAAAAGAAACAACAAGTCCCCAACAGGACCTCACCCTGAGATTTCCTTCTACTTTCTTCCAGGCATGCCAGTTTTTCCTCATATAGTAGTAATCATATTTAATTGCACTGTGTGTTGTGGAAGGTTTTTCTGAAGAAAATTTCTTACACTGTTCATAAAGAAANGACCTCACCCTGAGATTTCCTTCTACTCTCTTCCAGGCATGCCAGTTTTTCCTCATATAGTAGTAATCATATTTAATTGCACTGTGTGTTGTGGAAGGTTTTTCTGAAGAAAATTTCTTACACTGTTCATAAAGAAACAGTTTGAGTCATTGTAAAAGCGGGCACTAAAACTTCCAAGTCACTGGAGGCCCATTAACATGGCCAATGGATGGTGTGTGATTCTTCCAAGGACATGGCAGTCGAGAGTGACAAGTGGTTCTTGCTCAAGCTACAGTCAGCCAGCGCTTGGATGCCAGAATTGTTCTTTCCTGAGTTCTTAATTTTGGTCTCCCTAAGTAATTATTTTCAGTAACAGTTCATGGACAGTATCTTTTCTCTTTATACATGAAAGAAAATTTGCTTGGATATAAAATTCAAATGTGAAAAGTACAGTGTTTGGAACTTATGAGCCCTTCTTGAAAAAACAATGGATTAAGAAGTATTACTCAGCCATTAAAAAGAATACATTTGAATCAGTTCTAATGAGGTGGATGAAACTGGAGTCGATTATATGGAGTGAAGTAAGCCAGAAAGAAAAACACCAATACAGTATACTAACACATATATATGGAATTTAGAAAGACGGTAATGATAACCCTGTATGCGAGACAGCAAAAGAGACACAGATGTAAAGAACAGACTTCTAGACTCTGTGGGAGAGGGAGAGGGTGGGATGATTTGGAAAAATGCCATTGAAACATGTATACGATCATGTAAGAAACGAATCACTAGTCTAGGTTTGATACAGGATACAAGATGCTTGGGGCTGATGCACTTGGATGAACCAGAGAGATGACATGGGGAGGGTGGTGGGAGGGGGGTTCAGGGTTGGGAACTCATGTACACCTGTGGCGGATTCATGTCAATGTATGGCAAAGTCAATACAATATTGTAAAGTAAAAAATAAAAAGAAAAAAAGAAAAAGAAAATTTAGTCAAATAAGAAACCGATCAAAATAATTCTAGAAAGTGATGGCTAAGGGACTGGTGAAAAGCATTCTGGTCCTTTAACAGCCAGAACCAAGACTCACATTCAAAAGCTGTGGGGAATTACAGTTGCTAGAGAGAATATAATAGATATATCTTGAACAAGTAAAAATAAAACCAACAAAAATGAGCAGCAGGCATGTGAGTGGGGGTTTTATTACCTCATGTTTCATAGAAGGGAAACTGATAATGTATAGAATTGAAAAATGAAGGTAAAAACAACAACATGGTTTTGGCAACCTTTCAGGGGTTTTCATAGTCTATTTTATTAAAACGATCTTTTGGGATATAATATTTCTTTGGAGGAAGTTCCTTTTTCTTCTTACAGATTTAAGTAAAACTAAATCTAATATTTATTTTAAAAGAACTTATGAAGTATGATCTATTCTTATAAAATGTTTTGTTTGCTCGTTCACATGCTTGCCTTTCTTCTTTCTTCTAGTCATTTCACAGAAAAGTAAGAGAAAACGAGACCCCAGACTTCTTAGAGGAAGGGACTAAAGGTCCACAGGTTGAGAACAGGAGGAAAGGATGCTTGCGTTAAGCCAGCAATTACAATTCTGTGTCTCCAGAAGACCCGTCCCTGACTGCTGTTCCCCTGCTGACACGGGTCAGCCCCAGCCTTCCCAGCTTACACGCGTGAGTTTCTGCAGTGAGTATGCACGGGCATAGACAGAAGAAAAGAATCTTTGATGCTGAAAGAATTTTAAATACAGTCAAAGTGGTCCTGAAATTGACAGTTGCAGGGAAAGCCAAGGGGAAACACTCTAAGGCAGAGGTAAATTTTCCAACGAGGTTATTTCTCCTCTGACAACTATTGTTACCAGGTTAACAATGATGGAACTGGTCACCTATTCGATTTAAGCACAGCGAAAAGGACAAAGTGCTTCTGGCTCTATTGCCCTTCCTCCCCCAATGAAGTCCAAAGGCAACAGAAATGTGGGTCTAAGTCAAACATCTCTATTTCTTTTACCAGCATCATGGGCTTCTAGGTGGAAAATCACCCTTGCCTACTGCCAACATATTAAAAAATGACTGGATTAGGAAATAACTAGATTAGGAGGCACTGTGATGAGAGGCGGGAGGAGTAGGGTGCATCAGAGGATGAGATGGTTGGATGGCATCACTGACTCAATGGACATGAGTCTGAACAACCTCGGGGAGTTGGTGATAGACAGGACAGCCTGGTGTGCTGCAGTCCATGGGGTTGCAAAGAGCTGGGCACGACTGAGCGACTAAACTGAACTCAACTGTGACGTATAAAAGTAGGCATTCTGTGATCCAGAAAACATCTTGACTCTCCAAGTCTATACTGAACAAATACCCAGGCATTTCTTTCTGGATCAACCTTCATCTGGACATTGCCACTTGATTCTGAATTGACAGCTCTGCTCTGGCAAACATTTTTTTAATTTAACACTTTATTCTATTTTACAATACTGTATTGGTTTTGCCCTACATTGACATGAATCAGCCACAGGTGTACACGATCTCCCAATGCTGAAGCCTCCTCCCACCTCCCACCCCACACCATCTCCCCGCATCATCCCGTACACCAGCCCCAAGCATCTTGTATCCTGTATTGAACATAGACTGGCGCTTCATTTCTTATATGATAATATACATGTTTCAGTGCCATTCTCCCAAATCATCCCACCCTCTCCCTCTCCCTCAGAAGCCAAAAGTTCNTCTTATTTTCCAGCTCTTTCTCCTTTTCTGAGAAAGTGACTTTAATTTGTTCAATTAGGGCTTGTGCACCCTTCCATTTTTCCTCTGCTTCCTGAACTCTTTTAAACATAAGCAATTCTGTCTCTTTGTTACCACCATGGTATCCTGAAGAATCCTTTTAATGAAAAGCATTACTTCATTATGTAGAGTTACATAGTAGATTCAGACATAGGTGAATTAGGGGGAATAAACCCACAAAGAATAAAAATGACATGTTTAACAATATTCTACTAATCAAGAAGATCAATACATGTTCAACAAAAGTGATGAGTATCCATCAACACAAATTTCAAATATTTCATTTTTTATAATTGCTTCAATATATATGAACATAAAACAGTATGAATAGTATTTTTAAACTGAATACTTACATTATGAAACTGAACACAGGAATCAGCTTCTGTGGGGCCCTCAGACGACTTAGGAGTAGTCAGCCAACTTTCAGTTTGGGGAGCTGGTTTACCCAAAGATGCAGGCTTGATCAGCTTTGTTGCAGGTAGGATTTCTAAATATTGTGAACAATGGATAAACGCACCACAAATACAAACCATGTTGAGTGTGTATTCAGGCAATTATTTAACAATAAGTACTAATACAATGAGGACACCAAGACAAATGAGCATCTCAAAGGAGGCTAATGACTAACAAACACTACAAGGCATCTGTTTCATTGCACTTGAACTCCAGTGAGGCTCTCCAGCCCATAATCAACATTCTATTCATTTGACACAGAAGGCTCATTGACCCAAGATTCATATTAAATGACAGCCGGAGCTCAATAAATGTGAGGAGAATGTGGATTAGGGTAATTTCCGGTTTTATTGTTTTTCAGTAAGTTATCATTTTAAATAGCAATAGCAAATAGAAGTATTTAAACGATGATTCAAAGAGCAGCTGATAATGAAATATTTCAGTTCAGATTAAAGTATGCTTTCAAAGCACAATTTTTATAAATAATGTATATCAATATATAGTATCACTGGAATAATATAAATTTCACGCTAACCTCATAACAAGTAGTTTAAAATCTGATTAAAAATAAAGTGATAAAACTGCTATAATACCCCATTTATTAAATTAGAAAAAATGTGATTTATACCCCCCCCCACAAACATATTCCAGTCAAATTTTCCGTTTTTAAGGTGCCTTGTAAATCTTACAAAAAGAAGAAATAATCCTAAAACCAATAAGTTATTCAGTTTATAATAAAAAAAGAATTAACAGAAATACCAAGAAGAGATCCTCAGGCCCATATTCTAATATTATAGATTCTGAACTGAATACTGCATAAACATGTACTTGATTACCTTAGATGTAAATGAAACATTTGAAACTTAAATAATTTCTTTAAGATGCTAACTTTTTAAATGCAAGGTTGACTTTTTCATTGAAGTTAAAATACATGGTCATTAAAGATTTGGAAAACATAGAAAAGTCAAAAGAAACAAGTCCCCAACAGGACCTCACCCTGAGATTTCCTTCTACTCTCTTCCAGGCATGCCAGTTTTTCCTCATATAGTAGTAATCATATTTAATTGCACTGTGTGTTGTGGAAGGTTTTTCTGAAGAAAATTTCTTACACTGTTCATAAAGAAACAGTTTGAGTCATTGTAAAAGCGGGCACTAAAACTTCCAAGTCACTGGAGGCCCATTAACATGGCCAATGGATGGTGTGTGATTCTTCCAAGGACATGGCAGTCGAGAGTGACAAGTGGTTCTTGCTCAAGCTACAGTCAGCCAGCGCTTGGATGCCAGAATTGTTCTTTCCTGAGTTCTTAATTTTGGTCTCCCTAAGTAATTATTTTCAGTAACAGTTCATGGACAGTATCTTTTCTCTTTATACATGAAAGAAAATTTGCTTGGATATAAAATTCAAATGTGAAAAGTACAGTGTTTGGAACTTATGAGCCCTTCTTGAAAAAACAATGGATTAAGAAGTATTACTCAGCCATTAAAAAGAATACATTTGAATCAGTTCTAATGAGGTGGATGAAACTGGAGTCGATTATATGGAGTGAAGTAAGCCAGAAAGAAAAACACCAATACAGTATACTAACACATATATATGGAATTTAGCAAGACGGTAATGATAACCCTGTATGCGAGACAGCAAAAGAGACACAGATGTAAAGAACAGACTTCTAGACTCTGTGGGAGAGGGAGAGGGTGGGATGATTTGGAAAAATGCCATTGAAACATGTATACGATCATGTAAGAAACGAATCACTAGTCTAGGTTTGATACAGGATACAAGATGCTTGGGGCTGATGCACTTGGATGAACCAGAGAGATGACATGGGGAGGGTGGTGGGAGGGGGGTTCAGGGTTGGGAACTCATGTACACCTGTGGCGGATTCATGTCAATGTATGGCAAAGCCAATACAATATTGTAAAGTAAAAAATAAAAAGAAAAAAAGAAAAAGAAAATTTAGTCAAATAAGAAACCGATCAAAATAATTCTAGAAAGTGATGGCTAAGGGACTGGTGAAAAGCATTCTGGTCCTTTAACAGCCAGAACCAAGACTCACATTCAAAAGCTGTGGGGAATTACAGTTGCTAGAGAGAATATAATAGATATATCTTGAACAAGTAAAAATAAAACCAACAAAAATGAGCAGCAGGCATGTGAGTGGGGGTTTTATTACCTCATGTTTCATAGAAGGGAAACTGATAATGTATAGAATTGAAAAATGAAGGTAAAAACAACAACATGGTTTTGGCAACCTTTCAGGGGTTTTCATAGTCTATTTTATTAAAACGATCTTTTGGGATATAATATTTCTTTGGAGGAAGTTCCTTTTTCTTCTTACAGATTTAAGTAAAACTAAATCTAATATTTATTTTAAAAGAACTTATGAAGTATGATCTATTCTTATAAAATGTTTTGTTTGCTCGTTCACATGCTTGCCTTTCTTCTTTCTTCTAGTCATTTCACAGAAAAGTAAGAGAAAACGAGACCCCAGACTTCTTAGAGGAAGGGACTAAAGGTCCACAGGTTGAGAACAGGAGGAAAGGATGCTTGCGTTAAGCCAGCATTTACAATTCTGTGTCTCCAGAAGACCCGTCCCTGACTGCTGTTCCCCTGCTGACACGGGTCAGCCCCAGCCTTCCCAGCTTACATGCGTGAGTTTCTGCAGTGAGTATGCACGGGCATAGACAGAAGAAAAGAATCTTTGATGCTGAAAGAATTTTAAATACAGTCAAAGTGGTCCTGAAATTGACAGTTGCAGGGAAAGCCAAGGGGAAACACTCTAAGGCAGAGGTAAATTTTCCAACGAGGTTATTTCTCCTCTGACAACTATTGTTACCAGGTTAACAATGATGGAACTGGTCACCTATTCGATTTAAGCACAGCGAAAAGGACAAAGTGCTTCTGGCTCTATTGCCCTTCCTCCCCCAATGAAGTCCAAAGGCAACAGAAATGTGGGTCTAAGTCAAACATCTCTATTTCTTTTACCAGCATCATGGGCTTCTAGGTGGAAAATTACCCTTGCCTACTGCCAACATATTAAAAAATGACTGGATTAGGAAATAACTAGATTAGGAGGCACTGTGATGAGAGGCGGGAGGAGTAGGGTGCATCAGAGGATGAGATGGTTGGATGGCATCACTGACTCAATGGACATGAGTCTGAACAACCTCGGGGAGTTGGTGATAGACAGGACAGCCTGGTGTGCTGCAGTCCATGGGGTTGCAAAGAGCTGGGCACGACTGAGCGACTAAACTGAACTCAACTGTGACGTATAAAAGTAGGCATTCTGTGATCCAGAAAACATCTTGACTCTCCAAGTCTATACTGAACAAATACCCAGGCATTTCTTTCTGGATCAACCTTCATCTGGACATTGCCACTTGATTCTGAATTGACAGCTCTGCTCTGGCAAACATTTTTTTAATTTAACACTTTATTCTATTTTACAATACTGTATTGGTTTTGCCCTACATTGACATGAATCAGCCACAGGTGTACACGATCTCCCAATGCTGAAGCCCCCTCCCACCTCCCCCCCCACACCATCTCCTCGCATCATCCCGTACACCAGCCCCAAGCATCTTGTATCCTGTATTGAACATAGACTGGTGCTTCATTTCTTATATGATAATATACATGTTTCAGTGCCATTCTCCCAAATCATCCCACCCTCTCCCTCCCCCTCAGAAGCCAAAAGTCCGTTCTATACCTCTGTGTCTCTTATGTTGTCTCACAGGGTCATCATTACTATCTTTCTAAATTCCACATATATGTGTCAGTATACTGTATTGGTAGCCAACCAGATGAGAAGGAGTTGGATTCTCCTATCTTATACTTACTTCCTGTACTTTCTGGGTTTCTTTCAGAAAGACCTAGAACTAACGATGAAAAACTTCCTGAACTCAACAGAACTGAATCTTTCAGAAATGGAATGTTAATACCTTACAATTCATTTTTTTTTCTACTAATAAGGAAGTTCATAGAAGGAGAAAGGAAACAAGGAAAGCAGAGAACAAGGAAAATAATATACTATATGCATAGAATGATTACCTTTTTTCCTACTTTGATTTGAGGCAAGAATAGATCTCAAGTTCTTGCTCTTCATGATGTCCTTTGAAGTTTTCTTTTCAAGATTAGAAA
This sequence comes from Raphicerus campestris, assembly GCA_006410735.1. NCBI lineage: Eukaryota > Metazoa > Chordata > Mammalia > Artiodactyla > Bovidae > Raphicerus > Raphicerus campestris. Next base: position 6,186 of record SJYW01013990.1, on the reverse strand, counting down.
ATGTCTTGAATGGTGAACTGGGTTTGCCATACCCTGAACTCCTAACTGATGCATATACTCCACTCTGAGGTTTTCTTTTAAATAAAGGAGGTGCACTTTTGGCCTTCTTGTATGGTAGCTGTTTACCAGTTACAGTCCGTTCTTCTCCAGAATCGAGTTGAGATCTTAAAGTCTGCATTCAAGTACAAACGCTTTAGTACTTAAATAAACTTCAATTACAGTTAAGACTAACAGGTAGCAAAATCATAGTGATAACTAAAGAACATAATTCATAGAAGGCAAACCATTATATTAAAGTTCTCTAAATTAAATTCATCAGAATTCTAATATTTGGAACCAATATTTTCAAAATCAAGAGTAAGACAAAGCAAAATAATAAAACAAAATAAGCCTGCCAGAAAGCAATGAATGAACATGGAGGATAGCAGAGAAGAACAAGTTTTGAAATGACAAAAGTCTTTTTTCTCCACATCTCTCAACGTAAAAATTTATTAGTACCCTGCCTTATTCTATAAGGTGATAGTTTATGGTAAACACATAACTCAAAACTGTAAAATAAAAATGGAATGCTGTGGACATGGTCTGATTATATATAATCAGAATAAATCAAGAACAGAGAAAAAAGGAACAGTGAAATGTAAGTTTCTCAAGAGCTGTCACAGCATGTATATGAAATGCAAACTCACCTACTTTTGTGGAACAGACTACTAGACGACTATAAAGCACTAGAATGATGAATACATGTAATTTTCTTCTGCTACTCAAACTCTGGACTGTGTTTACTTAAAAAATGAAAATATGAAGAATGGCTTTTAAAAGAGAGCTAATGCTACAGTGGTATTTTTAAATTTGGGGACTGCAGAGTGTTATAATAGATACTTCTCAAAGATGTCCAGGATTTATGTGGAGGTCAGTATGTAATAATCGATCCCACTAGCTTAGGAAATACATACTTCAAAACAGTATTTACGTAACTTCATTTATTAGAATGTCAAATCAAATTATAAAAACTTACCTTATTTGTTTTATCATCCTGAGGTAATAATGAAGGACCAACAGATATTTTTTTCTTCAAAATATCAAGGTACATTTTATCTATTTGTTCTTCCACAGTATTTACTCTTGGATAGTTATTTTCTGTAACTTCATTTGTTGCCTTTTCTAAAACTACATTCTCTTCATTTTTGTCCAAAAATTGGCTTACAGTTTGTGGTTCTTGAGATACAACATTTGGGTTAATCTTAAGGGGTAAAGGGCTAACAAATTCAGTTTCTTTATTCTCAGCCAGTTTCTTAGAGCTACAAAACAAAACAGGACACAGAGAATGAACCCTATGTAAGTCCTCAAATATCAGTTTTATTAATATGTGTATACATATTATATATAAACATATTTACATTAAAATATAATATTAAATATATTTAATATTTGTATATGTTTAAATTAAGTTATTAATGTTAAACATATTATTTACAATTCTGGTTAAGATAGCAAACTTACACAGCATCACATAATTGTTTAAAATAATAATTTCAATGCAGCATAAGGGACTTCATGGTTGACTGAGACCTACTTCAAAGGAAAGACAAACCAAACAACACTGACATCGCTTTTGTCCAAGAAAAATTTAAAAATGAATTTTAAATGGCCTTTTTGTAATACAGCTCATAACGTCAACATGTATTTCAGGCAGGAAAAATATTTTACACATTTCTAGCTTCCCTGGTAGTTCCACTGGTAAAGAANTGCTTTTGTCCAAGAAAAATTTAAAAATGAATTTTAAATGGCCTTTTTGTAATATAGCTCATAATGTCAACATGTATTTTAGGCAGCAAAAATATTTTACACATTTCTAGCTTCCCTGGTAGCTCTGCTGGTAAAGAACCCTCCTGCAATGCAGAAGACTGTGGTTCAATTCTTAGTTGAGGAAGATCCCCTGGAGAAGGGATAGGCCTCCCATTCCAGTATTCTTGGGCTTCCCTGGTGGCTCAGCTGGTAAAGAATCTGCCTGCAATGCCAGAGACCTGGGTTTGATCCCCTTGGTTGGGAAGATCCCCTGGAGGAGGGCATGGTAACCCACTCCAGTATTCTACGGGCTACAGTCCATGGGGTCATAAGGAGCTAGACATGACTGAGCAACTAAGCACACACACAGAAGAAATAAAGTAACCATAATTTAAATCAAGGCATAAAACATAAATATTAAAATGAATAATCTCATCCACAGTACAGGAAATTTTTAAAGTGAAACAAGAAAAATCACTAGGACTTTAAAATAAAATCATTCCTTTAGTTTAAAACACTTCAATGCAATGTTNGAGCAACTAAGTACACACACAGAAGAAATAAAGAAGTAACCATAATTTAAATCAAGGCATAAAACATAAATATTAAAATGAATAATTTCATCCACAGTACAGGAAATTTTTAAAGTGAAACAAGAAAAATCACTAGGACTTTAAAATAAAATCATTCCTTTAGTTTAAAACACTTCAATGCAATGTTACATTTCAGATCAATAGATTTTTAAAAGATGGAAACTATCCCTTAAATAAATATTATAAATGTGATTAAATAGTGGTATATTATGGGAGTTCCAGAAATATGTATATTGTTATTTTTGAATTACTAGATCATGGTCCATTAGGTTAGTTGACTTTTAAATTTGTAAAATAAAAGGAAAGTTTAAAAAGTTACCATTTTCACATAAGATAGACTAGCTTCTTAATAATTGTTAGAAATATNAGCAATGTTACATTTCAGATCAGTAGATTTTTAAAACATGGAAACTATCCCTTAAAGAAATATTATAAATGTGATTAAACAGTGGTATATTATGGGAGTTCCAGAAATATGTATATTGTTATATTTGAATTACTAGATCATGGTCCATTAGGTTACTTGATTTTTAAATTTGTAAAATAAGATAAAAGGAAAGTTTAAAAGGTTACCATTTTCACATAAGATAGACTAGCTTCTTAATAATTGTTAGAAATATCTGAAGTAGCTGTAATAATCAGAAAACATATTGATGTTAGTTCTTTCTTTCTAAATGGTAGCAGAACCTGATTATCATCGTAACTGTTCCCTTTCCTTGCTGTGAACCGACTGAACTACATTCCATCACTGCCTTCAGTCTAGATGGGGCCAGGCGCTAGTTCTTGTCTTTAGAATGTGAGTGCTGTGATGACAGAAATCTAAAATATGAGGCTTAGTCGTTGGGTTTTAGGTGGCAAGGAAACTGATACAGAGGCTGGAGAGGTAACAACCCATGTTTTATGGTAACAGAACGTTTGCTGAAGTGTCACCTACAACAGTTTATAAGGCAGACCACACGGCTACCCAGTCGAGGGTACTAAGAAAATGGTAGGAGAGAACAGGCAGTTTTTAAGTGCCAGCTACCACTGACTACTTTTGACAAGATATTATGAGAAAAAAATAATTTCAAGATAGAATGGGTTGGTTTGTTAAGAAATTAGAGGGAACAAAGTCTGGACACTTAAGGTGTCTTAGGTTCACTCTCCGTGTCTAAACTCAAACAGTAAGATTCAGAATTACAAAATGCTCTGAACAAGCAAGATACCAATGAGAGCTTCTTGGTTGAAAAGAGTGACTCAGTCCCTTGGCAAATATCATATTATTCTAAGTGTCATCTTCAAACTTAAGATTACTGTTCCTAATAATATATTCAGACAGCTGCAACTGACACAGAAAAAACAGAGGGCATAAGGAAGCAGACATAAAACAGATTTAAAACCTTTGTCTAGCAAAGAATGTTAAGTGTAGTTACTGGCACATGGGACTAACTGGAAGCCAGTACATCAGAAGCCTAATAAACTTTCTGAAGGAACTGTAATGACAAAGAAACCACAACTCTACTTAAAAAAAGAAAAAAGGCTAGAGACTTGTTAGGGAGCCTTAAAACCACCTGCAGGCAGAAAGCAGATGGAGAAACGAGTGCCTCCTCCAAGACGGGCATACCGTCCCCCTGAAAACCACTTCAGCTGAAGCCAACAGTGATGAAATACAAGACAAATTTTTCAAGGATTGGAACTAAGAGCTATAGGAAACAAGAGTTACTTGGTAGTTCCACCTTAAGAGCAGAATCATGGCCTAATTAAGGAAAATTCTTTACAAGGTCTTTCAGTGGATTTCCAAGTTGCATTACTGATGGCTATATTTTCTTCTCATACTTTTCTGTTCTGAATGGGAAAGGTGTGGGTAAGGAAGTAGTAATTTGTCTTTTTAATTCATTGATTAGCAGACAATGAGGAGCTACATTCAAACCTGATAAAGAGAACTGTGCTTCACCAAGAAATACTGGCCTTTCAGATGGATACAGTCCTACATGAGACTTTGGGCTGTATGCTTTGGGGAGGAGCTGAGTAGGTCTTTGTGTGAAGTAGGTCTTTGTATGAAGAGTGGAGTGGATAGTTGACAGAAGTGGAGATTCTGGTGGAGATAGGCTAGATGCCTACCAAATGCATTTACTTTCTTTCTGGGTACACAAGCAAACTGTATTTTCCATTCCTTTTGGACCTTCTTAGCTAGGGGTGCTCCAGAGAAGGCAATGGCACCCCACTCCAATACTCTTGCCTGGGAAATCCCATGGGTGGTAGATCCTGGTAGGCTGCAGTCCATGGGGCCGCAAAGAGTCGGACACGACTGAGCAACTTCCCCTTCTCTTTTCCCTTTCATGCACTGGAGAAGGAAATGGCAACCCACTCCAGTGTTCTTGCCTGGAGAATCCCAGGGACGGGGGAGCCTAGTGGGCTGCCGTCTATGGGGTCGCACAGAGTCAGACACGACTGAAGTGACTTAGCAGCAGCAGCACTAGAGGTGCTGGTTCTTACCAATAGAATATGGACTAAAGTGATGTAACATTTCTGTTGAGGCAGTTAAAAGGAAGTACGCTAAACCATCTTTTTACATGAAGCCATGAGAACCTTAAAGCTGTTTGCTGATGATTGAAACAGCCTTGGCCCCTAAATGACTACGTGGACCACAGTCCCACCCCAACTCCACTGAGACACACGGAATTAGGATGTGAGCAAGAAATACATTTTTGATGACGTTAAACTATTAAAATTTTAAGGGATTTTTTTCTGTTGTTATAGCAGCTAGAATTACTTATCCTAGTTTACTATAAAAAGTTTTGGTAAGTGTACTAGGGTTTATACTTATGTCTTTAATAAAAGTACACTTTTTTCCAGCTCTTAAACACAAATGCAAAAATACATACTAGAATTCACATTACTAAAATGGTACTACCTAGAGCCAGATATCCTGGAATGTGAAGTCAAGTGGGCCTTAGGAAGCATCACTACAAACAAAGCTAGTGGAGGTGATGGAATTCCAGTTGAGCTATTTCAAATCCTGAAAGATGATTCTGTGAAAGTGCTGCACTCAATATGCCAGCAAATTTGGAAAACTCAGCAGTGGCCACAGGACAGGAAAAGGTCTGTTTTCATTTCAATCCCCAAAAACGGCAATGCCAAAGAATGCTCCAACTACTGCACAAGTGTACTCATCTAGTAAAGTAATGCTCAAAATTCTTCAAGCCAGGCTTTAGCGATACATGAACAGTGAACTTCCAGATGTTCAAGCTGGATTTAGAAAAGGCCAGAGGAACCAGAGATCAAATTGCTAACATCCGCTGGATCATGGAAAAAGCAAGAGAGTTCCAGAAAAACATCTATTTCTGCCTTATTGACTATGGCAAAGCCTTAACTGTTTGGATCCACAATAAACTGTGTAAAATTCTGAAAGAGATGAGAATATCAGACCACCTACTTGACCTGCCTCTTGAGAAATCTGTATGCAGGTCAGGAAGCAACTGTTAGAACTGGACCTGGAACAACAGACTGGTTCCAAATAGGNGTAAAATTCTGAAAGAGATGAGAATATCAGACCACCTACTTGACCTGCCTCTTGAGAAATCTGTATGCAGGTCAGGAAGCAACTGTTAGAACTGGACCTGGAACAACAGACTGGTTCCAAATAGGAAAAGGAGTACATCAAGGCTGCATATTGACACCCTGCTTATTTAACCTATATGCAGAATATATAATGAGAAATGCTGGGCTGGATGAAGCACGAGCTGGAATCAAGACTGCCAGGAGAAATATTAATAACCTCAGATATGCAGATGACACCACCCTTAAGGCAGAAAGTGAAGAACTAAAG
>SJYW01013988.1:0-10613 GCA_006410735.1 Raphicerus campestris | reverse complement strand
ATCAAAATATTCTGATCTAGTTTTATTCTGCTTTTATTCAGTCTTTTTCTCTTTTGAGCTTTGATCAGTCTTTATTTTTTTTCTGCCTTTCTCTGTCAGGAGAAGAGATAAATAACTAGAACAAAAATTGCTACTAAACCATATTTTGAATTTTAACTCAATATTTCCATTCTCCATTTAACGATCAGGACTATCATGGCAAAAGATAGATTAGAATGTTTGTTTTGAGACTTTTGGCCAAGTGGATGGAGATTTAAGGAAATCAACTCTGAATATTTACTGGAAGAACCAATGCTGAAGCTGAAACTCCAATACTTTGGCCACCTGGTGTGGAGAGCTGACTCATTAGAAAAGACCGTAATGCTGGGAAAGATTGAAAGCAGGAGTAACAGAGGATGACATGGTTGGATGACATCACTGACTCAATGGACATGAGTTTGAGCAAACTCCAGTAGACAGTGAAGGACAGGAAAGCCTAGCATGCTACAGTTCATGGGGTTGAAAAGAGCTAGACATGACTTAGCGACTAAACAACAGCAATGATCGTCCTTATGACTAGGAAAGCTGTATAGTGAACAAGAAGAACAGATTTCAAAGGTAAGCATATTTTAGATATCCCATTTCCTATTTAATATTAGTTTGTAACATGTTGAATCATAGGAACAAAATTGATCCAAAATGTTTTAAGAAAGAAATGAAAAAATATTTGGTCAGAAAAAAACGTGGGTCCCAAGCCAGGTTGTCCAGAGGTCCATGTCATATGAACTTTTACATTATTTTATGCAATTTTCTCCTCTTGGTTTACCCCAGATAGCATCTCTGAAAGAAAAAATTATTTTGACACTTGTTACAACAGTAAGGCATGCTTAGGACTGTTGTTATAAGCACAGGGACTCTTAACAATGATATTCTGCAGTAGGGGAAAGAGATTGGGCTCAACTCTGAGTGCAACAAGGAAAACTAAGGATCAATGGCCAAGAAGCAAGGGAAGGGGGTCAGCAGGTGGAAAGTTATTAAGAGAAAACATCAGGGCTAAGAGGGATTCTGTCTAAGCCTGCTTGACAGGATTCTTGCTGAAGACAAGCCAAGGTGATTACATATTACCTGAGGGATGGTGACATGAGAAATCTGATCAGATATTGAGTGTGGTCAAATGTTGAAGGGGAGGGATTCTCAATAACCTGGATTAGGATTCTTGTTAAAACTGGGCTCTTGAGAAAATGCTCAAGACAGGGTCTAGTTGGGCCCAGAGGAGTCTGTCTAGGGTTTGGTCAATAGAAGAGTCTTTGTCCCAGTTCCAGACCCCCCTGTCTTCAAGGGACACCTCGTCATGGAAGAGAAGGAGCCCAGGTCCCAGCCTCCCTGCAGTGGTGCAGGGTACAACCTGACTGGACCATCCTAGGACAAGAACTGCCCTGAGGAAGTGAGGACACTCAATTTAACTGAAAGCCATCAGAGCCCACCTCAAGAACTGGAGTGGGGCAATTGCCACTCAAGCTACACAGTGGATAAGTAAAGAAATACAAGTGGTATTACAAGAACTAAGGAGGAAAGATGCTGCTAGTCCACAAACAACAGAAGTGCCTCCCTCTGAGCACTGATGGCCTCATAGGTCTCTGTGGGACTCCTGTCAATGGTTAAACACCTCTGCAATCCCTAACATAGCATTTGGATTATTTTACTAACACATGCAAATATTCAATTACTTTCTGTGCTCTTCCTGCGACTCATAAAAGTGCATTTTTAAAGAGACTTAGTCAGACTTACACATGCTGCCTATCAATCATGGACCACGGTTTTCTTTGACCCCCAAAAGTCCCCTGGTTGGTATATCAGCGTAGTAGTAACTGACTACAGTAAGGGACAATGTAAGGCAGAGCACCATCATTTCTTAGATCTTCCTCACGACCAGATTTCCTTTTCTCTGTATCAGCCACAAACGTCTTAAGATGATCATGCTGGGGGATGACACATACCCAAAGGCTGCCCCTCTACAAGAGGGTCCTGCCACTTCCACTTTTCTCAGAAGTCAGCATTGCTCTTGGGCACAGAAAACTTCATTCCCAGAAACTCCCCTAAAGGTTCATAAGCACTATAGGAATATTTAAAACATAATGGAAGGCATTCCATACGTTTAGTTGCAGCTTGTGACATTATCAGAAACCCAGTTTTGGAGATGGACTAGAATACAGTGGACTACTTTGAACTGCTTGTAATTCACTGAGTTTCCTCTATGTAAGGATTTGTGTCTTTCAAGAATTCTGATAAATTCTCATTCACTATCCCTCAGATATTGCCTCTTCAATTTTGTTGCTATTACTTATCCCTGAAATTATATATATAATATATATTACATGTATTAAATATGTACCTTACCATTCTTATAATCCATTCAGTTCAGTTCAGTCGCTCAGTCATATCCGACTCTTTGCGACCCCATGAATCGCAGCACGCCAGGCCTCCCTGTCCATCACCAACTCCTGGAGTTCACTCAAACCCACGTCCATTGAGTCAGTGATGCCATCCAGCCATTTCATCCTCTGTCATCCCCTTTTCCTCCTGCTCCCAATCCCTCCCAGAATCAGTCTTTTCCAATGAGTCAACTCTTTGCATGTGGTGGCCAAAGTGCTGGAGTTTCAGCTTTAGCATCATTCCTTCCAAAGTATACCCAGCACATATTATATATGTATACACATCACTCCTATCCTCCATAAGACTAGTAGTTATTCTGTTTTTCATAATTCCCTTCACTTGTTTTTCTGAATCTATATCTTGTACTTTTACAGTTCTATCTTCCGTTTCACTGAGTTTCTTTCTGTTTAGCTCTGTCTAACCTGCTACTCAATCTATCCATAGGATTTTAAGTCTATTTTGCATATTATTAATTTCTTAAAGTTCTATATGATATTTTTCCTGTTTGTTAGGATATTTTTATAGCCTTCTCTTCTCCAATGTTCAAGCTTAATTTGAAGTGATTTAAACATATTCCATAGTTATTTCACATTCAATTTACAATAATCTCCAAAGTCTCTATGGGTCTGTTCTGCTGTCTGTTGTCCCACATGTTCCCATGGAGCTTCATATGCTTTGGGATTATTGACTATGGGCAGCTCATTCTCCTTGGAATTGGTTCTGTAAAAACACTTTGAAGGTTGGGTTGAAGTCAAGTCTCTCCAAAGGTAATTTGTATTTCCTTGTGTCACTAGCCTGGAGTCACTTCCAAACAAGGATCACTCTAAATTTGCTACTTGAGTTTTCCAGACTACATGTATAGGATAAATCAAGATCACACATATCCGTGAGGGGTGAATTTAGTTACATATTCTCAGATGAGATTTTTTTTTTCCTCTGCCCCACATCATGGTAAACACAGTTAAATTTCTTTGCTCTCTCCTTCTTCACAATAAGGTTTCTTTCCTACTCAACTTATCAGCTCATTTCAGTTCAGTTACTCAGTCATGTCCGACTCTTTGTGACCCCATGAACCGCAGCATGCCAGGCTTCCTTATGCATCACCAACTCCCAGAGTTTACTCAAACTCATGTCTATTGAGTCGATGATACCATCCAACCATCTCATCCTCTGTCGTCCCCTTTTCCTGACTTCAGTCTTTCCCAGCATCAGGATCTTTTCAAATGAGTCAGTTCTTCACATCAGGAGGCCAAAGGATTGGAGTTTCAGCTTCAGCATCGATCCTTCCAATGAATATTCAGGACTGATTTCCTTTAAGATGGACTGGTTGGATCTCCTTGCAATCCAAGGGACTCTCAAGAGTCAAAAACATAAATTCTTCAGTACTCAGCTTTCTTTATAATCCAACTCTCACATCTATATGGGATTCCCTGGTGGCTCAGAGGGTGAAGCATCTGCCTGCAATGCAGGAGACCAGGGTTCAATCCCTGGGTCAAGATTCCCCAGAGAAGGAAGTGGCAACCGGCTCTGGCACTCTTCTCTGGAAAATCCATGGACAGAGAAGCTTGGTAGGCTATAATCCCTGGCATTGCAAAGAGTGACTTCACTTTCACTTTCACATCCATACATGACTATTGGAAAAACCATAGCTTTGACTAGATGGACCTTTGTTGGCAAAGTAATGTCTTGGCTTTTTAATATGCTATTTATGTTGGTCATAACTTATTTCAAGGAGTAAGCATCTTTTAATTACATGGCTGCAGTCACCATCTGCAGTGATTTTGGAGCCCAAAAAAATAAAGTCTGACACTGTTTCCACTGTTTCCCCATCTATCTGACATGAAATGATGGGACAAGATGCCATGATCTTAGTCTTCTGAATGTTGAATTTTAAGTCAACTTTTTCACTCTCCTCTTTCACTTTCATCAAGAGGCTCTTTAGTTCTTCTGCCATAAGAGTGGTGTCATCTGCATATCTGAGGTTATTGCTATTTCTCCCAGCAATCTTGATTCCAGCTTGTGCTTCTTCCAGCCCAACGTTTCTCATGATGTACTCTACACGGAAGTTAAATAAACAGAGTGACAACATAGAGCTTTGACATACTCCTTTCCCTTTTTGGAACCTCTCTGTTGTTCCATGTCCAGTTCTTACTGTTGCTTCCTGACCTGCATACAGGATTCTCAAGAGGCAGGTCAGGTGGTCTGATATTCCCATCTCTTTAAGACTTTTCCACAGTTTGTTGTGATCCACATAGTCAAGAATATAAAGAATGTACTTCTCCAGGGTTCCAGCTTTATTTATAAGGCTCTTGTTAGGTCTTCTACTTTATGCAGTTCTGAGGACTTCCATCCATCTCCTTTGCTTGTATAGCCTAGAAGGAAAGCTCAGGGTCTCAGTGCAGATAACTCCTGAGCAAGGCCAGCATCAAAACTTGCTTACCCCCCAGCATTCCCATTTAACTTTGGTTCTGTCTCTGCAAATCCCTTCCTTTTTATCAGTGTGTTTTACAAGATGTTCAAAATACCTTTTATCCAGAATTTTATTTGCTTCAATCACAAGATTCATTTTCAGTGTCTAATTTACTACATTGATAGACATAGACATCCTGGGAACAAAGTTATTTAGATTTATTTTTAGATTCTGTTTTTGTTTTAATTTATAATTTCTGTTATGCACTTTGTGCTCAGTCACTCAGTTGTGCTGACTCTTTGTGACCCCATAGACTATAGCCCACCAAAATTCCTGTCCATGGAATTTTCCAGGCAAGAATACTGGAATGAGTTGCCATTTCTTCTACAGTTATGCACTTTGCAATAGTATAATTCATGAGTGTCCTACTCTTGTTCCGTTTTATGGTGGGCAATCTTTATAAACTGATACTTGATAAATAATTGCATATAAAGTTAAATAGAGCTAATTTGTCTAGGAGCCCAGCATCTAACTTTTAAACAACAAAGGGAAAAAACTTTGTCACTGATTCTTCATTAATCATAATGTAAGATCAGGGCTAAAATAGATTCTATGCATGTCACTTGTTTGTCAACCACAAATCACGTACAAATTGCTACAGGACTGGCTGGCACAAAATAATCTGGGGTAAAGTAATGGATAGCAACTGGAAGTCAAGCAGTGTCAAGTAGAAAGTCAACTATCAGTAAACAGTGAGCCTACTTACTTTGGTTTACATTATGTCCTTATATCTTTGAACATTTATATCATTATTTGTGAAATCACACAAATAAATAGTCATTTAGTTTCATAGGTTTTCTTAATGATCAGTTTGAACTTCAGATTTATAACTCTAAAATTTTCTAATTCTATTTCTAAATATTATTGGCTAACTAGTTCACTATTTTTTGTCAGAACTATTTCTTAAATTCATTCTTTAAAACTATCTTCACCTTTCTCAGTTGCTGACAATTGTTTAAAAGCTTTCTTTCAAATGCAGATGATAAGCTAAATTCAAGAAAGCTGTTGCCTTTGTTAAAAAAGTAGTTTTACTTATTTATTTTTGTCTGTGCTGGGTCTTCATTGCCGCGAGGGCTTTTCTCTAGTTGTGTCGAGCAGGGGCTATGCTAGTTGTGGTGTGAGGGCTTCTCATTGTGGTGGCTTCTCTTTGTTGCAAAGCATGGGTTCTAGAGCATAAGCTCAATAGTTGTGGTGAACAGGCCTACTTGCTCCCCAGCATGTGGGATCTTCCCAGATCAGGGATCAAACCCAGGTCTCCTGCATTGGCAGGTGAATTCTTTACCACTGAGCCACCAGGGAAGCCTAAAGCTGTTGCCTTTTGACATGGAAGAAAATTATCACTCTCTTGATAGCCTAATCTGCTCCAAAATTTTGGATACATCAGTAATCCTACAAACGTGTGAACTATTTTGAATAGTCATGAAAATAAAACTCTGGTCTTGTTGACCACAGATCTTATCATCTACACAAACCACTATCAACATTCTATATTTGCTCTCCACAAGCTTTATTTCACCTTAAAAAATCAGTTACCAAGTCACACTGGGCATCTGAATTTCTTTTAGAAATTAAGCAGTAGCTTATATAAATTAACCACAGGCTTCCCACACTGACTTTCCAAACATCAGAAAATTTTTAAAATATTTATTGAGTAAGAAAAATGTGAAAATGACACCAGTCACCAAACTCCTAATCACATGTTACTGGTCCAAGACATTTTGTTCTTGAAGTCTCTTCTACAGATTGGATGTAACCATTGGTAGATTTGATGCTGATGACTCCCACTGAACCACACTCCCAATGGTTTGTTGAATCATCTTTCTTAGGGATATTTGCTCTTAGAAAAAACAAAGTTTACTACTCAGTTGCCCCATGCCTGAGTTAACTAGTCATCAAAAGCAGGCGTGGTATTGGGTTATGCATCTTATCTAAGATGTTGAAAAGTTTATTTCTCACTGATTTATTTATTTCTAAAACCCATTCAGAGAATTCGAGTTTTATTCATTATTAGTTCAATTGATTTAGCATACTAAAGAAAAATCAACATATTCTTTCAGTTGGTATTATTGATCAATAAATACATTTATTATAGTTTTATACCAAAATACATCTGATATCTAATTCTAAATGAGGCTGAATTTTATGACATTTTCTATAATCTTAATATTCTGTGGAATTCTCCCCTACCAGTAAGAAAATCACAAAGAGAATTAACAAATCTATTCAGAGGTGAGAAGGGTAGGTAAGAAATCAAGAATGACTTGGAAATTTGGGGTTCAAGGGACAGAGAGATTGTTGGGAACCATCAAAAGAAATAAGGAAGAGAAGAAAGTAAGTCTACAGAGATATAAAAGAGGCTAATTTAACTTTTTTACATATTGACTTTGAATTAAAAATGCAGAAGTGAAAGGGATCAGAAAGTTAAATGTAAAGATGAGACAAAGATTTTTTAAAAATATGAGTAATTCAAATTCTAAGAGCAATTTAAAATATTAATAAATATGACACTTTATGGAAACTTTTGAATGACAAGAAACATCATAGCAAAGTCTGAAGACAAATGACAAACTGGATTTCTGGCAACAGATAAGTAAAGGGCTAATATCCTTAATTTACCGAGGTCTCCTAAAAATTAAGATTTAAAAAAACCACATAAAGCAGCACAGGAAAAATAAGCAAAAAAGTATGAATGAGCAATTCACAGAAAAACTAACTGAACTAAATTTTAGCCATAGGGAACAATGATTAGCCTCACTCATAATATGAGAGATACAAATTTTAACTCACTATGAAACCACTTCCACAGACCATGTAGACAAAATCCATAGTCTCTTTTGATAAAACTGTGGGGAAACAAGTGTTGCAATGTATTCTTGGTGGGAATGCAAAATTATATAACCCACATGGAGAAAATGTGATAAACGTAAATAAATTACATGTATATTTATTTTCCATTGATTTAGCAATCCCACTTTTAGGAGTTTACCATATGTATAAGATATAGATCATATACATAATATATGGGAATACTATACATTAATATTATCTATATTAAAGATATTAAATATAAAATATTAATACAACATACAGCATGATTTGATTTATGTTTGCTATAAAATATTAATAAATTAATAAATAATATAAATATTAATATAACAATATACAATTAAGCAGCTATATATATAAATTTATACTTTCCCTTTTATTATGCAGAGTTAACAAACTATACTATTCTGCACTTGCATTTTTCACTTAAATTTCTATCAAGGTGATTACCCNAACAGCCCAGCGTTTCTCATGATGTACTCTGCATGTAAGTTCAATAAGCAGGGTGACAGTATACAGCCTTGACGTACTCTTTTTCCTATTTGGAACCAGTCTGTTGTTCCATGTCCAGATCTAACAGTCGCTTCCTGGCCTGCATATAGGTTTCTCAAGAGGCAGGCCAGGTGGTCTGGTATTCCCATCTCTCTCAGAATTTTCCACAGTTTATTGTGATCCACACAGTCAGAGGCTTTGGCATAGTCAATAAAGCAGAAATAGATGTTTTTCTGGAACTCTCTTGCTTTTTCCATGATCCAGTGGATGTTGGCAATTTGATCTCTAGAGGTTGTAAAAAGCAGAGACGTTACTTTGCCAACAAAGGTCCATCTAGTCAAGGCTGTGGTTTTTTCAGTGGTCATATATGGATGTGAGAGTGGGACTATAAAGAAAGATGGGAAAGATTGAGGGCAGGAGCAGAAGGGGACGACAGAGGATGAGATGGTTGGATGGCCTCACCAACACAATGGACGTGGGTCTGGGTGAACTCTGGGAGCTGGTGATGGACAGGGAGGCCTGGCGTGCTGCGGTTCACGGGGTCACAAAGAGTCAGACATGACTGAGGGACTGAACTGAACTGAACAGAGCAATTGGTTCAAAACTGGGAAAGGAGCACCACAAGGCTGCATGTTATCACCCTGTTTACATAAATTATATGCAGATCACATCACATGAAATGCCAGGCTGGATGAATCACAAGCTGGAATCAAGATCGCCAGGAGAAATATCAACAACCTCAGATATGCAGATGATACCACTCTAACGTCGGAAAGTGACGAGGAACTAAAGAGCCTCTTGAAGAAGGTGAAAGAGACAGTGAGAAAGCTGGCTTAAAACTCAACATTCAAAAAACTATGATCATAGCATGTGGTCTCACCACTTCATGACAAATAAAAGGAGAAAAGTAGAAGCGATAGTAGATTTTATTTTCGGCTCTGAAATCACTGCAATGGTGACTGGAGCCATGAAATCAAAGGGCACTTGCTCCTTGGAAGGGAAGCTCTGACCAACCTAGACAGCATATTAAAAAGCAGAGACATCACTTTGCCAACAAAGGTCTGTATAGTCCAAAGCTATGGTTTTTCCAGTAGTCTTGTATGGATGTGAGATTTGAAAAATAGGAAGGCTGAATGGTGAAGAAGTGATGCTTTTAAACTGTGATGATGGAGGAGACTCTTGATAGTCCCTTGGACTGCAAGGAGATCCAACCAGTCAATCCTAAAGGAAATCAGTCCTGAATATTCATTGGAAGGACTGATGCTGAAGCTCCAACACTTTGGCCACTTGATGAGAAGAACTGACTCACTGGAAAAGACCCTGATGCTGGAAAAGATTGAAGGCAGGAGGAGAAGGGGGTGACAGAGGATGAGATGGCTGGATGGCATCACCAACTCGATGGACATGAGTTTGAGCAGGCTCCAGGAGCTGGTGATGGACAGGGAGGCCTGGCGTGCTGCGGTCCACGGGGTCGCAGAGTCGGACACGACTGAGCGAGTGAGCAGCAGCAGCAGGGCAGCGGCGAATGGCTGAGGGGCGTGGCTCCCGAGCCCCGATTCGCAGGGACAGCATACAGCCTGGGCACCTGCCACGTGTAGGGACTTCAGNTGGCCACTTGATGAGAAGAACTGACTCACTGGAAAAGACCCTGATGCTGGAAAAGATTGAAGGCAGGAGGAGAAGGGGGTGACAGAGGATGAGATGGCTGGATGGCATCACCAACTCGATGGACATGAGTTTGAGCAGGCTCCAGGAGCTGGTGATGGACAGGGAGGCCTGGCGTGCTGCGGTCCACGGGGTCGCAGAGTCGGACACGACTGAGCGAGTGAGCAGCAGCAGCAGGGCAGCGGCGAATGGCTGAGGGGCGTGGCTCCCGAGCCCCGATTCGCAGGGACAGCATACAGCCTGGGCACCCGCCACGTGTAGGGACTTCAGGGTTCCTGGGGCCTCGAGCAAGGGGGCTCCAACCACCAGCCTTGCAAACGCCCCTGAGGTCACGCGGGTCCCTGGGCACCTGTGAGCACTGGCCTTCCCTCCAGCTCCGCCTCTGCAGACCCGCCTCTCCTCCCGTCCAGGCCTCTGGACAGTGGAGATCAGCCAGGCCCACTGGCCAGCACCCTCCCAAGCCACCCTGCACCGCTCGTCTCTTTCTATACTCATCTTAAAACCCTATGAAGTCCATTTAAAGTGCTTCTAAAAGTTGTGCTGGGTAAGGAGGAGAGCCCTTCTTGATCTGGGAAGCCTGCTCTCTCCACTGCATGGGAAGATCTTAGGCAGATTTTACTGTAGAAGTTCAGTTAAGTTTCTTAAACTCGGAGAGAAGCAGCTTAGTTCCCTAACAGCTGGGTTAAGATTGCAAGTAGATGGCCCCGAGGGTGATCGCTGCCCCAGAGTCCACCAGGCAGAGCGCCCT
>SJYW01013984.1:5703-16893 GCA_006410735.1 Raphicerus campestris | reverse complement strand
TGTGTGTGTGTGCACGCGTGTGTGTGCCAGTACTGAGAAGGGTTCTAGAAACCCAAGGTTAGAATTCCCTATCAGTTCATAACAGAAAGTGGATGAATGACTTGTCTTACTTTCTACATATAGCTGAAAGTTTGGATACAGTCCCTATGGTGTTTGTCCAGCTGCTGAGGAATGTCACCAGGGGACTGTGTTGCTTAGACATTCCAGCTCCCACATCTCAAGCACGTCCCTGTGGTCCACATAGTTTCAAAGGGACTCCAGAATCTCTCAGAGTGTTCCAAGCATTCGAGCAGGAAGAAAGAAAAGTGAAAAGGAAATTAAGTAATATTTAAAAAAAAAAAAAAGGCAATGTCTAAATCAGGGAGCAGATTACTTGCCACAAATGATCAGCAGACTTGCTTTTACAGATAATTCAGCTAGGGTAGCCTTAAGGGTAATGGGGTCTTCTAAACCAGGACTCTGATACTGAGGAATAAGAGAAGAGTGGCATTGATTAGCAGTGCCTGCACAGATTTCCTCCCTCAAACAAATATTATCCCCAAACTATTTTTTCATATATTTTACTTTAAAGAATGGAGAGGAAACATTACTTATCTGTAAATAGCCTCTTAGAAAGGGTACAGTTATATAATTACACAACCCCCTGGAGAGCTCCTTTCTTCTAAAATCTCTTTGAAAACTGTTCAGGTAAAGGACATTTCTATCTTAATTTAGTAACTCGGAGTTGATTATCTTGGATTAACAGCCTCTTTCTGCAGATGTCCTGTCAGGATTTAGAAAATTCTAGAAGTGGACAGAGAAGTTTTATGGTACACGTACAAGCGATATGCATCTCTTTGAAATAAAATCCGTTTAGGGACGAAAAGGCATTTCATGTCTTTGCTATATGTTTTCACAAAATTTCCTTTCCAGTGCCATCCATTTTTCCCATCTGAATTCGTTGTTACTAAACGTTCTTCAGCACATTGTGTTTTACTCTCTCTTTTGTCAGAAGTGTTCTCTGGGTCCTCACCCTTCTTCTCATCTCATATTTGGACTCAGCCATCTGAAACTAAAGCAACTGGCCTGCTATGATTTCTCCATATCTTGAAGAACCAGTCTTTGCAGAAAAAAAAAATTACTAACTAAAAAGGTAAAATACATGCAATCTTTCTGAGAATTAAACAACTAAAAGAAACATATAAGCACTGGAAGAAACATTTTATTTTACAGATATTTTACAGGCAAATGAGGTTTAAAGAAAAAAAATGGATTAAACTAAATAATAAACCTTACCTCAGTGGAGCAACACCTCAAAAGTCCATTTCTTACTCATTCAGAAGTTTAATATGGACTTCGGCAGTCTGAGGGTCAGTTTTCTGCTCAGTGTTTTCAGGGACTCACCACCTTCATCATGTAGNCATATATTTTACTTTAAAGAATGGAGAGGAAACATTACTTATCTGTAAATAGCCTCTTAGAAAGGGTACAGTTATATAATTACACAACCCCCTGGAGAGCTCCTTTCTTCTAAAATCTCTTTGAAAACTGTTCAGGTAAAGGACATTTCTATCTTAATTTAGTAACTCGGAGTTGATTATCTTGGATTAACAGCCTCTTTCTGCAGATGTCCTGTCAGGATTTAGAAAATTCTAGAAGTGGACAGAGAAGTTTTATGGTACACGTACAAGCGATATGCATCTCTTTGAAATAAAATCCGTTTAGGGACGAAAAGGCATTTCATGTCTTTGCTATATGTTTTCACAAAATTTCCTTTCCAGTGCCATCCATTTTTCCCATCTGAATTCGTTGTTACTAAACGTTCTTCAGCACATTGTGTTTTACTCTCTCTTTTGTCAGAAGTGTTCTCTGGGTCCTCACCCTTCTTCTCATCTCATATTTGGACTCAGCCATCTGAAACTAAAGCAACTGGCCTGCTATGATTTCTCCATATCTTGAAGAACCAGTCTTTGCAGAAAAAAAAAATTACTAACTAAAAAGGTAAAATACATGCAATCTTTCTGAGAATTAAACAACTAAAAGAAACATATAAGCACTGGAAGAAACATTTTATTTTACAGATATTTTACAGGCAAATGAGGTTTAAAGAAAAAAAATGGATTAAACTAAATAATAAACCTTACCTCAGTGGAGCAACACCTCAAAAGTCCATTTCTTACTCATTCAGAAGTTTAATATGGACTTCGGCAGTCTGAGGGTCAGTTTTCTGCTCAGTGTTTTCAGGGACTCACCACCTTCATCATGTAGCTCTCAGTTCAGTTCAGTCGCTCAGTCGTGTCCGACTCTTTGTGACCCCATGAATCGCAGCACGCCAGGCCTCCCTGTCCATCACTAACTCCTGGAGTTCACTCAGACTCACGTCCATCGAGTCCGTGATGCCATCCAGCCATCTCATCTTCGGTCGTCCCCCTCTCCTCCTGCCCCCAATCCCTCCCAGCAATCAGAGTCTTTTCCAATGAGTCAACTCTTCGCATGAGGTGGCCAAAGTACTGGAGTTTCAGCTTTAGCATCATTCCTTCCAAAGAAATCCCAGGGCTAATCTCCTTCAGAATGGACTGGTTGGATCTCCTTGCAGTCCAAGGGACTCTCAAGAGTCTTCTCCAACACCACAGTTCAAAAGCATCAATTCTTTGACACTCAGCCTTCTTCACAGTCCAACTCTCACATCCATACATGCTGCTGCTGCTGCTGCTGCTGCTGCTGCTGCTAAGTGGCTTCAGTCATGTCCAACTCTGTGCGACCCCATAGACGGCAGCTCATTAGGCTCCCCAGTCCCTGGGATTCTCCAGGCAACAATACTGGAGTGGGTTGCCATTTCCTTCTCCAATGCATGAAAGTGAAAAGTGAAAGTGAAGTCGCTCAGTCGTGTCCGACTCTTCGCGACCCCATGGACTGCAGCCCACCAGGCTCCTCCACCCATGGAACTTTCCAGGCAAGAGTACTGGAGTGGGGTGCCATTGCCTTCTCCATTCATGACTACTGGAAAAACCATAGCCTTGACTAGATGGACCTTAGTCGGCAAAGTAATGTCTCTGCTTTTGAATATGCTGTCTAGGTTGGTCATAACTTTTCTTCCAAGGAGCAAGCGTCTTTCAGTTTCATGGCTGCAATCACCATCTGCAGTGATTTGGGAGCCGCCAAAAATAAAGTCTGACACTGTTTCCACTGTTTCCCCATCTATTTCCCATGAAGTGATGGGACCAGATGCCATGATCTTCGTTTTCTGAATGTTGAGCTTTAAGCCAACTTTCTCACTCTCCTCTTTCACTTTCATGTAGCTCTACATTTGTCCTAAAAGGGAAAGGAGACAGGAAGTTGCAAGCTACACTTATCAACTCGTTACCCTTCAGACATAAACTCTGAATGTCACCCCTGGTCACATTCTTTAAAAGAAAACCATACCCAGATGCAAGTGAACATGGAGAATACCCTTCCTGGCTTGGTCCTAGTGATGCCTCACCAATTTAGAGGAGCTAACTAAAATGTAGTAGACAGCTGGTTGTTTCTACCACAATGAGTGATTGGTCTGACGCTGGATTAAGTATGTGTGTGGTATATATACATATAATATATGCAAACATATATGTATGCAGCTGTATTAGTATGAGCTGACACTTGAGGCTTCTGCCTTGTAAAAGAAATATAAACTGCCTCTCTTTCCTAGTTCACGATGACTACTACTATTTCCTTTCGTCCTGCTAGTTCATCCTCACCTTTCAGTATCACATGAAAATTGTGAAAGAAATTATTTCAAAGTTTCCGATGCTTTTAATAATAGAATACTCAAACCCTGACAATTTTACTATGTGAAACTTTTGCTAACCTAAAATGGTTAATTTATGAAAAGTAATTTAGATTGATACAAAGAAAAAATGAGCTTATATATATATAAAACACAAATACCCAGAGCCAAGGTGCAAAATATATTGAATATTGGGGGAATTTAAATCCTCTTGGTGTAAATTTAAATATATTTTAAAATTTATTTATTTTTTAATATAAGTTTATTTTAATTGGAGGTTAATTACTTTACAATATTGTATTGGTTTTTCCATATATCAATATGAATCCACCACAGGTATATATGTGTTCCTCATCCTGAACCCTCCTCCCTCCTCCCTCCCCGTACCATCCCTCTGGGTCGTCCCAGTGCACCAGCCCCNTTATTTTTTAATATGTTTATTTTAATTGGAGGTTAATTACTTTACAATATTGTATTGGTTTTTCCATATATCAATATGAATCCACCACAGGTATATATGTGTTCCTCATCCTGAACCCTCCTCCCTCCTCCCTCCCCGTACCATCCCTCTGGGTCGTCCCAGTGCACCAGCCCCAGGCATTCAGTATAATTGTAAAAATAATATAAACTCATTGCATAAACCCCCAAATTGAAAGATTTAAAGAAAAGAAAAGTAAACTCAATCCCTTTTCTGATAAATCATCTCTGTAACATTTTTGAGGTTATCTTTTCAGATTTCTTGTAACGAGTGTGCATATAAATACAATTCAAGCATAAACTATCTTTAATTATTATGTCAAACTATAAATTGGCTCTAAATAACATATTTTTATTTAGTAATATATTATCCTCATGGTTCCATATCACCTAATAGAAATCTGCATCATATTTTTAATGGTTGAGCAGCATTCTATTATTTATTCTACCAGTCCTTACTTCTGAAAATTTAGACTATTCATGTTTTGCTTTGCTAAATAATGAGAGAAGCATCTTTGTTCATTTGCCTTTGAGCATTTGTTTATTTATTCCCTTAGAATGGACTTCTAGAACTAGAATGGCTGCTTATCCATTCTGGTGCATACCAAAGTATTGTCTTCCAGAATGGTTACCTTGCCTTTTGTTTCCACTAACAATTTAACATCTGGTAAGATTTCTTACACTCATCAGTACCAGCAGTATCAAAACTGGTACCAATATCAATACTATTATCAATTAAAAACAATTTGTCATTCTAGTGAGTAAAATATGACACCTGAATTATTTTATTGTATTTCTTTGACTGATAATAACAAGATTGAACATATTTTTATATCTTTATTGACTGTTAAGACTTTTATCCATTTTTCATCATTGATTTATAACAATCTTTTACATATCAGTGTGTTTATTTTGTTTGTTATAAATGCAGTTTTTTTCCTTTAATTTATTAACTTTTATTTTGTGTGTGTTGAACTTTAACATTTTCAAGTCTGTTCAAAAACCCTTTAATGAAAACAACAAATGTGCAAAATCAGTCATTCTTTTGCATTTCGTAATCGGTTTATTTCCTTCTGGGCAGTATGGAAATGTCAGTCCTTGTTTCACCTTGTGGTTGGAAAGAATCTATCCCCTTTGAAAGGGACGATAGTCTCCATGATGCAATAATGGAAGATTTATAGGGTAGGTGGGGTCTGTAGAAGAAAAGGCCCTAAATTACACTCCTCTGGTGGTTGCCTTATTTATTAAAAAAAAATGGCAATTGAGGTTGTGTGACCACCATCAGATAAACAAAATTAATTTTTAGCATAAAATACTAATAGCAAGAAAAGGCCAGGATAGGCTGACAGCAAGAAGTGAGGGTTTATGGGAGTGAGGCACAGCCTCTGTTTCCTCAAAAATAATTTAAACTCTGGGGCTCCTACTTGACCCAGTCAGCCTGTCTAGTATGTGTTTCCAGGGAGGATGAATAGACTCAGAAGTCCAGGAATTCATCTTTGGTCCCCTCTGGGAATGAACAGAGGTGATTGATCCATGCTCTGGAGACTTGGATATCCCCACATAGTCCTCAAAGTCATGGTGAGACAAAATGCCAATACCAAGGATCCTAATGACAGTATCAATGAGGTGACAATGAGTCCTTTAAATGACCCGGCGTGTGTCTGCACTGTGCCATCCATTATTAAATGGGCAAAGCCACTTGACAGAGCTATCTGGTACAATGAATGAATCTGACACTCATATTTTGAAAAACTGAAATTGTATCCATTTGTCAAGAACAGTGGCTACTTGCGCTGCTTTATACCCCCTGACATTGCAGGCTGTAAGGTGTTCCTGCATTTCACCCCTGGAGCTGTTAAAAAACTGAAGAAGCTGCATCATCAGTGGTTGCTCCTTGTCGCCAAGAATAATAAAGTGGATTTGTATTATTAACAGTTAAAGAGATTATAAGGTCTACAGTTACTGTATTCATAGGGCATCCACGTTATTCTAAAGAAATCCTAACATTATATTAGGATAGTTTTGAATATTTTTTATTTGATTAGCCATAATCTTCTAATTATAATATCCCTTTCCATTTTGACCATTGAAACTTGGCTTCATTTTCTTGTAGACTAGCTATGTGATCTTGGGCAAGTCAGTAACCTTTATATGAAATAGAAATAATATTATATGCTTTGAAGGACTGCAGAAAGTTGATCACCAATGTTCATCATGTGCCTAGCAGATAGTGTGACCCATAATTACTTGGTTAATTGAAGATGTTGTTAGCTTCATTTTAAATTTTATTTCCAAACATCGCTCTTTATTTTTGGAACTCTAAAATTTATTCTGAGAGTGGAGGCCTTAGGCAACTTAGAAAGTTGTCTGGATTCCTCCAGTATTCTCCATCTATCCCTTACTTCTATCCCTATATCATTTATATTAATGGAATAAATGATCTTTGGTATGGTGATTGCAGGGTGATGAGATGCTAAGTGGAGGTTCAGTAGACACAGGGAAATATAGATTTCCATGCCCACAGCAAGTGTGGAAAATGTGTTATTCCTGCATTATTGAGGAAATAAAGGACAACCAACTTGAAAGTAAAGAGAATCCAACTCTGGGCTGGGAGGTAAGAGATTTCATTTCCTGCTGTGTTTATCCTACAGATGCCCACAGGGACTTTTATGTTCTTTAGCAAGAATTTATACCTTATACCATTGTAGTTAGAAGTAAAGTATACCACATAATTAGTATCTAGTAAGGGCTGAAGTTAGAATAAATACCATTTACTTGTTTTGTTTGGGTTAAGCATCTTATAGTGAGGGATACAATATTGTAGTGATTAAGAGTATAGTGTTTTGAGCTAGATAATTCTGGGTTGGTATTTCACCTTTATTACCTCTTTTCTTCTGTTTTATTGTGGTATAATTGACAAAATTGTAAGAGATTCAAAGTATTTATCATGATGATTTTATATACGCAGTACAAAAGGATCCTTCCCATCATGTTAGCTAGTACATTCTGTACCTCTTCTGGTTTTTTTTCTTTTTTTTTTTTAATGAGAATTCAGTTTCCACTTTCTAGGCAAATTTCACTTATACAGTGCAGTAGTACTGACTGCATCCACTACTATACAGTAGATCCTCCGACTGTATTCATCCTACAGCTGAAAGTTGCTATCCTTTTACCAATCTCTCCCTATTTTCCCCACCTTCCAGGCCCTGGCAACCATTTTTCAACTCTGTTTCCATGAGTTGTACTCTTCCTTTTAGATTCCACATATAATCATCATTCACGATTTATCTTTGCCTGGCTTATTTCATTAGCATAATGGCCTCCAGTTTCATCTCAGTTCAGGCGCTCAGTTGTGTCCAACTCATGGACTGCAGCACGGCAGGCCTCCCTGTCCATCACCAACTCCCAGAGCCTACCGAAACTCATGTCCATCGAGTCAGTGACACCATCCAACCATCTCATCCTCTGTTGTCCCCTTCTTCTCCTGCCTTCAATCTTTCCCAGCATCAGGGACTTTTCAAATGAGTCAGTTCTTTGCATCAGGTGGCCAAAGTATTGGAGTTTCAGCTTCAGCATCAGTCCTTCCAATGAATATTCAGGACTGATTTCCTTTAGGATGGATGTTGGATCTCCTTGCAGTCCAAGGAACTCTCAAGAGTCTTCTCCAACACCACAGTTCAAAAGCATCAATTCTTCCACGCTCAGCTTTCTTTAAAGTCCAACTCTCACATCCATACATGACTACTGGAAAAACTGTAGCCTTGACTGGACGGACCTTTGTTGGCAAAGTAATGTCTTTGCTTTTTAATAAGCTGTCTAGGTTGGTCATAACTTTCCTTCCAAGGAGTAAGCGTCTTTTAATTTCATGGCTGCAATCGCTGTCTGCAGTGATTCTGGAGCCAAAAGCACTCCAATTTCATCTATATTGTCACAAATGACAGGAACTCCTTCAATTTTTTAAGGCTTAGTAATATTTCATTATCTCTTAACTGAGTGACTTTAAGCACATTGTTTATACTTTGTAAGTCTCAGACGTTTTTTTCCTGTTTAAAAAAATGTACTGGCAGATTATTTTCTGACACATGGAATGTGTGTTGAATCAGCAAATAATTGGTTGAGATCATAAGTGTTACACTTAGCATGACATTAACATTCATTAATGCTCTTACTGTTAATTTTATAATAAATTATGTAATAAGTAACAGTAATTACAACACTATTAATAGCTTTAGAAAATACTTAGAATGTGCCAGGTATTTTTCATGGACTGTACTCCTTCCTTTATACCACAAGTTACATGTGGATATCATCTTCCACATTTTTTTACTTTAGAGAAAATTGAAGCTCAGCAAGATTCAGTAGTTTTCTCAAGACGTGAACTCAGGTCTGAGCTACTCTAAATATAGGTTCTTAACAATTCCGTGTCTTTAATGCCACATCTGCATTTGTTTGTGGTTGTTGTTTTTAACTTTCCAAGCATCTGATCTAAAATTCCTTTCTCTATTTGGGAAATTTTTCCACTTTGTGACTCTTGGTGAGAAACAGGTTTCTTCCTGTTATACAAGCTGAAAATGTCACTGTTTATTCTGAAGCTCAGACTCACTTAAAGTTGGAAATAGTCAGGTGACCTCAGGTTGACCAGTTGTATCCCTGTCCTGGCTTTTGAGTTACAAATACATGGTGTGAAGAATCAAGGACAGCAGTGCTGGGTCAGCCTTTTGTATCATGTTCCTCTGGGGTAAGCAAAACCAGTTGGGAGTTATGACATCACTCTGGCCTGATCCTATAAGTGCAGTCTTGGCTTCCTGTTATTTAGTCTGCTTCTAGTTACTAAGACTTAACTTCCGAAAGTTTCCTTTTCTGATCTAGTTAGTCATATCTGGTTTCTGATGCTTACTAATAAGACCCTTCCTGATATACAGTGGTGACCTACTTATCAGGGCAGATATATAACATTGCCTTGGCAGGGACAGAGGGCAGGAAAGTTCTTTGTACATCTGAACAAGAAGCAGAAGACCTAAGAAGGAAGAATTGAAGCCAGTTCTGCTTCTGTTACAATTTTACCTGCAGCTGCGTCTGTTTCACAGACCACATGCTAAGGACCACATCCCTTCACCTATTGTAGGCCAGGGCCTTCGATCCCAGAGGCCTGCAGAGCTGTACAGTGGGCAGTCCAGGATGTGAAAGACTTCACTCATTGTCTTTGATACTTGACACGTTGTTCCTCTCTTTGGAAAGCAGCTTTTCTTTTGGGTGACAAGAATATGCTAAACAAAGATTTAAGTGGATAGAGGTGAAAGATGCCAAAATTAGCTACAGAATAAAAGGCATAAGGACATATATTTCCCGTTATTTGATGGTGTTAAGACCCGACATAGAATACGAGTCCTTAGGAAAGCTGTGTGTGGCCCAGGGCATGTTGAACTTCCGAGTGGCAGTCATGATGATGATGGTGGTGGTGGCAACATCAGTAGTGTCTTCTGGGCAAAAGGCCCATTATCCTAATGACGTTTTATCCCCATGATAACCTCATGAAGTAGGGAATACTATTCCAATATCTTCAGATTTAAAAAGAAAAAAAAAGGAATTTACCCACAGTCGGGTGGTAGAGCAGACAGACCTGGACAGCTCATCTCTCCCGGAAACCCCCAGGCTGTGACCTTAGGAGCTGTACTGCCTGAGGTAGAGCCATTTACACGTGTGCTCAGACACTAAGGCGTGCTCAACTCTTGCGACCCCATGACCTGCAGACTGCCAGGCTCCTCTGTCCTTGGGATTTCCCAGGCAAGAATACTGGAGTGGGTTGCCATTTCTCTAGGGGATCTTCCTGACCCAGGGATAGAACCCAAGTGTCCTGCTTGATAGGCATATTCTTTACCTTTGAATCAGCTGGGAAGCTGCTGCTGCTGCTGCTGCTAAATCGCTTCAGTCGTGTCTGACTCTGTGCAACCCCATGGACGGCAGCCCACCAGGCTCCCCCATCCCCAGGTTTCTCCAGGCAAGAACCCTGGAGTGGGTTGCCATTTCCTTCTCCAGTGTATGAAAGTGAAAAGTGAAAGTGAAGTCGCTCAGTCATGTCCGACTCTTAGTGACCCCATGGACTGCAGCCCACTAGGCTCCTCCATCCATGGGATTTTCCAGGCAAGAGTACTTGAATGGGGTGCCATTGCCTTCTCCTTGGGAAGCTGCAGAGCCATGTAAATGTTGCCAAAGCAATGAAACGTGTCTACTTCTGACCACTTCTAATTCAGAAGCTCTGGAGTTAAGTGCAGAGTAGTTGAGTGTGATTGCCCTTATAGATAGTACTGTAACTTAAGAGAAGTTGTTTAAAAGTATATTTGCACACTGCCCTATGCTGTCCTACCTGTGACAGGTTAGCTATTGAGTAACCAACACAAATTCCAATCTCTTCTCTAATCTCATTCATCTCATGTATAATATTTGACCTAATGGACTCAGTTTTCTTTGCTTTTTCCCACAAATACAAGTTAAATATCCAAACATGCTTACCATTTGTGAGTATATTCCCTTAATTACTTAGGACTCAGTAAGAGTGAGGGAGAAAAAAGACACACAAATATGAAATACTTGTCATCATTTTTATATATCCTTTGTGTTGTTAATCCCTCTTAGTATTTCCTAACATTCACTTGTTTGTGATTTCTGTGGTATAGCAGTATATTCACACAGAATTTTTGCATATGATCTATTATTTATACTCTACTTTAAGAACACTAGTAATTATAGACGATTGACAAACTCATTAGACCCTACATATTCCTTTCAGAAGCAAGAAAATAAGGCAGAAGGTAAGGTGTAAATTGGAAAATCTGTGTGTATCTTTTCATCGGCGGAATGAGGAGCTATCTTAATATTACTCTTTTAGCTTTTCCTTTTTTTTTTTTTCAAAAAAAGAAGGTTACATGTAATTTTATTTCAGTAACTTATGTGGCAGTAAGGATGCACTGATC
>SJYW01013973.1:0-10459 GCA_006410735.1 Raphicerus campestris | reverse complement strand
TTTGATCTAAAAAATAACAGCTCTGAAGAGGCAATTCAGGTTTTAACCAGTAAAATCTCTCCCTTTAAACTTCAACTACTAAGTTGTTATGCCTACAACTTTTAAGATTCTTACAGAATCCTCGCTGGTTCTCTGCTATGTATACATTATCACATATTTCCTCCCCCACACCTTATTATTAGTCCAAATCCTTTCACCTCCAGTCTGCTCTAACATCCCTAGAAAATGAATTCAGAATCAGCTGAAAAGGGCAGCACAGCAAGAAGTGGGGGTTGAGGGGCAGGAAAAGTGCTGAAAACAGCAGGGATGTTGGCAGTGGGGCTGATGTCGATGTTATAACACACATGTAANTCTAACATCCCTAGAAAATGAATTCAGAATCAGCTGAAAAGGGCAGCACAGTAAGAAGTGGGGGTTGAGGGGCAGGAAAAGTGCTGAAAACAGCAGGGATGTTGGCAGTGGGGCTGATGTCGATGTTATAACACACATGTAAAAAGTCTGGTCAAACTGTAAAAATAAGTATGATATTGATGGCAGAACTGGAAATATGAACATTGTGTATTGGTGATATTAAGGAATTATTTTAGTGTTTATGGCATATTGAAGTGAAGTCGCTCAGTCGTGTCCCGACTCTTTGAGACCCCATGGACTGTAGCCCACCAGTCTCCTCTGTCCATGGGATTTTCCAGGCAAGAATACTGGAGTGGGTTGCCATTCATTAGGAATGACCAAATATTCATGGATGAAATGATACAACATCTGG
The DNA here is from genome assembly GCA_006410735.1 of Raphicerus campestris. NCBI lineage: Eukaryota > Metazoa > Chordata > Mammalia > Artiodactyla > Bovidae > Raphicerus > Raphicerus campestris. The sequence goes on along the minus strand of SJYW01013973.1, from coordinate 9,696 downwards.
AATTTGCTTTAAAGTAACGAAGGAAGACACTTCCTTGGTGGTCCAATGATAAGACTCTGTATTCCCAATGCAGGGGGTATGGGTTTGATCCCTTGTTGGGGAACTAAGATCCCATATGCACAGCATATGTACAGCACAACCAAAAAATTAAGATAAAACTAAAATAAATACATAAAATAAAAAGAGGGGAATAAAGGGTAGAGATATAGATAACACAAGATTAGTCATGATTTGAAAATTGTTGAAGATGGGTGATAAGTACATAGGGGTAACACTATACTATTTTATCTACATTTTCATATATTTGAGAATTTCTATAATAAAATATTTAAACTTGTTCACCCATGTCTTTGGACAATAGGATTTTTAAACACCCCTGACCTTGATATAATTGGCTTAAATATTTTATTTTTCTAGCATAATCTCAAACATACCAAGAGCTCACCAAATATTTACAAATCAAATAAGAAAGTACATGTTATGTTAACCACCTCCATAAACACAAACACACACTCAGAAAATGGAATAGCCTCTCACAGAGAGATGTAAGGCAAAGCGCAAAAGAGGGCATGTTCATGACTGTGTGTTAGAAAAAGATTATTCTCGTGCTCACTAAAATGAAGAGCCATAAAAAATGGTTAAATATTCAAACAAACAAAGTAGNCTCTCACAGAGAGATGTAAGGCAAAGCACAAAAGAGGGCATGTTCATGACTGTGTGTTAGAAAAAGATTATTCTCGTGCTCACTAAAATGAAGAGCCATAAAAAATGGTTAAATTTTCAAACAAACAAAGCAGCAAGGAAAACAGGACAAAATAAAAGGAAACGAATGTTTTGGCTCTTTGCTATCAATATTTAGGAATGATAACAAGAAGGCAGATGATTTCAAAAGTTCATTACAATAAGCCAAGATCTTTTACTTCTTGCATAAAAGGATGTTGCTGCTATCTGAAAAGCTAATGTGTATTAGATTTTAATAAATCTGAAGATCTTGTGATAAACTGAAAGAATGCCCTATTTCTCTCTGCTGCTGCTCTTGTTGTTCTGTAACTCAGTCACATCTGACTCTTTCCACCCCGTGGATTGTAGCCCACCAGATTCTTCAGTCCTCCACTATCTTCTGGAGTTTGCTCAGATTTGTGTCCATTGAGTTGATGATGCTATCTAACCATCTCATCACTCTACCATTATATGATGACTGCACAAAATTATGGATTTGCCCAATGTCACTGAAGAAGAGAGATTAAAGTCTAAAACCCAAGTATACTTCTCATTCATTTAACAGGTGCTTATCAAATAGTTATTATGCCCTGACTAGGACCACCAGCTTTGATCAGGATCACCAACCTTGACCTCTCATTAGCTTCTGGTCCACATTATAAACCACCTGCAGGACACCCACTCCTGCCTGTCTCTCTACATAACATACCCTGCTCTAGACACACCCTGCTCTCTTAACTCTGAATTGTCACCTCTCTCCTTGCACCACCCCTTCTAAACCCTGGGACACATACTTTCAAGACAGCTCAGGCATCCCTTCCTCCAAGGCCTTCTTGAGCCCACCAGGAACATCCTACCAGGATGACTTCTCAAGAGCCCTAATTTTATAGTATCTGTCTCTGTGACTGCACTGTGAGCTCCCTTGATTACAGAGACTGTATTCCTGATCTCTGCAACCCCAGTGTCTCAAGTGATGGACAGCAAACGCTTGCAACACAAATGCTCCTGCCCAGGGGCCCCTCAAACATGCACACTGTCATGTCATAACTAGTCTTGCTCCTATGCTCCCTGGTTTGGGGAATAGCGTGAGCTGCTTCTGAGTGGCATAGGCCAGAAAACTATCTTCTCACTTTAACTTTTAAGATAAATCTTGATAAATTTGATCACTACTATCACCCTTGTTAACTACAATCTCACAAAATAAATGTTCATGCTTTTTAGGAGGTAGATGAACCAAGTTTACTGTGTTACTGTGGAATGATGTTATTCCTTTACGTCTATACACTTCGTTCCCCGTATGATAGACTTTGGGGCCTGAGCAGGTTTCAACTTCTAATTTTTTCACCCACTCTAAAATCTTCATTTTAGGTTTTATAACCTGGTGACTCATCTCTCCTATTTTCCCACCCAGGTCTACCAACCTTGCCTCAGCTGGCTCAGAGGAAAGCAGCTTTGGGGTACATGAGACCCAGATTCATACTCCTGAGGAGGGTAGGGATGGGTAACAGCTACTCAAAGCTCCAAAACGGAGGGAATGGACACGGTGCCTGTACGTGAGCAGCCTCTGTAGAAGTGTTTATAAACCCTCAGAGTGAAAGGTAGTGAAAAACCTTAGTCTTACCAATATTTATTTTAATAAAATAGAAGACATCAAAATGTCTCACAGAATTAAAAGTATAATTTTTTGAAACTTTTGATTTCATTTTATATATATACCTGCCTGTAACAAATACAAATGTAACAAATGATGGAAGGCCTATCAGGTGCATGGCCTAGTAACAGAACAGTGGGAAAGAGAAGCAAAAAAGAAAAATCACTCTGCCTTTAGGGAACTGACATTCCAGTGGGGTGTGTGTGTGTGTGTGTGTGTGTGTGTGTGGACATATGTGTATATGTACTGCATCATGAGATATGACAGTATATCTTACACTGGGTCAAAAACATTTGAAAATTACTTCTTTCTCTTTGTTGGCAGATTCTTTACTTTCTGAGCTACCAGTGAAGCCTCTCTTTCTCTTAAGTGGTGCTATGTGAAACATGGTCTATGAACTGGTGCTAATTCACCAACCGTTACTGGTCTAAGTACAGAAATTCAGAGTAAGTATTCAGAAATTTTATAGCAACGTGATCTTGCTGTGATATCCAATTGCATGATAATTTTGCTGCCCAATTATTTTCAAATTGAATTTAAAAAAAAGAATCAATCCATGATGGACTGAAAATAAGGAGAAAAAAAACCACAGACAACCTTCATCTTCACCAGAGATGGCTGGAGAAGTACCGCTATGAAGGACACACTGGGTGGGTGTCTGGGGAGCGGGTGTGCACACAGGACTTTACACAAGAACTGTCGCCGCAGAGCACAGACAGAAGGAGTGATGCATTTGCAAGAGGACTGCAACAGGTAGGGAGAATAGTTGGTTTGTTCTCATTCCATACATGTCAAATGGTTAAAATAACTCAATGCAAAGAAGAAAAGTGTTGGCACTGACAATGATGGCTAAATTCAGAAGAAGTGAAACAAAAAACACATTTCTCTTAAAGTAACACAATGGCAGTCATACATAGGCATGACTCTTTAATTTGCTTCACTCTTATTGTGCTTCACAGATAGCAACAGCTTTGTGGTTTTTTTTACCAACTGAAGGTCTGTGGCACCTCTGCGAAGAGCAACTCTATCAGCACCATTTTTCCAACACCATTTGCTCATGTCATGACTCTGTGTAACATTCTGGTAACTCTAGCAATATTTCAAATCTTCTCACGGTGACCTGCAACATTACTATCAGACTTGCTCTGGGGCACCATGAACTGCATCTGTGTAATATGGAAAACTTAACTGACAAATGTTGTGTGTATTCTGACTGCTCCACCAACTGGCCTTTCCCCCATCTCTCTTTCCTCCTTGAGCCTCCCTATTTCCTAAGACACAACAATATTGGAATCAGGCCACTGCAGTTAATAACTACAGTGATCTCTAAAAGTTCATAAAAAGAAGAGTCGCATGTCTCTCACTTTAAATCAAAGGCAAGAAATGATTAAGCTCAGTGAGGAAGGCATGTTGAGAGCCAAGATAAGCTGGAAGCGAGGCCTCTTGTGACAAACAGCCAAGTTGTGAAAGCAAAGGAAAACTTCCTGAAGGAAATTAAAAGTGCTACTTCAGTATACACATGAATGATAAGAAAGTGAAAGAGCCCTATCGCTGACTGATACGGAGGAAGCTGCAGTGGTCTGGATAGAAGATCAAAGCAGGCACAACCTTTCCTTAAGCCGAAGCCTGATCCAGAGCAAGGTCCTAACTCTTCAGTTCTATGAAGGCTGAGAGAGGTGAGGAAGCTGCAGAATTTCAGTCTGAAGCCAGCAGAGGTTGAAGGAAAGAAGCCCTCTCTGTAATACACCAGTGCGAGGTGAAGCAGCAAGTGGTGATGTAGAGGCCGCAGCAAGTTTTATCCAGAAGATCCAGCTCCGATCATTAATTAAAGTGGCTACACTACGCAACACTAATGAAGATGAAACAGCTTTCTGTTAGAAAAAGATGGCATTTAAGATTTTCATGGAGAAAAGCAGCCAATGCCTGGCTTCAAAGCTTCAGAAGAGAGACTTTCTTTCTAGGAGCTAAAGCAATTGGTGACTAAGTGGAGGCTAATGATCATTTACCATTCTGAAAATCCTAGGGTCCTTCAGATTTATGCTAAATCAGCTCTGCCTGTGCTTTATCAATAGAACAACAAAGTCTAGAGGACAGCACATTTATTTACAGCATGGTGCACCAAATATTCTAAGCCCATTCTTGAGATCCATTCTTCAGCTCATTCTCGAGAAAAAGATTCCTTTCAAAATATTACTATTCATTGACAGCACATCGGGTCACCCAAGAATTTTGATGGAGATGTACAATGAGATTAATGTTGCTTCCATAACACAGCATCCATTCTGCAGCTCACGCATCAAGGAGTCATTCTGACTTTCAAGTCTTATTATTTAAGAAACACATTTCATAAGGTTAAAGCTGCCACAGACAGTGATTTCTGGGATGGATCTGGCCAAATTAAATTGAAAACCTCTGGAGATATTCACCATTCTAGATGCCATTAAGAATATTCGTAATTCATGGAAAGAGGTCAAAACATCAACATTCAGAAGAGTTTGGAAGAAGCTGATTCCAGTCCTCCGGGATACCTTTGAGGGATTCAAACTTAGTGCAGGAAGTCACTGCAGATGTGGTGGAAAACAGCAAGAGGACTAGAATCAGAAGTGGAACCTGAAGATATGATTAAATTGCTGCAATTTTATGATAAAACATGAAGAGATAAGGAGCTGCTTCTTATAGATGAGCAAATAAGTGGCTTTTTGAGACAGAATCTGCTCCTGGTGAAAATGCTGTGGATACTGTTGAAGTGACAGTAAAGTATTGAGGATATTACATAAACTGAGTTGATAAAGCAGTGGCAGGGTTTGAGAGGATTGACTTCAGTTTCAAAAAGGGTTCTATTGAGGTTAACGTGCTATCAAACAGCATTGCATGGTACAGAGAAACCATTTATGGAAGGAAGAGACAACTGATGAGGCAAACTTCACTGTTGTCTTATTTTAAGAAATTGCCACAACCACCCTGGCCTTTACCATCCACCACCTGATCAGTCAGCACCCACCAACATCTCACTGAGGCAAGACCCTCCACCAGTACAAACATGATGATTTGCTGGAAGGCTCAGATGACAGCATTGTTAGCAAAAGCGCTTTTAATGTATGTACATTGGATTTTTTTGACAAAATGCTCTTGCACACTTAAGACTATAGTCTACTATTCTACAGTATAGTGTAAACATAATTTTCATATGCACTGGGAGACAAAAAAATTCCTGTGACTCACTTTATTTTGATATTTGTTCTAATGCAGTGGTTTGGAACTAAACTCACAGTATCTCCAATGTACACCTGTAAGGAACCACTTACATGTCTAATTACAAAACATCACAGCCACAAAGAATGTATCCCAATCATCTGTTTTAATAAAGCAATAAAAGCTATTATATTTTTCACTAAAATTTCACAGACTGTCATTTCATACAACATGGCTCAAAAAATATTTTTTTTTAATTTTAAGGTGGAAGAATCTTGCCAGCACACCAGGAAGACTGGTAAAAATTGTGGGCTAGGGAATAGTTTCATACAGATAATACTCTTAAAAACTAAACTGTTTGTCTAATAGGTAATTTCTATTGCTTTTCTATTTCAACTGAGTGGCAGTTACATTCTTAGCTGTATGATAAGTAGAATGTCATCATTTTTTTCCTTTATAGCATACACGCTTCTAGCCATAATCAGCAGTACAGATATGTCTCCAGCTGTTGTAGGGANTATTACAATAAGCCAAGATCTTTTACTTCTTGCATAAAAGGATGTTGTTGCTATCTGAAAAGCTAATGTGTATTAGATTTTAATAAATCTGAAGATCTTGTGATAAACTGAAAGAATGCCCTATTTCTCTCTGCTGCTGCTCTTGTTGTTCTGTAACTCAGTCACGTCTGACTCTTTCCACCCCGTGGATTGTAGCCCACCAGATTCTTCAGTCCTCCACTATCTTCTGGAGTTTGCTCAGATTTGTGTCCATTGAGTTGATGATGCTATCTAACCATCTCATCACTCTACCATTATATGATGACTGCACAAAATTATGGATTTGCCCAATGTCACTGAAGAAGAGAGATTAAAGTCTAAAACCCAAGTATACTTCTCATTCATTTAACAGGTGCTTATCAAATAGTTATTATGCCCTGACTAGGACCACCAGCTTTGATCAGGATCACCAACCTTGACCTCTCATTAGCTTCTGGTCCACATTATAAACCACCTGCAGGACACCCACTCCTGCCTGTCTCTCTACATAACATACCCTGCTCTAGACACACCCTGCTCTCTTAACTCTGAATTGTCACCTCTCTCCTTGCACCACCCCTTCTAAACCCTGGGACACATACTTTCAAGACAGCTCAGGCATCCCTTCCTCCAAGGCCTTCTTGAGCCCACCAGGAACATCCTACCAGGATGACTTCTCAAGAGCCCTAATTTTATAGTATCTGTCTCTGTGACTGCACTGTGAGCTCCCTTGATTACAGAGACTGTATTCCTGATCTCTGCAACCCCAGTGTCTCAAGTGATGGACAGCAAACGCTTGCAACACAAATGCTCCTGCCCAGGGGCCCCTCAAACATGCACACTGTCATGTCATAACTAGTCTTGCTCCTATGCTCCCTGGTTTGGGGAATAGCGTGAGCTGCTTCTGAGCGGCATAGGCCAGAAAACTATCTTCTCACTTTAACTTTTAAGATAAATCTTGATAAATTTGATCACTACTATCACCCTTGTTAACTACAATCTCACAAAATAAATGTTCATGCTTTTTAGGAGGTAGATGAACCAAGTTTACTGTGTTACTGTGGAATGATGTTATTCCTTTACGTCTATAAACTTCGTTCCCCGTATGATAGACTTTGGGGCCTGAGCAGGTTTCAACTTCTAATTTTTTCACCCACTCTAAAATCTTCATTTTAGGTTTTATAACCTGGTGACTCATCTCTCCTATTTTCCCACCCAGGTCTACCAACCTTGCCTCAGCTGGCTCAGAGGAAAGCAGCTTTGGGGTACATGAGACCCAGACTCATACTCCTGAGGAGGGTAGGGATGGGTAACAGCTACTCAAAGCTCCAAAACGGAGGGAATGGACACGGTGCCTGTACGTGAGCAGCCTCTGCAGAAGTGTTTATAAACCCTCAGAGTAAAAGGTAGTGAAAAACCTTAGTCTTACCAATATTTATTTTAATAAAATAGAAGACATCAAAATGTCTCACAGAATTAAAGGTATAATTTTTTGAAACTTTTGATTTCTTTTTATATATATACCTGCCTGTAACAAATACAAATGTAATAAATGATGGAAGGCCTATCAGGTGCATGGCCTAGTAATAGAACAGTGGGAAAGAGAAGCAAAAAGAAAAATCACTCTGCCTTTAGGGAACTGACATTCCAGTGGGGTGTGTGTGTGTGTGTGTGTGTGTGTGTGGACATATGTGTATATGTACTGCATCATGAGATACGACAGTATATCTTACACTGGGTCAAAAACATTTGAAAATTACTTCTTTCTCTTTGTAGGCAGATTCTTTACCTTCTGAGCCACCAGTGAAGCCTCTCTTTCTCTTAAGTGGTGCTATGTGAAACATGGTCTATGAACTGGTGCTAATTCACCAACCGTTACTGGTCTAAGTACAGAAATTCAGAGTAAGTATTCAGAAATTTTATAGCAACGTGATCTTGCTGTGATATCCAATTGCATGATAATTTTGCTGCCCAATTATTTTCAAATTGAATTTAAAAAAAAGAATCAATCCATGATGGACTGAAAATAAGGAGAAAAAAAACCACAGACAACCTTCATCTTCACCAGAGATGGCTGGAGAAGTACCGCTATGAAGGACACACTGGGTGGGTGTCTGGGGAGCGGGTGTGCACACAGGACTTTACACAAGAACTGTCGCCGCAGAGCACAGACAGAAGGAGTGATGCATTTGCAAGAGGACTGCAACAGGTAGGGAGAATAGTTGGTTTGTTCTCANCAATTATTTTCAAATTGAATTTAAAAAAAAGAATCAATCCATGATGGACTGAAAAATAAGGAGAAAAGAAAACACAAACAACCTTCATCTTCACCAGAGATGGCTGGAGAAGTACTGCTATGAAGGACACACTGGGTGGGTGTCTGGGGAGCGGGTGTTCACACAGGACTTTACACAAGAACTGTCGCCGCAGAGCACAGACAGAAGGAGTGATGCATTTGCCAGAGGACTGCAACAGGTAGGGAGAATAGTTGGTTTGTTCTCGTTCCATACATGTCAAATGGTTAAAATAACTCAATGCAAAGAAGAAAAGTGTTGGCACTGACAATGATGGCTAAATTCAGAAGAAGTGAAACAAAAAACACATTTCTCTTAAAGTAACACAATGGCAGTCATACATAGGCATGACTCTTTAATTTGCTTCACTCTTATTGTGCTTCACAGATAGCAACAGCTTTGTGTTTTTTTTTACCAACTGAAGGTCTGTGGCACCTCTGCGAAGAGCAACTCTATCAGCACCATTTTTCCAACACCATTTGCTCATGTCATGACTCTGTGTAACATTCTGGTAACTCTAGCAATNCACTGACAATGATGGCTAAATTCAGAAGAAGTGAAACAAAAAACACATTTCTCTTAAAGTAACACAATGGCAATCATACATAGGCATGACTCTTTAATTTGCTTCACTCTTATTGTGCTTCACAGATAGCAACAGCTTTGTGTTTTTTTTACCAACTGAAGGTCTGTGGCACCTCTGCGAAGAGCAAGTCTATCAGCACCATTTTTCCAACACCATTTGCTCATTTCATGACTCTGTGTAACATTCTGGTAACTCTAGCAACATTTCAAATCTTCTCACGGTGACCTGCAACATTACTATCAGACTTGCTCTGGGGCACCATGAACTGCATCTGTGTAATATGGAAAACTTAACTGACAAATGTTATGTGTATTCTGACTGCTCCACCAATTGGCCTTTCCCCCATCTCTCTTTCCTCCTTGAGCCTCCCTATTTCCTAAGACACAACAATATTGGAATCAGGCCACTGCAGTTAATAACTACAGTGATCTCTAAAAGTTCATAAAAAGAAGAGTCGCATGTCTCTCACTTTAAATCAAAGGCAAGAAATGATTAAGCTCAGTGAGGAAGGCATGTTGAGAGCCAAGATAAGCTGGAAGCGAGGCCTCTTGTGACAAACAGCCAAGTTGTGAAAGCAAAGGAAAACTTCCTGAAGGAAATTAAAAGTGCTACTTCAGTATACACATGAATGATAAGAAAGTGAAAGAGCCCTATCGCTGACTGATACGGAGGAAGCTGCAGTGGTCTGGATAGAAGATCAAAGCAGGCACAACCTTT
>SJYW01013968.1:0-18306 GCA_006410735.1 Raphicerus campestris | reverse complement strand
AGTACATTTGTGAAGTAGTTCGAACATTCTTTGACATCACCCTTCTTTGGGATTGAAATAAAAACTGGCCTTTTCCAGTCCTGTGGCCACTGCTGAGTTTTCCAGTTTGCTGGGATACTGAGTGCAGCACTTTCACAGCATCATCTTTCAGAATTTGAAATAGCTCCAATGGAATTCCATCACCTCCACTAGCTTTGTTCGTAGTGATGCTTCCTAAGTCCCATTTGACATTGCATTCCAGGATGTCTGGCTCTAGGTGAGTGATCACACCATCGTNCAGCATCATCTTTCAGAATTTGAAATAGCTCCAATGGAATTCCATCACCTCCACTAGCTTTGTTCGTAGTGATGCTTCCTAAGTTCCATTTGACATTGCATTCCAGGATGTCTGGCTCTAGGTGAGTGATCACACCATCGTGGTTTTCTGGATCATGAAGATCTTTTTTGTACAGTTTCTGTGCATTCTTGCCACCTCTTCTTAATATCTTCTGCTTCTTTTAGGTCCAAACTATTTTTGCCCTTTCTTAGTGCCCTTTTTTGCCTGAAATGTTCCCCTGGTATCTCTAATTTTCTTGAAGAGAAATCTAGTCTTTCCCATTATATGGCTTTCTTCTATTTCTTTGCATTGATCACTGAGAAAGGCTTTCTTATCTTTCCTTGCTTCTGCATTCAAATGGGTGTGTGTTTCCTTTTGTCCTTTGCTTTTTGCTTCTCTTCTTTTCACAGCTATTTGTAAGCCCTTCTCAGACATTGGTACCAAGATATTGGAATTTTTTTAAAAAATGCCATTTAGTTTTGATTAAAGAAAGTGCTATCCAGACAATTGTCACCCCCTGTATATCTTCTGTATTTTGCCTCCATTGAAAGTTAGCTACTCGGTTGTGTCCGACTCTTTGTGACCCCATGGATTGTAGCTTGCCAGGCTCCTCTGTCCATAAAATTCTCCAGGCAAGAATACTGGAGTGGGTTGCCCAGTAGTTTATATATATATATAAAATCCCTGAATAATCTCCCCTTACTCTCATTTATCTACATAAGTTTTTTTGTTTTACTTTAGCACCTGAAATGTATCTCAGTTTTAGGATCTAAGTTACCAAGTTTCTGTGTTCTTTTATAGAAATTCTTATTAAACATTTAAAAAGAACCCTTAATCTAACCTTTCAAAGTTGTTAATTGGACTTTTATCTGCTTAACATTTACCTTCCTCTCTCATGGGGTTTCTCTGGTGACTCAGATGGTAATGAATTCACCTGCAATGTGGGAGACCTGGGTTTGATCTCTGGGCTGGGAAGATCCTCTGGAAAAGGAAATGGCTATGCAGTCCAGTTCTCTGGCCTGGAGAATTCCATGGACAGAGGAGCCTGGCAGGCTACAGTTTAAGGAGTCACAAAGAGTCAGACACAACTGAGTGACTTTCACTTTCCTCTCTCCTGCATCTTAATTGTCAGTATCTCATTCACAATTGGAACATTTAATTGTTTTTGATGATACTCAATTGATACTTTTCAGTTTTTTTTTTTCTTTTTGAAAGAATTTCTGTTACCTTCTATATCTTTGAATAAACTTTTAAAAACACTCACTTGAAAGTCTATTCAGATTAATGTTATATTTGAAATTCATATGGAACCATATATATTTTGCTTTTTTACATCTGTCTTATGCTTAGAGTTCTTTTTATATTATTTACTGTCAGATTTCTTTGTGTGAATTGTAGTTTGATCAATTTTTTCCATTACTCTCTATCTCTCTGAATACCTTTATCTCTTTAAACACTTTTTTATTTTTCAGTTAGCTCTTCCCTTGTGGCTTCCTGTCCAAAATATAGTTCTTTAATTTTGGTTTGGGATGATTTTGTGTGCTTATTTTGGGGATGTAGAAAATCTGTTGTTCAAAATAGCAGGTGGCCTGGCTCACTCTCTGGGTAAGGGTTTGTGATTTCTTTTCCCACCTGCCTAGACTATAGTTTCATAAAAGCTTTAGCTCTGGGAAAAGGTCAGTATAAGCTTTATGAAGCCCTCTTTTTAAAGCTGGGGAGAGATTATGAACTGCACACTTGATCTCTAGTTTCTATCCATGAGCCCGACTCTAGTCATTTTCAAGGTTTGAATGGAAGTCTTTTATACATTTTTTTCATGGTTTCCCTGTAAGAACAGAACTTCTGGCAACTCCCACCTGCTTCCAGATCAAGAGTACAACAGGCCACGGTTTCAGCTCTGCTCTCTGCTCTCTATTTTATTGTTAACTTTGATTCTCAAAAATCTCACTTGGGAATGCTGACTTCCATGTATTCATTTTATATATTTATATTATATTTCATTTTACATTTATTATACATTAACAGGATTTCTATAATTTGGAATAGAAATGGAATGATTAAAATTACAGTGTTATCATGAATAGGAGTTGAAATTTAAATCATATAAATTTTGTAATTATTAATTGTAATATTTTACTCTCAACCTTTATAGTTTGCTTCATAGAGTCATAAAGGAAATACTTTGATAAAATGTTTGGGTAAGTTTTGTTTTAATTTTAGATACCACAAAAAAACAGTTTACTTTGCTTTAAACTTATGCCAAGTAATGTATGATTAAACATATACATAAAATATATAATATAGAAACATGTATATATTTTATATGTAATATTTTTGAAAAGACAATATGGATAATTTGATACAATATTTGGGTAAGTTTTGTTTTAATTTTAGATACCACAAAAAAAGTTTAATTTGCTTTAAATTTCTGTCAAATAATGTATGATTAAACATATACATGTATAATATATAAGCATATATATTTTATATGTAATATTTTATATTTTTCAAAAAACAATACTGAGAGAAGTATTTAGAAATTTCCATTAATGCTTTTTAAAGAAAATCATAAGCAGTTATATACAGTATCCCTAATTTTGTCAATTATCAATTTCTTAATAAATCTGCATACTTATGAAACATAGAATCAAACAAAGCAGTCCCTGTTCATATTTTGTTTCTGTGAGGTGTTAAAATGAACACAACAAACATAATATGTATCTAACCAGTCCCTAATAGACTTATATCAGGAGTATCATCTCCCCAGGACTAAAAGCGTGTACTCTGGGCTTAATCCATCTCATTAGTATGTTCCCAATTTATAGCTCTATTGTTTGTAAAACATAACTATGAGTAATACTGTATGGATGATCAAGATTTTTTGAGTTTTGTTTTCTTCAAATATTACTTAAGAAATAGAATGACATAAGAAGGGGGAAACATTTAGTAATGGGGAAAATATAAAAAAATTAAGTTTGTATGTGGAGCAATTATTTCCTCATCCATACATTCAGCAAAATGTACTAAGTATTTTCTAGATGCTGATATATGAATGAACATATAAATATGGGGATGAGAGATGGCTTAAGGGATAATCACATAAGGACATTCAACAGGGCATCAAAACTGTTTAAGCTTAGGAAGTTATATGATTTTAGGTCTTACATTTAAGTCTTTAATCCATTTCCAGTTAATTTTTGTGTATAGTATAAGATAAAGGTCCTATTAATATTTCATTCATTTGTATAAAGATATCTAGCTTTCTCAACACCATTTATTAAAGAGACTACTCAGAATTTAATACAATGGTATCCATAAGACCACAGTGAATAGTTTAGTAATTCTATCATTCACATTAAATCCAAATCTTTTAAAATGATTATAATAAATTTTCAACTCTTCTATAACCCAATTTTGAAGATTTATAGGAGACCTCAAAAGTACATATATTTTAGGTTACTTCTGAGAATATAGATGTTGGATACATAGGATATTGATGGAGACTGGGGTTAAGTACTAATATTATTAACAGATGCTATCATTGTCATTAAATTAGTAGATAACACTATGGAAAACAGTATGAAGTTTCCTTAAAAAGCTCAAAGACAATAGAGCCAACATATGATCCAGCCAACATATAACAAGGATCTAGTAATCCTTGTTATATGTCTGGAAAAAAAAACAAAACCTCTAATTTTAAAAGGTATACACACCCGTGTTCGTAGCAACACTATTTACAATAGCCAAGGAGAAGAAATGGCCCAAGTGCTCATCAACAGAACTTGAAGATGGCCTAAGAAGATGTGATCCAATGGAATGTTTATCAGCTATAAAGAGTAAAGTGTCATTTGCAGCAACATGAACCATGAGAACTTATGCTTAGCACAGTAAGTCAGAGAAAGACAAATACTATATGGTGTCACTTACAGGTGGAGTCTTAAAAAAGAAAACAAATGAAATAAAGATACAAAACTGAATCAAACTTACAGACAGAAAAAAAAAAGTATGGTCACCAAGGGGGAGAGGGGGATGGGGAGAAACAATTTAGAAGCATGGGGTTAACAAAAACATATGTAAAACAGATAATCAACAAGGATTTACTATATAGCTCAAGGGACTGTATACAATATTTTATAATAACCTATAATGGAATGCAATCAGAGGGGGAAAAAAAGCTGAATCACTATGCTATATACCTGAAACTAACACAATACTGTAACTAAATTGTACATCATCAACAACAAAAAATTAGTAGGCAACAGAATTTTCTTTATAACTCTTGACCAAATAGGACAAAATCCTTCAGGAAGGTGATGAAGAATGTTAAAATTAAAAAAAGAAAATAATCCAGACATTAGCCTCTCCTCTGATACAAATTCAAGTACCTTAGGTCTCTCAGTTAAGACTCTCCTGAAAATAGACTTTCTCTGGATAACAAAAGATCATCATTGAGGAACCCACATTTCTGAAAATCCTTCTGTTCCTCTTTCAGAAGTGACCCATTGCATACAGAATTCATCCTAAAAATAATCTGCCAATGTTCCATTTCTCTTGTGTGGTTCTTAGATTTTCCCTTCTAGTAATTATTTTCTGCTGCCATGTTTCCTTAGATTGGCAACCACAATCATCCATACTTTGCCAGCATCATAAAATTCACTCAGTCTTTAGCCTGGCTAACTGTCTCCAGTGGTTTTCATCACATTTAGATCAGCAGCTGTCAGAATTACCTAGAGAATATGAGTTCCGGTACATTTTCTTTTAGCTCATAAGAAATGTCAAATGTAAAAAGTAAACATAAGAGTCTCTGATTTTAGAAAATTAGAGATCGGTGCAAACTGTGTGTGTGTGTGTGTCTGTGTGTGTGCGTGTGTACACATGTGTNATATTTTTTATAAATTTTTTGTGGAAAATTCTTTTGGGGGGTTAGCATTTCATAAAACTTTTTTCCCAAACTTTTACTTTTATTTTGTTTTAGCTATGTCTTAAAAGATGTAAATAGCCTTAATAGTTCTGCAAAATTATTTTTGAAAATTCTGAATATAACTGAGTATAACCCTAAAAACTTACAAGTAAATTCATGTTTAACATCCTTTATCTTAGTTTATCTTTTCCTGTGAAAGCATTCATTCTAATGTTAACGTTTTTCTATATGCAATCGTTGTTTAATCTGTGGATTTGCAAACAACACATATTTTAATTCTTTTATTGCATGACCATATATATTTAACATCAATACTGAATTATAACTATAATGAAGTCTGACCTTTTGTGGTGCACTGATTTCAGAATAAGTCCCTCAGAATGAGATTAAGTCCTTAGCCCTTGCATCAGTATTCACTATACAACACTCTAGTCTGCTATTCCCCAATTTGTTTGTTAGAGTTGTCTAAACTTTTAACTTTTGCTTCTTAGGCTATACCATTTAGCCATGTATTTAATATTTTTCTTTTACATTATTGATTAACTAAATTCACTAACATTTCCTATCAATATCTGAGCTTAGTTTTTTGTTTATTCTATCTTACACCTTTCTTTGTATGCATTTTTCTTTTGAAACCACATCATTCTGTATTTCTTTGAGTGAATAACTATGTTCCAAAGACTGTGTCCGTAAATAATAATTTAATTCAATTAAATATTCTAGGCTGAAAATTACTTTCCTTCATTACTTTTATGCTTACTGTCATGTATTATGTTTCTAGTTTGTTTTTAGTGATAACATATTTAATAGTTATGAGTTCAGTTCATTCGCTCAGTCGTGTCTGACTCTTTGCAACCCCATGGACTGCAGCATGCCAGGGTTTCCTGTCCATCACCAACTACTGGAGTGGCTCACACTCATTGGTGATGCCATCAAACCCTCCAATTCTCTGTCATCTCCTTCTCCTCCTGCCTTCAATCTTTCCCAGCATCAGGGTCTTCTCCAGTGAGTCAGTTCTTTGTATCAGGTGGCCAAAGGATCAGTTTCAGCTTCAACATCAGTCCTTCCAATGAATAATCAGGACTGATTTCCTTGAGGATTGACAGGTTGGATGTCCTTGTAGTCCAAATGACACTCAAGTGTCTTCTCCAACACCACAGTTCAAAAACATCAATTCTTCAGTGCTCAGCTTTCTTTATAGGCCAACTCTCAAATCCATACATGACTACTGGAATCTTTGACTAGACAGACCTTTGTTGGCAAAGTGATGTCTCTGCTTTTCAATATGCTGTCTAGGTTGGTCATAGCTTTTTTTCCAAGCAGCAAGAGTCTTTTAATTTCATGGCTGCAGTAACCATCTGCAGTGATTTGGGAGCCCAGGAGAATAAAAACTGCCACTGTTTCCATTGTTTACCCATCTATTCATCATGAAGTGATGGGACCGGATGCCATGATCTTCAGTTCAGTTCAGTTGCTCAGTCGTGTTCGACTCTTTGCTTCCCTGTTCATTACCATCTCTCAGAGTTCACTCAGCCATGATCTTAGTTTTCTGAAAGTTGAGTTTTAACTCAACTTTTCACTCTCCTCTTTCACTGTCATCAAGAGGTTCTTTAGTTCTTCACTTTCTGCATAAGGGTGGTGTCATCTGCATATCTGAGATTACTGATTCTTCTCCCGGGAATCTTGATTCCAGCCTGTGCTTCATTCCTGGCATTTTGCATAATGTATTCTGCATATAAGTTAAATAAGCAGGGTGACAATATTCAGCCGTGACATACTCCTTTCCTGATTTGAAACCAGTCTGCTGTCCCATGTCTGGTACTAACTGTTGCTTCTTGATCTGCGTACAGATTTCTCAGGAGGAGGTAAGGTAGTCTGGTAGTTCCATGTCTTGAAGAATTTTCCACAGTTTTTTGTGATCCACACAGTCAAAGGCTTTGGCATATTCAATAAAGCATATTTTTCTGGAACTCTTGATTTTTCCATGATCCAACAGATGTTGGCAACTTGATCTCTGGTTCCTCTGCCTCTTGTAAATCCAGTTTAAACATCTGGAAGTTTATTGTTCACATACTCTTAATGCCTGCCTTGGAGAATTTTGAGTATTACTTTATTAGCGTGTGAGATGAGTACATTTGTGAAGTAGTTCGAACATTCTTTGACATCACCCTTCTTTGGGATTGAAATAAAAACTGGCCTTTTCCAGTCCTGTGGCCACTGCTGAGTTTTCCAGTTTGCTGGGATACTGAGTGCAGCACTTTCACAGCATCATCTTTCAGGATTTGAAATAGCTCCAATGGAATTCCATCACCTCCACTAGCTTTGTTCGTAGTGATGCTTCCTAAGGCCCATTTGACATTGCATTCCAGGATGTCTGGCTCTAGGTGAGTGATCACACCATCGTGGTTTTCTGGATCATGAAGATCTTTTTTGTACAGTTTCTGTGCATTCTTGCCACCTCTTCTTAATATCTTCTGCTTCTTTTAGGTCCAAACTATTTTTGCCCTTTCTTAGTGCCCTTTTTTGCCTGAAATGTTCCCCTGGTATCTCTAATTTTCTTGAAGAGAAATCTAGTCTTTCCCATTATATGGCTTTCTTCTATTTCTTTGCATTGATCACTGAGAAAGGCTTTCTTATCTTTCCTTGCTTCTGCATTCAAATGGGTGTGTGTTTCCTTTTCTCCTTTGCTTTTTGCTTCTCTTCTTTTCACAGCTATTTGTAAGCCCTTCTCAGACATTGGTACCAAGATATTGGAATTTTTTTAAAAAATGCCATTTAGTTTTGATTAAAGAAAGTGCTATCCAGACAATTGTCACCCCCTGTATATCTTCTGTATTTTGCCTCCATTGAAAGTTAGCTACTCGGTTGTGTCCGACTCTTTGTGACCCCATGGATTGTAGCTTGCCAGGCTCCTCTGTCCATAAAATTCTCCAGGCAAGAATACTGGAGTGGGTTGCCCAGTAGTTTATATATATATATAAAATCCCTGAATAATCTCCCCTTACTCTCATTTATCTATGTAAGTTTTTTTGTTTTACTTTAGCACCTGAAATGTATCTCAGTTTTAGGATCTAAGTTACCAAGTTTCTGTGTTCTTTTATAGAAATTCTTATTAAACATTTAAAAAGAACCCTTAATCTAACCTTTCAAAGTTGTTAATTGGACTTTTATCTGCTTAACATTTACCTTCCTCTCTCATGGGGTTTCTCTGGTGACTCAGATGGTAATGAATTCACCTGCAATGTGGGAGACCTGGGTTTGATCTCTGGGCTGGGAAGATCCTCTGGAAAAGGAAATGGCTATGCAGTCCAGTTCTCTGGCCTGGAGAATTCCATGGACAGAGGAGCCTGGCAGGCTACAGTTTAAGGAGTCACAAAGAGTCAGACACAACTGAGTGACTTTCACTTTCCTCTCTCCTGCATCTTAATTGTCAGTATCTCATTCACAATTGGAACATTTAATTGTTTTTGATGATACTCAATTGATACTTTTCAGGTTTTTTTTTTCTTTTTGAAAGAATTTCTGTTACCTTCTATATCTTTGAATAAACTTTTAAAAACACTCACTTGAAAGTCTATTCAGATTAATGTTATATTTGAAATTCATATGGAACCATATATATTTTGCTTTTTTACATCTGTCTTATGCTTAGAGTTCTTTTTATATTATTTACTGTCAGATTTCTTTGTGTGAATTGTAGTTTGATCAATTTTTTCCATTACTCTCTATCTCTCTGAATACCTTTATCTCTTTAAACACTTTTTTATTTTTCAGTTAGCTCTTCCCTTGTGGCTTCCTGTCCAAAATATAGTTCTTTAATTTTGGTTTGGGATGATTTTGTGTGCTTATTTTGGGGATGTAGAAAATCTGTTGTTCAAAATAGCAGGTGGCCTGGCTCACTCTCTGGGTAAGGGTTTGTGATTTCTTTTCCCACCTGCCTAGACTATAGTTTCATAAAAGCTTTAGCTCTGGGAAAAGGTCAGTATAAGCTTTATGAAGCCCTCTTTTTAAAGCTGGGGAGAGATTATGAACTGCACACTTGATCTCTAGTTTCTATCCATGAGCCCGACTCTAGTCATTTTCAAGGTTTGAATGGAAGTCTTTTATACATTTTTTTCATGGTTTCCCTGTAAGAACAGAACTTCTGGCAACTCCCACCTGCTTCCAGATCAAGAGTACAACAGGCCACGGTTTCAGCTCTGCTCTCTGCTCTCTATTTTATTGTTAACTTTGATTCTCAAAAATCTCACTTGGGAATGCTGACTTCCATGTATTCATTTTATATATTTATATTATATTTCATTTTACATTTATTATACATTAACAGGATTTCTATAATTTGGAATAGAAATGGAATGATTAAAATTACAGTGTTATCATGAATAGGAGTTGAAATTTAAATCATATAAATTTTGTAATTATTAATTGTAATATTTTACTCTCAACCTTTATAGTTTGCTTCATAGAGTCATAAAGGAAATACTTTGATAAAATGTTTGGGTAAGTTTTGTTTTAATTTTAGATACCACAAAAAAACAGTTTACTTTGCTTTAAACTTATGCCAAGTAATGTATGATTAAACATATACATAAAATATATAATATAGAAACATGTATATATTTTATATGTAATATTTTTTAAAAGACAATATGGATAATTTGATACAATATTTGGGTAAGTTTTGTTTTAATTTTAGATACCACAAAAAAAGTTTAATTTGCTTTAAATTTCTGTCAAATAATGTATGATTAAACATATACATGTATAATATATAAGCATATATATTTTATATGTAATATTTTATATTTTTCAAAAAACAATACTGAGAGAAGTATTTAGAAATTTCCATTAATGCTTTTTAAAGAAAATCATAAGCAGTTATATACAGTATCCCTAATTTTGTCAATTATCAATTTCTTAATAAATCTGCATACTTATGAAACATAGAATCAAACAAAGCAGTCCCTGTTCATATTTTGTTTCTGTGAGGTGTTAAAATGAACACAACAAACATAATATGTATCTAACCAGTCCCTAATAGACTTATATCAGGAGTATCATCTCCCCAGGACTAAAAGCGTGTACTCTGGGCTTAATCCATCTCATTAGTATGTTCCCAATTTATAGCTCTATTGTTTGTAAAACATAACTATGAGTAATACTGTATGGATGATCAAGATTTTTTGAGTTTTGTTTTCTTCAAATATTACTTAAGAAATAGAATGACATAAGAAGGGGGAAACATTTAGTAATGGGGAAAATATAAAAAAATTAAGTTTGTATGTGGAGCAATTATTTCCTCATCCATACATTCAGCAAAATGTACTAAGTATTTTCTAGATGCTGATATATGAATGAACATATAAATATGGGGATGAGAGATGGCTTAAGGGATAATCACATAAGGACATTCAACAGGGCATCAAAACTGTTTAAGCTTAGGAAGTTATATGATTTTAGGTCTTACATTTAAGTCTTTAATCCATTTCCAGTTAATTTTTGTGTATAGTATAAGATAAAGGTCCTATTAATATTTCATTCATTTGTATAAAGATATCTAGCTTTCTCAACACCATTTATTAAAGAGACTACTCAGAATTTAATACAATGGTATCCATAAGACCACAGTGAATAGTTTAGTAATTCTATCATTCACATTAAATCCAAATCTTTTAAAATGATTATAATAAATTTTCAACTCTTCTATAACCCAATTTTGAAGATTTATAGGAGACCTCAAAAGTACATATATTTTAGGTTACTTCTGAGAATATAGATGTTGGATACATAGGATATTGATGGAGACTGGGGTTAAGTACTAATATTATTAACAGATGCTATCATTGTCATTAAATTAGTAGATAACACTATGGAAAACAGTATGAAGTTTCCTTAAAAAGCTCAAAGACAATAGAGCCAACATATGATCCAGCCAACATATAACAAGGATCTAGTAATCCTTGTTATATGTCTGGAAAAAAAAACAAAACCTCTAATTTTAAAAGGTATACACACCCGTGTTCGTAGCAACACTATTTACAATAGCCAAGGAGAAGAAATGGCCCAAGTGCTCATCAACAGAACTTGAAGATGGCCTAAGAAGATGTGGTCCAATGGAATGTTTATCAGCTATAAAGAGTAAAATGTCATTTGCAGCAACATGAACCATGAGAACTTATGCTTAGCACAGTAAGTCAGAGAAAGACAAATACTATATGGTGTCACTTACAGGTGGAGTCTTAAAAAAGAAAACAAATGAAATCAAGATACAAAACTGAATCAAACTTACAGACAGAAAAAAAAAAGTATGGTCACCAAGGGGGAGAGGGGGATGGGGAGAAACAATTTAGAAGCATGGGGTTAACAAAAACATAAGGATTTACTATATAGCTCAAGGGACTGTATACAATATCTTATAATAACCTATAATGGAATGCAATCAGAGGGGGAAAAAAAGCTGAATCACTATGCTATATACCTGAAACTAACACAATACTGTAACTAAATTGTACATCATCAACAACAAAAAATTAGTAGGCAACAGAATTTTCTTTATAACTCTTGACCAAATAGGACAAAATCCTTCAGGAAGGTGATGAAGAATGTTAAAATTAAAAAAAGAAAATAATCCAGACATTAGCCTCTCCTCTGATACAAATTCAAGTACCTTAGGTCTCTCAGTTAAGACTCTCCTGAAAATAGACTTTCTCTGGATAACAAAAGATCATCATTGAGGAACCCACATTTCTGAAAATCCTTCTGTTCCTCTTTCAGAAGTGACCCATTGCATACAGAATTCATCCTAAAAATAATCTGCCAATGTTCCATTTCTCTTGTGTGGTTCTTAGATTTTCCCTTCTAGTAATTATTTTCTGCTGCCATGTTTCCTTAGATTGGCAACCACAATCATCCATACTTTGCCAGCATCATAAAATTCACTCAGTCTTTAGCCTGGCTAACTGTCTCCAGTGGTTTTCATCACATTCAGATCAGCAGCTGTCAGAATTACCTAGAGAATATGAGTTCCGGTACATTTTCTGTTAGCTCATAAGAAATGTCAAATGTAAAAAGTAAACATAAGAGTCTCTGATTTTAGAAAATTAGAGATTGGTGTGAACTGTGTGTGTGTGTGCATGCGTGTGTACACATGTGCTTAGTCGCTTCAGTGTTTTCCAATTCTGTGCTACCCTATGGATTGTAGCCTGCCAGGCTCCTCTGTCAATGGGATTCTCCAGGCAAGACTACTGGAGTAGGTTGTCGGGTGCCCTCCTACAGGGGATCTTTCCAACCCAAGGATACAACCTGGGTCTCATATCTCCTGCATTAGCTGGCAGGCTCTTTACCACCAGTGCCAACCCATGGGAATCCCTCAATACAAGATGCTGACTGCTAAAAATTCATTACACTCAAAGTTTCACAATGGATTTTCACTATCCCACATGGTCTTTTTAGTAGGTTAGTAACCTGACTTAGGAAAACACTGTCTGTACTTTTTTATATCTACTGAAATTTTACTTCAAATTTTGCCATTGTGTTTCCTTTATTTTTTCACATTATAGTTTACTCTATGTGGCATTCCCTTTCTTGGTATTTTTACTTTTTTCTGAGCAGTACAGGTCCCAAAATCATGTACCAATTTTTTTTCTGAGTTTATAAAAATTTTAATAGATTCCACCAGAATATGAAAGTAGAAATATGCTTTATTATACATTGTTTGGCACTGTTACCTGTTTTTTCCATCTGGCATGCAACTATCCTTCAAATATTTCACTGCACAGCACAGCAGCTGGTTATAAGAGTGGATTATGTAATAATATTCTTGGACGTTGGAAAAGTATAAAGAGAAAGGGACAGGGAAAAACATTATGAATACCTGCTATAATAATAGGCAATTTATATACATTTCTGCACATTAGAATTAAGTATTAATGGAATATCTATTATATTTTTAATGATAATTTTATACTTAATAATAAACTTTTAGCAATAGCAATTAGATGTAAATTTTAAATAAATATCTGCCATTCCCTTACCCCCCAGTGTAAGGGATTCAGTGTCTTAGACGATTGAGTTAATGGTAAGTGCAATGATTTGTCTAATATCAAGCAGTATTTTCCCATACTATAATAAAATTTATGCAAATAACAATTTAGAAATGTTTCAACATATGGTTGTATATGTCCTCGGTGATTAAGTCCTTGTAGGTAAAGTGGTCTTCCCATGATGTTCTCTAATGTCTATGGCTTCATTTCTCCTTCCTACTAACATAAGTACCAAATCTGCTTTCCATATCCTCAGAGTGTTACTCTGGAAAAACTCTTTAGCCAGCTGTCCTGGTTGATTGTATTTTAGAGGTGATATTTCAGGAAATATTAATGGTTATAAAATGTTGTTTTGATCTTTTTCTTATTTTTCATTCCTTTGGTCTCTGTCTTTCTTTGGTGGTGTTTTTGGTAAGGGGAGATGTTGAAAAGTAATTTTGGAGATATTAAAACTAATCAAGTTGTTAATATACTAATTAAAATAATGTTTGTAAAGCACTTAAATCTGAATCTCCAGTTACAATCTAGTCTTGACATAGCATGGTTGTCTTAATCAATTTTTACAAAAATCCTAGAATACAGGTTTTACCATGATCATAGGATGTAAATATCATGTCCACAGCCTCCCAGTTAGACTGGGCAGAGCTAAGATTCTGGTCCTCCTCTGTATCCTGACACAATCTCCTCCCTCACCCTATGTCACCTCATACAGACTGAAGTGAAGTGAAGTGAAAGTTGCTCAGTGATGTCCAAATCTTTGAGACCCCATGGACTATACAGTCCATGAAATTCTCCAGGCCAGCATACTGCAGTGAGTAGCACTTCCCTTCTCCAGGGCAATCTGCCCAACCCATGGACTAAACCAAAGTTTCCTGCATTGCAGGTGGATTCTTTACCAGCTGAGCCACCAGGGAAGCCCAAGAATACTGGAGTGTATAGCCTATTCCTTCTACAGTGAGTTTTCCTGATCCAGGAATTGAACCAGGGTCTCCTGCATTGCAGGCGGATTCTTTACCAACGTAGCTATCAGGGAGGCCCATATAGACTGAAAAGTCAAATGTACATTTCTTGCCATGACCTCTTTCTTGCCAACTCAGGGATTCTATTTTTTTTTTATGTTGATGGGTTTCTGAATCTTAAAATATTCTACCCCAAATTCTTTACTATATGTATTTATGTATGCACGAATATGGGGTTTCTCTGGTAGCTCAGCTGGTAAAGCATCTGCATGCAGTGTAGGAGACCCCAGTTTGATTTCTGGGCCTGGAAGATCCCCCTAGAGACAGGATAGGCTACCCACTCCAGTATTTTGGGGCTTCCCTGGTGGCGCAAATGGTAAAGAATCTACCTTCGGTGTGAGAAGCCTGGGTTCGATCCCTGGGTCAGGAAGATCCCCTGGAGAGGGACATGGCAGCCCACTCCAATATTCTTGCCTGGGGAATCTCCACGGACAGTCGAGTCGGACACAACTAAGCACAGCACAGCACACGCACATATATGCTGTAACCTGATCTATTTCACAGCATGACAATTTCATTTACCCAGTTGTTCAAGGCAAACATGTGAGAATATTTTCTTTCTTTTTTGCCTTATATACAAGCAATCAGCACATCTTCTCAACGATGCTTACAATACAGCACATGCTGCTGTGCTTAGTCACTCAGTTGTGTCCTACTCTTTGTGACTCAATGGACTATAGTCTGCGAGGCTCCTCTGTCCATGTAAATTCACGATATCTGAGGCTATTTTACTTAGCTTTGTATATATAAACCGAAGGATTCCACTTAACTGGGAACTTTTGTGTTGCTATAAGAACATACATATGTAGGCCACTTAATTTTATGTACTGTCATCTTGGAGAATTAGTCATTTCTGTGAGAGATAAAAAGATATATTAAATAAGTACAGATACATATTGCCATATCTGTGAAATATAGTGTTCTTTGAAATTTCATCTCTTAAGATGGAACCTAGAATGCTTTGAATTCTGGAAAAAATGTCATAGTTAGGGAGTCATTTTTACCTTACAAAGTTAAAAATTAAAGCACAGAATATCGTACATTGATGATATGAAAGTGACTTTCATATAAGTGTGATGGATTAGAGAAGTGACCTTTGTTATTTTCTATTTATTTCCTCCCAAATAAGAGGTTTACAAAGTCCACTGTTACATCATTTCTGTGCTCTTTTAGGTGATTTTCAAATGAACATCTTTAAAAACTTATTTATCCAACTGTATAAACTGAAAACAATAATTATACATTTATAACTCAAAAGAAAAAGTGAAATCCTATGTAACCACCACACAAATCAATAAATAAAAAATTTCTAGTACTTTGGAAGCTTATCTATTGACTCTTTACAATCACTACTCCTTCCCCTTTGTAAAGACAACCACCATGAAAAATAGTAAGAAAATAGATTCATTTTGCTTGGACTTTATCTAATAGAAATATACCTGAATTGCTTTGTGTCTTGTTTCTCTTGATAAGGAATTTGAATATTGTACTTGTCAATTATAAACTGATAAATGAAGAAGTAACAGCTGAACTGGATACCTTCCTTTGAAGCAGGTATCAAAGNGCTTGGACTTTATCTAATAGAAATATACCTGAATTACTTTGTGTCTTGTTTCTCTTGATAAGGAATTTGAGTATTGTACTTGTCAATTATAAACTGATAAATGAAGTAACAGCTGAACTGGATAACTTCCTTTGAAGCAGGTATCAAAGCAGGACAAACTAGAGTGGTTGAGAACATAATTTCAAACAAACTGAGGTCTGGCAACATTAAGCAACATTGCCTACTTGGCTTTTCAAATTTCACATTTGTGAGTGCCTTAATCTATGGTTCCTCAAAATTTTAGTTACATACCATAACAAGTTTCATATTTTTCATAGATCTTATTATCCAGTGCAATAGCCTTTTCATTGTCTTTTCCATACCCTTTCATTGCATTTATTTATTAGTTCTATTTTTACACTTCAACAAGATTATAAAATTGTTAAGGACAAGGATTATGTTGACAGCGTGAATACCTAACACAGTGTTTTACAATTTGCAGCTATTTAAGTATTATTTGTGTAGATGAATTAAAGAATTTCTTATTCTTTGCATCTCATTTTCATATTCTTCATCTTATTATTATAGAAGGACTTATAGTTAAATATAATTTGAGTAGTAAAATCAGTATGTCTTTTAAGCAAACTTTTTATTTTGAAGTATAATGTGCAAAAAGAAAAAAAAAAGGATAAATCATGAGTATACAAATTTGCAGAAAGTGAGCCAACCTATGCAACCAGCATCTGGATCAAGAAACAGACTGCAACTGCTTCCCTTTAGAGCCCTTCACGTCCTCTTTCACCTCGCCTTTCACAGGTAACCACTATCCTACCGTCTAAACACCNTTTAAGCAAACTTTTTATTTTGAAGTATAATGTGCAAAAAGAAAAAAAAAGGATAAATCATGAGTATACAAATTTGCAGAAAGTGAGCCAACCTATGTAACCAGCATCTGGATCAAGAAACAGACTGCAACTGCTTCCCTTTAGAGCCCTTCACGTCCTCTTTCACCCCGCCTTTCACAGGTAATCACTCTCCTACCATCTAAACACTTAACTTTGTCAACTGCATTTTACTGAGAAGAAACTTGGCTTTAGAGAAGTAAAGTGATTTAGGAAAGTCAGAAGTAATGGACGATGGAGTGTGCAAGGGTAAGAGGCAAGGTAAGGGCAATGCCTTGAGTTGAACATGTATATTTTTAATCATACAAGAGTCTCAGTGTCCCATGGAGGTGTGCAGGTACCGTAATCAGGCTACACATGGAAGTGGCAAAGAGAAAAAACAGAGGTTGAAAAGTAGTGGACACCTATTTAGATATCAGAAGGTATCTAAGAAGTGCTGGTGTGGAATAGAAGACGCAGCCAGATGAAATTAAAGAGAACTAGACCAGTTTCCCAGTGCTCTGTATGGGGATCCTTGAATAAATTCCAAGGGTCTGTTTCCTGGGCCACTTCCTCATACTACCTTTCCCTCTTGGACTAATTTTTGACTTGAGCACTTACTAGACAGTAGATGGTGAGAGTAGGGTGGTCTGGAGCATTGTCAACGTGAAGCTGCTGCTAAGTCCCTTCAGTCGTGTACGACTCTGTGAGACCGCATAGATAGTAGCCCACCAGGCTCCCCCATCCCTAGGATTCTCCAGGTAAGAACACTGGAGTGGGTTGCTATTTCCTTCTCTGATGCAAAAAGTAAAACTTGAAAGTGAAGTTGTTCAGTTGTGTTTGACTCTTAGCGACCGCATGGACTACAGTTTACCAGGCTCCTCCACTCATGGGATTTTCCAAGCAAGAGTACTGGAGTGAGTTGCCATTGCTTTCTCTAGTCAACATGTAAGAGACATGCGTTATTAACATTATTATAAATCATAGTTCCCATTATACAAAGACTTCACACATTTATCCATCTAGCTTACTACTGGTGACATTTAGGGCATTTCCAATTATTTTCTATTAGGAATGATGATTTTGAATTCATATTTATACGTTTCTTTTGCATATACTCAATCACTTTCTTTTGATATAGTATATTTTCCTTAGGAAAGAAATTTCTGGGTTACAGAGAACGAGTGTGTTTTTTAGATCNCCTTGAGTTGAACATGTATATTTTTAATCATACAAGAGTCTCAGTGTCCCATGGAGGTGTGCAGGTACCGTAATCAGGCTACACATGGAAGTGGCAAAGAGAAAAAACAGAGGTTGAAAAGTAGTGGACACCTATTTAGATATCAGAAGGTATCTAAGAAGTGCTGGTGTGGAATAGAAGACGCAGCCAGATGAAATTAAAGAGAACTAGACCAGTTTCCCAGTGCTCTGTATGGGGATCCTTGAATAAATTCCAAGGGTCTGTTTCCTGGGCCACTTCCTCATACTACCTTTCCCTCTTGGACTAATTTTTGACTTGAGCACTTACTAGACAGTAGATGGTGAGAGTAGGGTGGTCTGGAGCATTGTCAACGTGAAGCTGCT
>SJYW01013966.1:1536768-1550186 GCA_006410735.1 Raphicerus campestris | reverse complement strand
GTTAAATAAAAAGTGAAACCTTGGGAGTGAAAGGGATTGACTAAAAAGAGTAGTTAGAATGAGAAGGTGTCTGCTAAATAATGACCAGGGTAATTCAACATTTACATGGTTACAAAAGGAAACACAGAGAGACCAGTCAGGGAGGTTAGGTGAAAGAGTTATGGAATTCAACAACCAGCAACATTCAAGGAAGAGTTCCAGACAGTCTCAAAAGCTGCAGCGCAAGCAATTAAAATTGATGAAAAAGTTCCCATTGAATTTATCAACATTACTCTAATAAAAACTAATGAATTAAATTAGCACTAAAGCCCTTTGGATCACCATTTATTATTTGTGGATTAAGAATCTTGTTAGGGTTTTAAAAAGCTAGTCTCTGAGTCATCAACATGAATACCACTGCTCTTTATGGACACTGGTCGTGCTGAACTATATACAATCTAATAAAGATATCTTAACATAGGCCATACAAATTTTGTATTATTGAGTCTGAAAAATAACTGCCATTTATCTGGCTTCCTCTGTGTACTAGGTACTCTACAAGTTACCTTATTTCAACCTCACGACAATATTATGAGCTAGATATAATTGTATCAATCTTACAGATGAGGAAATTGAGATTCGGAGTTGGGTTACGTGTTCAGGGATGCATAGTGATAAGTGAGTGTNCTCTGTGTACTAGGTACTCTACAAGTTACCTTATTTCAACCTCACGACAATATTATGAGCTAGATATAATTGTATCAATCTTACAGATGAGGAAATTGAGATTCGGAGTTGGGTTACGTGTTCAGGGATGCATAGTGATAAGTGAGTGTATTAAAATTTTGTCCCAGGTCTGATGATTCCATAGCCCACGCCTTTTCCTTTGTCATTGTGCCTGCAGAATTCTAAGCTTCTAATTAAACACTCCTTGCCTTCTGGTGTTCAGTCCTGACTATCAAACAGCTACCAGCTAAATGCATGGTTTTTTTGAGAAATTATATGGTCTCTTGCTGAGGTAACCTGGAATGACCCTGGTAGAGGAACACCAAATTGTCCATCAATCCAAACTCAATATAAACAAAACTGGGGCTTGTTTTACAATATAGACCCTGCCAGGCAGTCTAAGCAGTGATTTTTATTTTCACAACTGCAGTAATTATTGCCCTCAAATCAAGAATATGTTGTTGGTCTATAAATCAGAGATCAGATGTTAACCTACTGATGTACCAAGTCAGAAGACAAAAAGAACAAACATCACTTTAAAAAACTGTAAATTTTCCACTGTTACCAGGCTCTCCATGAACACTGACTTAATCTTTCCTCTATATTCCAAAGGCAAGTCCTACATTGTCTATTACAAGTCCTATGTATTGGAAGAGTATTTAAGTCTCCAGATCTTGAAAAAGGCTTCTAGTGTTGAACTGATGCTTGATTACATGAACTAATAAATTTTGTATTGCTTAAGATAATTTAAAATGGACATTTGACTAAATAATAAAATGCTTTCATGATTTAAAAACGTCTCAACAAACTGCGCATAGAAGGAACAAATCTCAATTCAGTCAAGGCCACAAATGATAAGCCCACAGCTAACATCATACTCAATGGTGAAAGTTTGAAACTTTTTTCAAGTATTAGGAATAAGGCAAAGATACTCAGTCTCATTGTTCTTATTCAACATAGTACTGAAAGCCTGAGCCAGAGAAATCAAGCAAGAAAACTAAATAAATGGCATTCAGATCAGAAAAAAAGCAGTAAAACTGTCTCTGTTTTCAGATGATACTTTCTTATATGTAAGAAATTCTAAGGATCCACTCAAAAGATTTTAGAGCTAATCAATGTATTTAGTAAGGTTGCAGAGCACAAAATCAAAATGCTGGAAAAGAGTTAGAGTGGATATTGAATTAGCCAATGTGTATTGTCCAAGTATCTATTACATTATAAAGAAATATTTCATCACAGTTTTCATTTTCTCTCTGGCTGTATTTTTCTGATGAAAGTACAGGGCTTCCCTGGTGGGTCAGCAGTAAAGAATTGACCTTCAATGCAGGAAACATGGGTTTGGTCCCTGGGTTAAGAAGGGAGAAGAGAAATGACATTTTCCTCCCTGGAGGAGGAATATGCAACCCACTTCAGTATTCTTGCCTGGGAAATCCCATGGACAGAGGAACCTGGCAGGCTACAGTCCATGGGGTCGCAAAGAGTCAGAGATGACTTAGCTCTAATACTGAACAACTTTCCATTTCTTTCATTCTTTTCTTGTTTGATTCTTCTGGGATCTATATAATGCTCATCCTGGTTCCTTTTTGATTATTTATCTTATCTTTTTCCTGGACCAGCTGTTTGGAGGATGCGCTTGTGGTGAAGGAACAGAGAAGAACTAAAGGTTAGTAGGAATTTTCCTATCTCTCAATGTTGTGCCTGTGAGTTCATTTAGCCTTGACTTCTTTCCACACTAGAGACAGGCATCTATAGGCATTGGCAGGATTGTTCAAAAGGGAAGAACAATTGTTCAAAAGTGAAGGAAGTTCTCCTTCCCTGTGCTCCTTGTGGGATTTCTCATTCAGGGGCCAGCAGGCATGGCCCCTGCCCCATGCTTCTTGAATGAAGAGCCTCCAGGGAGCAGCCTGGCATTGGACATATACCCAGGGACCTGATATGCACCTTAGCATGCCCCTCCCTGAGAAGGTCATTTCCATTGCTGTTTCTGAGACATCCAGTCATGGGTCCCACATCTTTGCATTCTCCCACAACTCTATTCAGTACTCCACTGCTTTGGACAGCTCTGACCTGATTTGTGGTTATAGCTGGCTCCCTTAAAGATGTGGTCTAAAGCGTTCATTCCATTCTCCTTGTTGGTTTTGCATGATTTATGAGAAGTGAGGGAAAGGCTGTTTTCACACTAAGATGTTTTAAACCTACCCCCTTCTTGGAACTTTCTTCTCTCTCTTCTGTATCCACCTCTGTTCCTGGTTACTTCTTCTTGGTCACCCTTGCTAGATTTTCCTCTTTTTCTTTTTTTCAGTCTATAACTGTTGGGATACTACAGGATTCAATCCTCAGAACTTCTCCTCCTATGCTCGCCTCCAGTCCTAAGATTTGACATTTGTTGATGACTCCTAAATTTGCATTTGTCTTTCTAACTTCTCCAACTGAGCTTCAAATTCATATGTCTATCTGCCTATTCATCACTGTCATTTAGGTACCTACCAGGCATCTCAAATTTATCATGCCCCAAATTAAATCCCTTTTTAAGCTTCCTTCTCAGAACACCACCATCTTTACCCAGTTTTTTTCTCATCACACTAAAAAAATAAATAAATTTCAAGCTACTGATCAATAATGTCCTTCATGATCTGGCTCCTATCTCACTGATGCATCTCCTGGCACCCTCTACCCCACCCCTTCTGCTGCAGCAAAGTTAGTGTTCTTGCTGATCCCTAAAGGATCACATACACTTTTGCTTCAGGCCCTTTATACCAGCTGCTTCACCATCCTGGAACACTTTTATCCCAACATTTGCCTGGCTATCTCATTTCAGTTAAGATCACTTTTGTTTTTTTTCTTATAGTGGACTTCCCTCTCCATCCTATAAAAATCTGCCACTCAGATCAAACTCTATCCTCTTAACTTACTCTGTCTTTTTATAACTTGTACACTTGATACAATAATTTGCATTCATGTCTTCCTTATGTGCTACTTATATGGACTCCAGGAGCATAGAACTTGGTCTTTCTTTCTCTCTGACATGTCCATCTCACCCAGTCCCTGGGACACAATAGGCTTTCAGTACAAGTGCTTTGAATTAATCAATAAATAGATAAATATGTAGCTCTCATGTTCTTTATCTGTGGAATTCGATGGCCAACTTTTGTGCACATTTTTGATTCTTTGTTTCTTTATATTAAAGAGTTGATCATCTGGATAAAAATCCTACTATGTGTCAGGCATTTTCAAGTGTTAAATGTTTGACTGGGAAGGAAGGGCGTTGGCAGTCATGTTTTTTCTTGGCATCTGTGAATGGCAGAATCAGAATTCAGACCCAGAATTAAGACTCAGTGACAGAGAAGAGCTCACATACTTAACTACTGCACCATCTTGCTAACATCCTTGAAGTGTCAACAGTTCCTATTTGGACAGTGTCACTTAACACCATGTGTCCAGCTAGGCTTTTTCAAGTCATTCACATTCACAGAGAAACAGTTTCCCTTGTGGCTCAGTTGGTAAAGAATCCGCTTGCAATGTAGGAGATCCAGGTTTGACCTCTGGGTTGGGAATATCCCCTTGAGAAGGGAATGACTACCCACTCCGGTATTCTTGCCCGGGAAATCCCATGGACAGGGAAACCTGGCAAGCTACAGTCCATGGGGTCACAAAAGAGTCAAACATGACTTAGTGATTAAACCACCATCACTATGTGAATCTGATCATTTCAACTTCTTCCTTAAAACCTTGTCTTAGATGTTATACAATCCAACCTCATATAGAGTGCCTGACTTGTCTTCTCCCCTTATTTCACATTAAGTGGGATCTCAGATCTGACCAAACTTCATGCCTTTTTCAGCACATACCATCAAAGCATATGCTTTTCTTCTTGTTCTTTCTCCTCAGAGAAATGTTTTTCTGACTGTTTCTTTCTACTCCATCTCAATTCTCCCCACTCCTCCATTCTTTATCTAAATTTCTTTTTGCTTTGAAGACTCATCTTGGCCCCACCTCTAATAAGACTTCACTAAGTATTCCTCTAGTTTCTCACACAGCTTGTACCCAAAGAGAAAAATGGGAGAAAGGGGAGGAAAAAGAGAGAACAAAACCCAATAAATGATAAAGAAGGGTAAGAGAAGAAAGGAGGGGAGATCAGAAAGTAAAATGTAAGTTAAGGAATGAACTAGAATAAAGGAAAGAGAAGAGAAACTATGGACACATCTGATATGGTCTCAGAGGCTGCCCCTGGATTTTATACAGTTTGAGAAATGACTGATCTCTGAGTGAAAAGCCACCTCTATGCTGCCACGCTGCCTTATGATAGCACTTACAGTGTCTTCCTAAACTGTGACCAACCTGGGGACAGAAACTTCTTCCCTGACAACTCTGTATTAGCAGTGACTGGTACACCTTCAGCCCTATAAATGTGTCTTGACTGAGTAGATTTAAAAAGTGCTCCCAGAGGGATCAGAAAAAAGGTAATACCAACTCTGTTTAGAAAGAGGCAGAGAATGGTTGAGAAAGGCTTCTTAGAGGACAAAACTTTTCAGCTGAAGCTCGAAGGTTAGTAAGAATTAGAATTTGCCAAGCATGCATTAGATACTCAAGAACAGAAGTGGGTTTATAATGAGAGCAAACACTAACATTTTTGAGCACTGCCACGATGCAGGTACTCATTAAAGAAACTGTAGATAAATGTGCTTAAGTCCTTACAACATACAAGGGAGGTATGCTTCATGATGGCTGTCACTTTATAAATTAGGAAGCATGAGCAAGAAAAGCGTTCCCTCCTATGCCCAAGATCACACAGCTAGAAAGTAGTGGAAGGAGGCTTCCAAGTCTCATTGTGGCTCCAAGACTCACACTATTTCATGTCTCTCTCCTGCTCTTTCAGGGAGAAAAACATTCCATGCAGAACAGTGACCCAAAGGGTATTTGTTGACAGATGGTGAGTTTATCATGGAAGAAATCAGATGAAAAACTCCAAACTTCTGTTTTGAGACCAGTGTTATTTCTACTTCTCTATGCTGCCTCCAGCATAAGAAACAATATTTAAAAATCAATCAAAGGAGAGGCCCCGGCAAGTAATGATTATATGAGCAATGTGACTGATATTATTTACTCTAGGTGCATTAAAATAGTCCCTAAGAAAAACAGTCTATAAAGACAACAAAAGCCATTATATAAAGTTATGTGGAGCCTTCCAGATAGTAAAATGGATGTCATAAATTATTCCTGCTTCTGTGAGGAAAGAAGTTCTTGTCAAAACAATGGAATCAAAAAAATAGTGTATATTAACACATATATATACGGAATCTAGAAAAATGGTACTGATGAACCTATTTTCAGGGCAGAAAAAGAGAGACTCAGACATAGAAAATAGACTTATGGACACAGTGGGGGCAGGAGAGTGTGGGATAAATTGAGAGGGTAGCACTGAAATGTATAATTGCCATATATAAAATAGAAACTAATGGGAAGTTGCTGTATAACACAGAAGGCTCAATCTGGTGCTCTGTGACAACCTAGAAGCCTGGGATGGGGTGGGAGGTGGAAGGGAGGTTCAAGGAGGAGGGAACACATGTACACCTATAACTGACTCATGTTGATGTGTGGCAGAAACCAACACAACATTGTAAAGCAATTGTCCTCCAATTAAAAATAAAGACATTAAAAAAAAAACAGTGGAACCACATGTCATCATATCAGATTAAATTTACCTCGTTCCAGCTTTTAATGTCCAGCCCAACACCATTTCCAAGGGCTTTTCTTTCAGGGGCCACTAACCAAACCTCAGTTGAAAGTCTTTGGAGAAGTATATGGAAAAAAGAAACAAAACTGTCTTTTCTAAAGCTTGCTGAAACTCTTACAGAAAGAACCATTATAGGAATTTGATGTTCATCACCAGGTTTCTCCCTAGGGTCCAGTTCAGTTCAGTTCAGTTCAGTTCAGTTCAGTCGCTCAGTTGTGTCTGACTCTTTGCGACCCCATGAATCGCAGCACGCCAGGCCTCCCTGTCCATCACCAACTCCTGGAGTTCACTCAGACCCGCGTCGATCGAGTCAGTGATGCTATCCAGCCATCTCAACCTTGGTCGTCCCCTTCTCCTCCTGCCCCCAATCCTTCCCAGCATCAAAGTCTTTTCCAGTGAGTCAACTCTTCACATGAGGTGGCCAAAGTCCTGGAGTTTCAGCTTTAGAATCCTTCCTTCCAAAGAAATCCCAGGGCTGATCTCCTTCAGAATGGACTGGTTGGATCTCCTTGCAGTCCAAGGGACTCTCAAGACTCTTCTCCGACATCACAGTTCAAAAGCATCAATTCTTCAGCACCCAGCCTTCTTCACAGTCTAATTCTCACATCCATACATAACCACAGGAAAAACCATAGCCTTGACTAGACAGACCTTAGTTGGCAAAGTAATGTCTCTGCTTTTTAATATGCTATCTAGGTTGGTCATAACTTTTCTTCCAAGGAGTAAGCATCTTTTAATTTCATGACTGCAGTCACCATCTGCAGTGATTTTGGAGCCCAAAAGAATAAAGTCAGCCACTCTTTCCACTGTTTCCCTATCTATTTCCCATGAAGTGATGGGACCAGATGGCATGATCTTTGTTTTCTGAATGTTGAGCTTTAAGCCAACTTTTTCATTCTCCTCTTTCACTTTCATTAAGAGGCTTTTTAGTTCCTCTTCACTTTCTGCCATAAGGGTGGTGTCATCTGCATATCTGAGGTTATTGATATTTCTTCCGGCAATCTTGCTCCCTAGGGTTACAATTGTCAAATTTTTGCAACAACACTCCTTGTGACTCTTACCTTAGTGGTCCATCCACTTCCTTTTCTTTTACTTACTGCCAACCCACCATAGACAAAGTTGAGTTTTCTTTTCCATGAAGCATATTTTTGTTGTTGTTGTTCAGTTACTAAGTCATGTCCAATTCTTTGCAACCCCATGAACTGCAACAAGCCAGGCTCCTGTGTCCTCTGCTATCTCCTGAGTTTGCTAAAATTCATGTCCATTGAGTCATTGATGCCATCTGACCTTCTCATCATCTGCCACCCTGTCACCTTTTGCTTTCAATTTTTCCCAGCATCAGGGTCTTTTCCAATGAGTTGGTTCTTTGCATAATCGCACAATGGATATTTCCGTAGACCTTAAATAGTATCTTATTTTCCCCTGCTGCCCTCAAGTTAGATGTCACTGCTTCTGATGATACAGCACTGAGCTCTCCAGTCATTCACTGAGGTCAGGATAAGGGCACAGTCTGAGGTGACAGATAGACCTGGGTTACAAGCTTGAATTTCTTCTGACCAACTATGTTATGTTGAGCAAGTCAACTCATTTCTCTGAGCCTCGATTTTCTCTCTGCAAGAAAACAAGATTATCAGAAGGATTAAGTAAGACTTCTCATTTATGAACCAACACATAGTAGAAATACAAGCAATATTAATTACCTTTATTACTTTAAAATATGTGTGTGCAGCTTTCAGCTAACAAATCCTGTGTTTAATATTGTATTAGTGAGGAAAGTGATATGAAAGGAGATGGTAAAGTTTAGTGCAAACCTGAGTAATAACCACTATAAATCTCGGTTCTATTTTTGAGTTTTATTCAAAGCATCCAAAAGGAAGAAAATTCTTCGGGAGGAACTTTATTACCCATCAGTAAGACAAAATAGAGTTATCCTATTTGTCAACGACCGTAACAATTACTCCCCAAATCGTTAGATAATATTGGTGAAAGTCACAGTGAAATAATCCTTAACTCTGAAGCACAAGACACTACAAAATCCTCACAAAAATTAAGGGACTTCTCTTCTGAAAAGACATGTATTAATTACCACGACACACGAATGTGATTTTCTGGAAGTTGTAGCTGTGCTTACAGTGGGAAGGAGTCATGTCTGAGTTGGAAACACTCAAGAGCTGTCCTAGAAGTCCATGGGATGAGTGGTCTCTTTGGCTACCCAGACAAAACTCTAAAATGTGGTGCTCCTGTTAGTGGTCTCACCAGAATACACAGTGAGGTCGTCAGCACCTCAAATTAAGTAGTTCAGAGCTGACCTGGCTTGGGGAGGCAGACTACACCAATAAAGCTTATAAGAGACTAACATATATAACCAAATGACTATTTGGTAGAACTATGAGAAATGTGGTTGTCAGTTGTACAACAATTTTTTTTTTTCAATCCTTATCAGGTTAAAAATTTTCAATAATTAAGTGAGGTAGGAAGTCAAATAAGAATCAGATGGTTGCTTAGTATGTATGAGATTTATTCTCTTATTCAGCATTGTTTATTGAATGACTCCTATATGGGATGCAGCTATATTATATTCTATAGTTACAACAGGAAAGATGAAAATACTAATAAAAGTGATAGTAAAATTATAGTCACAATATATATTCAGTCCTATAGTACTTACCCTGCCTTAAAGTGTTGTAAGCGTATTCTGTGCTCAGTCACTCAGTTGTATCTGACTCTTTAGGACCCCATGGACTGTAGCCTGCCAGGCTCCTCTGTGGAATTTTCCAGGCAAAAGTACTGAAGTGCATTGCCATTTCCTACTCCATGAGATCGTTCCAATTTAGAGATCCAAACTGCATCTCTCAAGTCTCCTGTAGATTCTTTACCACTAGCTCCACCTTGGAAGCCAAGTGCTTTGTGATCCTCATAATAGACTAATAGATCACTGCTACAGTCATGTCTAGTTTTCAGGCAAAGAACCTGGAACACAAGAGGTGAAGCTATATTTTCTGCTTGTAAAGATACTAACACATCTAGTTGACAGTGGGTAATCAGTCCTGGGATTTCTTTGGAAGGAATGATGCTAAAGCTGAAACTCCAGTATTTTGGCCACCTCATGCAAAGAGTAGACTCATTAGAAAAGACTCTGATGCTGGGAGGGATATTGGGCAGGAGGAGAAGGGGACGACAGAGGATGAGATGGCTGGATGGCATCACCGACTCGATGGACATGGGTTTGGGTGAACTCCAGGAGTTGGTGATGGACAGGGAGGCCTGGTGTGCTACAGTTCATGGGGTTGCAAGGAGTTGGACATGACTGAGTGACTGAACTGAATTGAACTGAAACTAAAGTAATTCAGTCTAATATAGTAACTCAGAGATAAGGGTAAGTGATGGTGCTCAGTGAAGACATGAAGGGGCCCAGCCAGGTCTGGGGGATCACGGAAAGTGGTACCCACATGGAGACTGAGGAACAGTGAGAGACTGCCAGGGAATAGGGGGAGGAGGGAGCACCATAGGGGAAACAGGCATCTGTGCATTGTGGCAGGAGATTGGGAAGGGACAGCCGATCTGAGCTGACTCTGCAAGACTTGGCAAGAGCCAGCTTATGAAGCCTTTCGAGTCATATCAAGGCATTTGAGTTTTATACTGAATATAATAGGAAATCATTGAAGGGTTATAAGCAGGAAAGTAACATAAAGTTTATGATTTAGAAAATTTTTTCTGGCTGTGGTATGGAGAGCGATTGGAAGGCAGATGGGGATGGAGAGGGGCTGGGTGCAGGGAGATGTTAGGAAGCTGCTGCCTGAGAAACACCTGGGCTTGTATTGTGGCCCTAGTGTTGGAGAGGGTGGACATGGTCTCATTCGAGGCATTCATATGGCAGAACTGATGGAAGATCAGGTCAGTGAACACAAAGTGTGGAAAGTGTTCGTGTCTGCTCTGAGAACATACCTGCCTGATAGAGAAACCCACAGCCTGGTCAGCCACAGGCTGACACCCCATCAGACACCTGCCCACCCCTACCCAGAGGCAGATCCTCAGTGTTTTCTTGTGCTTTGGAGTCTAACATGCCTTTCTGATGAAGGTCAGAGATGATTGGTTCTTTACCTGTGTTCAGCAAGGCATTTATTCCTCTGTCTGATAGCTCAGTTGGTAAAGAATCTGCCTGCAGTTCAGGAGACCCAGGTTTGATTTCTGGATTGGGATGATCCCATTGGAGAAGGGATAGGCTACCCACTCCAGTAATCTTGGGCTTCCCTTGTGGCTCAGCTAGCAAAGAATCTGCCTGCAATGCGGGAGACTTGGGTTTGATCTCTGGATTGGGAAGATCCCCTGGAGAAGGGAAATGCTACCCACTCCAGTATTCTGCCCTGGAGAATTCCATGGACTGTATAGTTCAAGGGATCTCGAAGAGTCAGACACAACTGAACGACTTTTACTTTACTCCTCTGTGCCTCCAATTCCCTTTGTAAAATGAGGGTGTTATTCTAGACTGCTAAGGCCCCATTTGGGTCTGACATCTTATTTTTGATTCCAAAGGACCTACAAGTATGATAAAAAAGGAAAGCAGTCCTCCACCCTCACCACCTTCCTCCAAGTCCAGGGAGCATTAGATCCCAATTGTGGTGAAAGTGGGAGGCTGAGAAGACAGGGTTAGGCTGAGATCAGGGGCTTGATTTAGCTGCAAGTTCTGAGAGTCCATCACATGGTGTGTTATGTCCTAGAATATCAGAATGGGAGACTGTTTGCCCAGGGCCCAAGTCCTGCAACAGAAAGATCACATTAAGCAGGTTCTTCACCTGGGAAGCATTCCAGTTCCCCAAGGTGGCACAGCTTGACTTGGTCAAGGTCCATTTCATGTTGGTTTCACAAATATGTCCCAGAGTTCAATCATATTCTTCTTTCCAAGTTACTGGGTGTATCTGAGCAGGTGGCTCCTGCTCAACCTCTCTCATTGCCTTGGTTGCATAGACACACAGAAGAGCCACAAAATCATCCCTGTCCCACAAACTAATGCTTGAAATGTTCCTTGGCAAAGTAATGTCCAGGCTTCCCAGGTGGCATGGTGGTAAACAGCCCACCTTCCAATGTGATGCAAGAGATTCAGGTTCCATCCCTTGGTTGGGAAGATCCCCTGGAGAAGGAAATGACAACATTCTCCAGTATTCTTGCCTGAGAAGTCCCATGGAGCCTACGGGCTACAATCCACGGGGTCGCAAAGAGTCTGACTCAGCCGAGCACAAGGTAATATCCAGTGCCTTCATAGCATGGTCCCTGCAACAAGATGGTAAGTGAGGAAGTTGGCTGGGACAGGGGAAATATGAGAATTTAAATGATTTCACAAGCAATGTGAAGAGTTAGTGGCAGGACCAGTGTCAAATTCCAAAGCCTTTGCTCATTTCACTCCTCTGTAGTGTTCACTTCTAAAGTGAAGTCTGTAGAATCATCTCCCAACAGGTCAGATGAATGAAAGCTATGCACTAGGAAACCTCGAGTGCATATGTATTTGTGTGCAAAGCCTGGGTGTAAACATATGTGGACATATGCACAAATACGTCCTACAAAAGACAAAGAAAAACTGCATATTTGTCTTATTTGTCATATTTGTCTTATTCAATATATTTTGTTAATGCTCTCAGAACTTTATTAGGTGGCTCATGTCTTTTTCTTTTTTTCCATGAAGGATAATCCTTGTTATAAAAAGAGGCCACATGACAAGCACCAGGACCAGGGTTTGTACTGACGATCTTGTCCCTTTGTCTGGATGGTGAACTCCTCAAGGAAAAGACGTATGCCTTCCTATCTACTCTCTCTGTGGTGACACTCAAATCAGTGCCCTTTGAATCCCCCTGACTTGATTCATCTCCTTCGCCGAGTCCTGACCTCCCTGCTCTGAATCACAGACAATCTGATATACTCCAGGCATGTATTTTTGTCCTTTCTGCCTCCCTATTTGATAGGAAAAGGTTACAGGCCCTCAGATGTCATTCATCCTATGACAACCCTGGCAGGCTCCCACTTGTCAGTCACCTCCCACAGCCAGTGACATTCATCAGATTGGATTCCTAAAAGGTTACAGAGACCAGTAATAGGAAATGTCTGTTTGTTTCAGCCATAATGCAAACTATATCTGGTGCAGTTAAAATTTTGGGACATGCCAACCTCCCCACCCAACTAAGATTCTGAGTAATCTCAAAAAGCACATTCAGCTAAAAGTAGATGAAAGGAAATTATTTGTATGGGACATGGGTCTTCTTGGGAGACTCTGTAGATAAAGGTCAGAGGTCCTGGTTTGTGTTGTCTTTTAAAGGTCAAGGAGGGTAGACTTAGCATCTAAGGCAATAGCATCCCACTCCAGTACTCTTGCCTGGAAAATCCCATGGACGGGGGAGCCTGGTGGGCTGCAGTCCATAGGGTCGCTAAGAGTTGGACACGACTGAGCAACTTCACTTTCACTTTTCACTTTCATGCATTGGAGAAGGAAATGGCAACCCACTCCAGTGTTCTTGTCTGGAGAATCCCAGGGATACGGGAGCCTGATGGGCTGCCGGCTATGGGGTCGCACAGAGTCGGACACGACTGAAGTGACTTAGCAGCAGCTTAGCAGCAGGAGTCCAAGATGACTGATTCTCACCTGGTTCTCACTTTTACAAGTGTGTTCAGCATGGCCCTTACTCCTGTGTGCCTCTAGTTTCCTTTATAAAACGGAGGTGTTATTCTAGAGTTCTAAGGTCCTGTCCGGGTCTGCCATCTTAGTTGTGATTCCAAAGGACCTACTGATGTGATAAAAAGGAAAGCAGCAACCCCTCCCATGGAGCATTAGGCTCCAATTGTGGTGAATGTGGAGACTGAGAAGAAAGGTTTTGGCTGAGATCAGGGGCTGGATTTAGTTACCAATTCTCAGAGTCTATCCCACAGAGAGTTTATGCACTAGAATTTGGGGACGGGAGATCATTTACCCAGGGCCCAAGTCCTGCAGCAAAAA
>SJYW01013966.1:1488731-1536597 GCA_006410735.1 Raphicerus campestris | reverse complement strand
CAAGGTAGGGGGAGGGTGGGTGGGCAGCCACTGTGTTTGGAGCAAGCTGCCGGCACAGGCTGATAGATCGCTGCTCTTCTGCCCACAGTTCTGGGGACAGTCAATAGCTCCTGTTCCTAGAGTAAAGGCCAAAGGAGGAGGAGGACGTGTAAAGCGTTCATGAGCAGATCCTTGGAACGTGGAAATCCAACCATGCTGTGACATCTGGGATTCCAGTGCACATTGGGAGGGCAGATATCAGGCTTTAACAAACCAGCTCCAATAGCATCCTGCTGGTGGTCTTAGCCCTCTCCTCCAACCATTGTCAGCTCAGTTCAGTCACTCGGCTGTGTCCTACTCTTTATGACTGCAGAGATGCACCACGACAGGCCTCCCTGTCCATCACCAGCTCCCAGAGTCTACCCAAACTCATGTCCCTTGAGTCGGTGATGCCACCCAATGATCTCATTCTCTGTCTCCCCTTCTCCTCCTGCCTTCAATCTTTCCCCGCATCAGGGTCTTTTCAAATGAGTCAAACCTTCGCAGCAGGTGGCCAAAGTATTGTGACCCTTTTCAAAACCTCATGGACTCACAGTTGGAGAACTTTTCCTGGAACTTCATAAAAAACATTATCAAATTTCTTTCTTCCTCCTTTTCTTTTTCTTAGGGATATGACAAACTTCATATTCCCAGAACATAGGTCTAATCCTGTATAATAGGAAATCTCCTAATCTCTGCCAATTCCACACCAAGATCACATTTTGGCCCAAGTGCCCCAGAAATAGGACTTACATTTTCTTACAATCTTATTACTACTTCCAAGCTTTACTCCTCCACTTTGGCTAAATCCCTTGTTTTTAGAGGTTGTTGCCCACCAGCTACCTCACCCTACTTATAAACATCTACCTCTCAGTCATTTTCATCCTTCCTTGAGAATGGAGTCATTGGGATTTATTTTCTGTTTGTCCCATCTGTTCTTTACTCCATTGTCCCTCTTTTTTTGTCTTTTTTTTAGATTGAATATATTTTATGGCTTTATTTTCTTTGTTGGGTATTAGCTATAACTCTTTGTTGTGTTATTTTAATGACTGTTTTAGAGTATAGAGACGTCCCTGGTGGCTCAGACAGTAAAGCGTCTACCTATAATGTGGGAGACCTGGGTTCCGCCCCTGGGTCAGGAAGATCTCCTGGAGAAGGAAATGGCAACCCACTCCAATATTCTTGCCTGGAAAATCCCATGGACGGAGGAGCCTGGTAAGCTACAGTCCTTGGGATCACAAAGAGACGAACACAATTGAATGACATCACATTTTAGAGTACAGAACATACATCTTTAATGTATAATATCTCAGTCAAGTGATAGTATATCACTTACAGTAAAGAGGCCTTCCCAGGTGGTAAAGAATCTGCCTGCAATGCAGGAGACGCAGGAGATGTGGGTTCAGCCCCTGGGTCAGGAAGACTCCCTGGAGGAGGAAATCACAGCCCACTCCAGTATTCGTGCCTGGAAAATCCCATGAGCAGAGGAGCCTGGCGGGCTACAGTCCGTGGGGTTGCAGACTTTATAACAGTGTACTTTCAGTCCCCATCCTGGTCTG
The DNA here is from genome assembly GCA_006410735.1 of Raphicerus campestris. Classification (NCBI taxonomy): domain Eukaryota; kingdom Metazoa; phylum Chordata; class Mammalia; order Artiodactyla; family Bovidae; genus Raphicerus; species Raphicerus campestris. The sequence goes on along the minus strand of SJYW01013966.1, from coordinate 1,535,020 downwards.
GAGAGAAGGACCCTGAAGCAAACGAGTTGAAAGGCTCCAGAGTGGTTGATCAATGATACCAGACACCCCTGTCTTTGTTCAGTGTCTGCTTAACTTTGAACTAAGGTAAAACACATCTTTTTCTCAATTATCTTTTCTTAAGGAGATTTCTGGGAGATGGTGAGGGACAGGGAGGCTTGGTGTGCTGCAATCTGTGGGGGTCACAAAGAGTTGGACGCTACTGGGTGACTGAACAATAATAAACAGCAGATTCAAGTTATTGATGGAAGAACCCATGGTATATTCTGGCTGTTAGATGTTAATCCTTAGATTCTAGCTAATTACAAGTAGAAAATTAATACTTAACCTCTATTCATGCTGTCTTGGTTTCCCTGGTGGCTCAGATGGTAAAGAATCTGCCTTCAACGCAGGAGGCCTGGGTTCAATCGATCCCTGAGTTGGGAAGTCCCCCTGGAGAAGGGAATGGCAATCTATTCCAGTATTCTTGCCTGGAGGATTCCATGGACGTTGGAACCTAGCAGGTTACAGTCCATGCGATCACAGAGTTGGACATGACTAAGTGACTAACACTTTCATGCTGTCTAATAGGAAGGGAGTGATTTTTCAGATCTCTTGGAGAAATTTCTCACTGTTTTGATTTACCATAATGAATCAATTGTAAGACTGTATTTGTAATTGAACACACTAGGCCAGGTTGCTCTAATTTCATTTTACCCTCCATACATAATAAGGAATATTTTCTATCCTGGTGAAAATCACATTTCTCTGGAATGTGCTGTTAATTGCACTGAGCTGTGGGCCCTGTTTAATATTGCATGAGATGGTATGCTCTCTTATGATGAGCATCACAAACATTTGCATCTTAATGTGCACAATGAATCTCAATTAAATGTCTCCAGTCTTTTTAAAGACATTTTCCCCCCAACATTATAGTCTTTTTGGCAATACCAGTGTTACAACAATCATAACCTTGAAAGGAATGCTAGTGGATAATCATATGGACTTAATTATAGAAAAAGACAATGGAACTAAAACCAAAGATTTGGGAGGGAAAAGAAGCATCCTATGTTCCACCTTGCTGTAGTGATGGAAGAGGGAATCAACAAATCCGTTCCTTTTTTGTTTAAAATTTGGAAAGCTTTGCTTTTTGTCCAGCAAATGTGGTAAAGTATCTGTAGATTTTTATCTGGGTTTCCCGGGTAGCTCAGCTGGTAAAGAATCCGCCTGCAATGCAGGAGACTCTAGTCCAATTCCTGGGTTGGGAAGTTCCCTTGGAGAAGGGATAGGCTGCCCACTTCAATATTCTTGGACTTTCTTGTAGTTCAGATGGTAAAGAATCAGCCTGCAATGCAGGAGACTTGAGTTCGATCCCCGGGTTGGGAAGATTCCCTGGAGGAGGGCATGGCAACCCACTCCAGTATTCTTACCTGGAGAATCCCCGTGGACAGAGGATCCTGGCTGGCTAGTCTCTGGGGTCGCAGTGAGTTGGAGTTGGACATGACTGAGCAACTAGGCACAACATATCTGTAGATTTACCAAAAGCTCTGCCATCTGTCACATTGAAATGATATAGAAAAATCTCAACTCTGCCACATCTAAGAAACATCCCTTACCTCTAACTACAATCTCTGAAATATATCTGTCTGATGCAAATTTATTTTTATGAAATTTAGATGGATCCGAAGTTGACAACGAATAACACCTCTTAGATCAGCATTGAAATCAGTGCGGAAAAAAGGATAAGAATTTCTCAAAGCCTCTACTGGTATCTCTGTGCTTGGAGGTAATAAGACTTGAGCAAAAATAGGCCGCATGAAAGGACAAAATTTTAATTGATGCCAGTTCTATCGATTAACAGAGGTAATAGTGCAAGAAGAGAAGCTTCATGGCCATGCTTTACCATTGTGTTCTTTGGTCCAGACTCCAAACGGGAGAGATGCCTTGGATATGAGCCAACTTTTCAGACACAGTCAAAACTCAAGAGAACTTATACATCTACCAAGTGGGTAACTGACTCATGGCTATGTGATGAAACCCAAGGACTAGGTGCTCGCCATCCCCAAAAGATTAAAGCACATACTAAAGTCAGTAAAGATATTCCTTCATCTACCCTCAGAAACAGACTTCCAGGGTCGGCTGCTCCCCAAGCACTGGTAATCTCCTCTCAGATACACTTTTCACCTAACATCAACATTTCACCCAGTATCTAGAGAAAGAGTTTCTAGCTACTTTTTGAGTGAATAATGAAGAGAGTCAAGAATATTCATTCTGTACTATTTGGGGGAAATAGCAGGCTGAGATGAAATTACCTCATCAGAGATAATTAAGCCTGTGATCTATGCAAAGTTCTGAAACAAGTATATGTATTGGAATATATGTATAGGAAGGGATCACAAGGCCATGCAATAATACCACCACTGAAAACAGATTTACCTTTTTGCCATAAACAAACAAGATTTTAAAAAAAATAGAACTATGGGGAAAGGACATTAGATGTTCACAGAGAAAGAAATACTTTTGCTACATAAACTGTATGCTGTCTTTTTAATAACCAGGGAAATCCAATTAAAAGCAATATGAAACACCAACCAGACTGACAGTTATGCAGCTACTCAATTCCAAAGGGGCCTCCCAGGTGGCGCTAATAGGAAAGAATCTGCCCTGTCAATGAAGGAGACAAAAGAGATTTGAGTTCAATCTCTGGGTAGGGAAGCGCCCCTGGAGGAGGGCATGGCAACCCACTCCAGTCGTCTTGCTGGGAATCCCGTGGACAGAAGAGCCTGGCAGGCTACAGTCCATGGGGCTGGACTGAGCAACCAAGCAGATGGTTCCAAAAATTACAGAATTCGTAGGGACGTGGAACAACGGGAATATTAGCCCACAGCTTGTTAGAATGTGAATTGCGTCCACCACTTTGGAAAAGTAGTACGGCATTATCTAGGAAGCTTGCAAATTTGTGTACTCTACTATCAGTTATCCTCTTGCAGATAATCACCCTTGAGAAACTTTTCCATGTGAGAAAATATGCATAAGGACACACATAGCACACTGCTTACGATAGTAAAATGCTGAAAACAAACCCAGTATGTCGATAAATTATAAACTATATGAACAAGAGAATACACTATATGCTATAGAAAGGCAAATAAATTCACTAATGTTACGTGCATCAGAATAAATCCTGCAACTGCTGGTTTTCTGTTCTCTTTGTCAGTGATTCACCCTTTGACTCTCTGAATCTTTGCTTCCTCATTTGCAAAAGTAGAGAGTTTGGATGAGATGATATTAAGGAGCCTTCTAATTTTAGTGTTCATGATTCTCTTTATTTGCTTTTTTTCCCTTAGAACATCAGAGTTTCATATGCTATTTCTCTTAGATTGTGCCCACTCTTCTTGCTCATATTCTGAGAACATACTTTTGTTTTATGTGATCAATCTGCTAGGCTCCTTGCAAAATGGATGTAGACTTACTTGATCACCAGTGAGCAATAAGGCAAGATGTATGCTTTTAATCCCCCTTCTAAGATTATTACACATTCAGTGATGCCTAAGTTAGTGAGCTTTAGACTGTGGACACCAACGACTGATGGAGGGAAAAACCTATCATCCTTTCCTTTCCAGAGGCCAGCTGGAGTCATGACTAATTGATCCTATCTGCTTCTTAGCAACCAACAAGTGGAAGAGGACCACAGCTGAACGGAAAGAAATGGCAACTGGAGGAGTTCAAGGAGGCTGCAGCTTCACGTTAAGAACAAGCATTCAGCTCATTGATTCACAGATTTCAGAAAATGAGGCCCTGAGATGAGACAGCTAAAATGCATCTTGGGATCAATCCCTACCTCTTTCTTGTGCTTTGGATTTATTCCAGAAGTCAGTTTTCTCAATATCTGTGAATATTGCTTTTGCTAGCATTTTATAACCTTCACTCCTGACTGATTGTTTAATTGATTTTAGTCTTCGGCAACAAAGTTCTCTGAAATTAAGTGCCCTGAGACTGTGATTATCCCGCAGAAATATCTCTGGGATCAGACTATGGGCTTTGCTGCCCTCTGCTGTTGACTAAGGGCAGTGCTTCAGCTTCACCTGAGACTGAGGCAAAGAGCAGTCAGGCCCACTTAGGGCCAGGATGGGAGAGGCTGGAGGAGGAGAATGACTTTTGTTCTGGACACTGGGGTAAGTGATAGATCCTTGTGCATTCCCATTATGGCACGAGAGAGCATTTTGGAAAACTTCCAGGGACATCATGGATGTTAGATAAGGCGTTTTACTAAATGTAAAGATATATCCCTTATTANCTTGTTCTTCTTCTTCTCAGTTTCTTCTTCTTCTTTTTCTTCTTCTTCTTCTTAACTTCTTTTTCTTCTTCTCACCTTCTTCTTGTTCTTACTTTTCTTCTTATTGTTCTTCATTTTCTTCTTCTTCCTTTTCTTCTTCTCACCTTCTTCTTCTTCTTCTTCTTACTTTCTTCATCTTCTACGTGTTACCGTCTTCTTTTTTTCATCTTCTTCTCACCTTCTTCTTGTTCTTCCTCTTCTTCCTCTTCTTTCTTTTCTTCTTTTTNGATTTGGGAGGGAAAAGAAGCATCCTATGTTCCACCTTGCTGTAGTGATGGAAGAGGGAATCAACAAATCCGTTCCTTTTTTGTTTAAAATTTGGAAAGCTTTGCTTTTTGTCCAGCAAATGTGGTAAAGTATCTGTAGATTTTTATCTGGGTTTCCCGGGTAGCTCAGCTGGTAAAGAATCTGCCTGCAATGCAGGAGACTCTAGTCCAATTCCTGGGTTGGGAAGTTCCCTTGGAGAAGGGATAGGCTGCCCACTTCAATATTCTTGGACTTTCTTGTAGTTCAGATGGTAAAGAATCAGCCTGCAATGCAGGAGACTTGAGTTCGATCCCCGGGTTGGGAAGATTCCCTGGAGGAGGGCATGGCAACCCACTCCAGTATTCTTACCTGGAGAATCCCCGTGGACAGAGGATCCTGGCTGGCTAGTCTCTGGGGTCGCAGTGAGTTGGAGTTGGACATGACTGAGCAACTAGGCACAACATATCTGTAGATTTACCAAAAGCTCTGCCATCTGTCACATTGAAATGATATAGAAAAATCTCAACTCTGCCACATCTAAGAAACATCCCTAACCTCTAACTACAATCTCTGAAATATATCTGTCTGATGCAAATTTATTTTTATGAAATTTAGATGGATCCGAAGTTGACAACGAATAACACCTCTTAGATCAGCATTGAAATCAGTGCGGAAAAAAGGATAAGAATTTCTCAAGGCCTCTACTGGTATCTCTGTGCTTGGAGGTAATAAGACTTGAGCAAAAATAGGCCGCATGAAAAGACAAAATTTTAATTGATGCCAGTTCTATCGATTAACAGAGGTAATAGTGCAAGAAGAGAAGCTTCATGGCCATGCTTTACCATTGTGTTCTTTGGTCCAGACTCCAAACGGGAGAGATGCCTTGGATATGAGCCAACTTTTCAGACACAGTCAAAACTCAAGAGAAATTATACATCTACCAAGTGGGTAACTGACTCATGGCTATGTGATGAAACCCAAGGACTAGGTGCTCGCCATCCCCAAAAGATTAAAGCACATACTAAAGTCAGTAAAGATATTCCTTCATCTACCCTCAGAAACAGACTTCCAGGGTCGGCTGCTCCCCAAGCACTGGTAATCTCCTCTCAGATACACTTTTCACCTAACATCAACATTTCACCCAGTATCTAGAGAAAGAGTTTCTAGCTACTTTTTGAGTGAATAATGAAGAGAGTCAAGAATATTCATTCTGTACTATTTGGGGGAAATAGCAGGCTGAGATGAAATTACCTCATCAGAGATAATTAAGCCTGTGATCTATGCAAAGTTCTGAAACAAGTATATGTATTGGAATATATGTATAGNGCCCACTTAGGGCCAGGATGGGAGAGGCTGGAGGAGGAGAATGACTTTGTTCTGGACACTGGGGTAAGTGATAGATCCTTGTGCATTCCCATTATGGCATGAGAGAGCATTTTGGAAAACTTCCAGGGACATCATGGATGTTAGATAAGGCGTTTTACTAAATGTAAAGATATATCCCTTATTAGAAAATACCAGATGATTTTTTAAAACATTATAGCAATATGATCCACAATAGTTTTTTTTTTCTTTCTAATAACAAAATCTATCAATGATCCACCAATTTCTCCTCAGGCTACTTCTTAGATCCCCTTCTGACACCAGCTATCTTGATTGATTACCCAGAAACCACCCTGAAACAAAAAAATTGCAGGCAGTTTTATTCGTGATTACCTTCAGAAGACAAACCTATTAAGAAGTGAAGTGGGCAAAACTGGACTGAAAAAGAAGGTGAATAATAAGGCAGATTATTACAGTGGAGGCCTCAGCTAATCCTATGGGGAGCTCTGGAGCTGAGATAGCCGTTTCAGTTCAGTTCATTTCAGTCCTCAGTCGTGTCTGACTCTTTGTGACCCCATGGACTGCAGCATGCCAGGCTTCCCTGTCCATCACCAATTCCCTNAGCTGAGATAGCCGTTTCAGTTCAGTTCAGTTCAGTCCTCAGTCGTGTCTGACTCTTTGTGACCCCATGGACTGCAGCATGCCAGGCTTCCCTGTCCATCACCAATTCCCTGAGCTTACTCAAACTCATGTCCATCGAGTCAGTGATGCCATCCAACCATCTCATCCTCTGTCATCCCCTTCTCCTCCCACCTTCAATCCTTCCCATCATCAGGATCTTTTCAAATGAGTCAGTTCTTTGCATCACGTGGCCAAAGTATTGGAGTTTCAGCTTTAGCATCGGTCCTTCCAATGAATATTCAGGACTGATTACCTTTAGAATGGACTGGTTGGATCTCCTTGCAGTCCAAGGGACTCGCAAGAGTCTTTTCCAACACCACAGTTCAAAAGCATCAATTCTTTGGTGCTCAGCTTTCTTTACAATCCAACTCTCACATCCATCCATGAGTACTGGAAAAACCAGATCTTTAACTAGATGGATCTTTGTTGGCAAAGTAATATCTTTGCTTTTTAATACGCTGTCTAGGTTGGTCATAACTTTCCTTTCAAGGAGTAAGCGTCTTTTAATTTCATGCTGCAGTCACCATCTGCAGTGATTTTGGAGCCCCCAAATATAAAGTCTGTCACAGATTCCATTGTTTCCCCATCTGTTTGCCGTGAAGTGATGGGACCAGATGACATGATCTTCGTTTTCTGATTGCTGAGCTTTAAGCCAACTTTTTCACTCTCCTCTTTCACTTTCATCAAGAGGCTCTTTAGTTCTGCTTTGCTTTCTGCCATAGGTGTTGGGTTTTGTTTTGCTTTGTTTTGCTTTTTATTGCACGTCTCTAACACTGAGGCTATCACATTTTGGGATTCCAGCTTTCTGTGGGGTCTGATTGAATATTCATTGGAACTATATGAGAAAGACAATAGTAGGTTGGCCAAAAAGCTTATTCATGATTTTCCTAACAGCTTATAGTAAAACCAGAATTACTCATTATTATTTTTATTCCCCATTTGAATAGGTAAGCAAAGTGAACTTCTCAGAGATTAAGTAACCCACCGAAAACCACAGAGCTGCTCAACCGTAGAACCAGGACATGAGCAATCTCCAAGACTAGTTTAATGTGCTTTTGATCTGGCTTACTCCTAATGCCCGTAGAGTTTATTGTCCCTTCAGTAGGTGTCTGCAAGTCCACAATCACCTCTGGCAGGGACTGTTCTTCACTTTCCACTTCTGCCCCTCATGTCACGACCCCTTCTGCTTGTTTCTCTTCCTCACCAGAATCCCCTTGTGCAAAGCCCTCCATTTCTCCAGGTTCAGACAACGCCAAGCCTATGCAGAAGATATTCAAACCTCACCATCCGCCAGTTAGATGTTACATAAATTTAAGATTCTGTGAGGCCTGCATCAGGCTATCCTCAGCAAGCAGATGCTGTGTGATGCTACTCAGGGCCCCTCCTAAGAGCCCAAGTACCTTGGTCTCAGTATTATGAATTATCAGCTGTTGAGAATTTGTAATTATGACTCACAGGGATTGGCCCTTGACTTTGGGAACTGCCTTTTGCAAAGTCAAACTCTTAACAAGGTATGGCCAGTAGTCAATGACTGGCTGATCCAAAGATGTAAGATCTAGTCCTCTTGTCTCCATTTGGAACTTTTTAAAAGTCTATCTCAGCTGCAGAGCTCCCCATAGTATTAGCTGAGGATGGCATCCCCAATTCAATGGACATGAACTTGGGCAAACTCCGGGAGATAGTGAAAGACAGGGAAGCTTGGCATGCTGCAGTCCATGCTGTCACAAAGAGTTGGACATGACCTGGTGACTGAAATCAACAACTGTCATAATCTGCATTATTTCTTGCCTTCTTTTTCTGTCCAATTCTGCCTACTTCACTTATTTATAGATGTCTCTCCTGAAAGTAACTAAAATAGCACAGAATAAACTGGCAGACAAATTTCTTTATAATATTAATTGCCACAAATATAAATGGACCTTACTTTCTTGAGATTAAAAAAATGACTTTCAGCATATGTTTTTAGAATTCCAACTATGTACTGTTTTAATAAAAAGAAAGTCTAAAGTGTAAGGACAGAGTAAAATTTAAATGAAAAAAATCAGGAAAGATATTCCAGATACCTAACAACCTAAGTAAAGCCAGTATGGTGGTATTAATATCAGGCAACTGCAGACGTCATTTCTGAACTTTGATGGTGTGCTGGATTCCAGACTTGCGATCAGACTGCTGAACCAAACTATGAAACAACAATTTTCACACATTAGACAATGGGCAGAACAGGCCCGGGATCACTGAGAGAAGGGGAATAAGTAAAGTAAGGCTGCTGGAGGCTGTCTTTCTGGGTGCAGAAACCTTCTGGCAAACACATAAGGTCGAGGAGTCCAAGAAAGGTGCAGAGTGTCGCTGAGTTGAAGAGATTTCTGAGGTTCAGGAGGCTGAGCTGGTGGAAGTCTGCAAGGCAGAGCACAGGAAGTAAAGAAGCAGATAAAGAAATCCAGAAATCTGCATATGGTTTCCCTTAACTTTTTTGCTAAATACCAAGCCAGGAACACACAGGGTCATATTCCATGAAGCTGGGCAAAGAAGGGACCCCATGTTGCCGTAAGCTGAACAAATGACCTAACATGGCTGGGAGATGTTTGAGGTTCCACCTCTTGGTGGAACAAACAGACAGAATATCAGAATATCTATCTTCTAAAAGACCTGAAAAACACTATCAAACATCTTGTTTTTATTGACATTTATAGGACAAAACATCCATAATGGTGAAATATGCATTCTTTTTAAGCACATATGAAACATTAACCAAGAGAAATCATATTCAAGAGTTAATCCATTTTAAAAAGTTAAAATCATAAGAAGTATATCTCCACCTTCAATGGCTGGGTGGGCATTTATCAGGGGTGGGAGGGCCACGGAAAATTGTGTCCCAAACTGTAGCCTCTCAGTTTTCCAGTGGTTAGTCCTGAGAGGTGTACATGCAGTGACTTACAAGTGCCACCAGGGGGAAGTGTTTGCTTATGAAACCAATGAACCTAACTGTCGGTTACAAAAGTGGGATCCCAGATATTCTTCTGGATTACCTAAAGGAAGGGGAATAGAAATATTCCAATGATGTATAAAGGGAAAGATGCTGTTGTTTAATCTTTACATGCCACTGCTGCAGCTCACCCATAACAAGACCATAACCCCCCACCTTCCCTTGTGCTTTAGCCCAGAGCTATGACATTTCCTGGAGGTTTATTCTGGGATTTCTAGCATGAAATCTAGAGTCATCTCCCTCATTAACATCCTGAACCTCCTTCCATCCCATTTGTGGGCAACACCATCCATCCAGCTGGTGTTCCAGAAATCTCACAGGAGACAGACATAGGGCCCGGCGACTTCCTTTTGGATGGTTTTTAAAGGAATCTCCGTGACAAACTACAGACACTGGATTTAGCCCTATCTCAGCACTTAGAACTGCAGTTCAAGTTTCAACTCTTCTGTTTACTTGCTGCATGAATTTGGATTAATGTCTCAACTCTCAGATGTCTGGTTTATTCATTTAAAACATGGAGCTACAGAGTGGATCAGATGTATATACCACTCCGGCATATAGTAAGGGTCCCAGAAGTGAGTTCCCTTCATCCTTTTAGCTACTTTCTTAATCAACCAGCCTTCTTTTATTATGCCAGCCTAGTGCAGATCCTTCTGCAGATAGAAAGGTTTATAAGCTATTCATTCCACAAGCCACCCAGCTGGTGAAGGACCCTGTAATTTGCATTGTCAATTGAATTCTCAACTTTGTTTCTCAAACTGCTGACATTCTGATACCAGTTCATAATTTCTGCCATGTTTGCTATCTATCTGCACCATTATTTGTTTAATATATTTTAAATCAGCTTATTTAAAAAGCCCACAAATTTATTTTAAAGGAAAATTTGTATCTCTTCTGAAAGTGGAAAGCTAATATTTACTATCACTGGCAATAAATATAAGGTTGATGTGGAAATAAGCATTAAAAGAAATCAAGTCCTTAAAAAACTGCAGTAATATAAATAATGTATAGTTCAGTTAAGTTCAGTCACTCAGTCCTGTTCAACTCTTTGTGACCCCATGAACTGCAGCACGCCAGGCCTCCCTGTCCATCACCACCTCCCGGAGTTCACTCAAACTCATGTTCATCGAGTCGGTGGTGCCATCCAGCCTTCTCATCCTCTGTCGTCCCCTTCTCCTCCTGCCCCCAATCCCTCCCAGCATCAGAGTCCTTTCCAGTGACTCAGCTTGTCTCATGAGGTGGCCAAAGTATCGGAGTTTCATCTTTAGCATCAGTCCTTTCAAAGAACACCAAGGACTGATCTCCTTTAGAATGGACATGTTGGATCTTCTTGCAGTCTAACGGACTCTCAAGAGTCTTCTCCAATACCACAGTTCAAAGCATCAGTTCCTCAGTGCTCAGCTTTCTTCACAGTCTAATTCTGACATCCATACGTGACCACTGGAAAAACCATAGCCTTCACTAGACGGACCTTTGTTGGCAAAGTAATATCTCTGCTTTTCAATATGCTATCTAGGTTGGTTATAACTTTCCTTCCAGGGAGTAAGTTTCTTTTAATTTCATGGCTGCAGTCACCATCTGCAGTGATTTTGGAGCCCACAAAAATAAAGTCTGACACTGTTTCTCCATCTATTTCCCATGAAGTGATGGGACCAGATGCCATGATCTTCGTTTTCTGNTAGTGGAGGTAATGGAATTCCAGTTGAGCTATTTCAAATCCAGAAAGATGACGCTTTGAAGGTGCTGCACTCAATATGCCAGGAAATTTGGAAAACTCAGCAGTGGCCATAGGACTGGAAAAGGTCAGTTTTCATTCCAATCCCAAAGAATGGCAATGCCAAAGAATGCTCAAACTACCACACAACTGCACTTTACTCACACGCTAGTAAAGTAATGCCCCAAATTCTCCAAACCAGGCTTCAACAGTATGTGAACTATGAACTTCCAGATGTTCAAGCTGGTTTTAGGAAAGTCAGAGAAACCAGAGATCAAATAATGTATAGGCCATTACTATATCAAAGTATTCCTTGAGGGTCTACACTAAGCCTTAGTAGACTTAAGTAACTTTGGTAAGTCATTTTAATACACATTTAAAAGGAGATTAGTGACTTCAATAATTGTAACAAGTACAATATACTTATGCTGTAACTGAATATGCAAAGAAAGTATATCCTTATTAGTTCATTATGCCTCGATAACTAACTTGACTTCTTTTACCTTCTCCTGTCTGGTTATTCAGTCCATGTCCATAATTTAAACTGTCTCTTTAAACAGAGCTATCTCTGTTTCTACTAAATAAAACAGATAAATTTTCAGCTCTCAGAAAGCCCCTCTCTTCCTCTGTTTCTTTCCAAACTGGCAACTGGGCTGTGGTAGCGGGCTGTGCTTTTGCGATCTTGTGTGAATGTACGCAGCCTTCGAGGGTAGCCCTAGTGGTAAAGAACTCACCTGCCAATGCAGGAGATCTAAGAGACACGAGTTCAATCCGTGGGTGGGAAGGATCCCTAGGAGGGCCAAGCAACCCTCTCCAGTATTCTTGCCTGGAGAGTCCCATGAACAGGGGAGCCTGGTGGGCTACAGTCCATGGGGCTTCAGACATGACTGAAGTGACTTAGCATGCACGTGGGTATATATAAGGCATGACATCCATGAGGTGCTGGAGTCAGGGGTCCAGACTGTCCATCTCAAGTCTTACTGGTCTGATCCTATGGCCTAAGCTCTGACTCCTGGCCCTTGAAGTGCCCTGACCCTCTCCAAATATCTTCATTCTAACCCCAGGACAGCCAATGCTTGACCACGTTGCTTCTCTTCTCTCTCTCTTTTTTGCCCACTAACCGTAGGCTACAGAGGGCATGTTCTCACTTCTCCTTTGAGGCTAGCCCCAGGCTTCCTTATGTTCCTTACCTCCATATTCACATCTTCCAGCCTTAGAACTTGTTAAAGTTAATCTAATACCCATGGCAGAATAAGTCAAGAAAATACAAAAAGGAAAAGCATGCTAAGCATACTAATATACTTAAATAAAAACAGTATCCAATTTGTGTCTTTTAGTAACTTAACTGGATCACGTATGTATGATGTCTAATATTTATTTTAAGAACAACTGAAGATAGTTGCTTTTTTAAAGAAAAGTTAAAAATGAGGTACCCATGATAATAATATTAATGAACATATATAATACACACGTTATGCTTATTGCATGTAGCCAGTGAGAAATATGTTTCTCCAAAAAGCATTTAGCTGTAGCAAAGATGATATTTCAAGACCAGAGGCTTTTGTGAATATAATATTCCACCGTATTTTAAGAGTATGCATATATCAAGGGATCCAGGCAGCAGGAGTCTCAGTGCTAATGAATGATTGATGTCCTTGCTCTCCACTACCTCTTCAGTGAGCCAGTCCTCCTCAGCCCACACCAGTCTCTCAGTTTTGCCAGAAGGAAAGTCTCCCTCCTGATCAGCAATGCTCTAAACAGTCTGCCAGGACTCGTGATTCCAGGGAGCCTGCACTGCATGACATACTTGGGTCTGCAGGGCATCTTCATCCACCGCAGTTCTCAGCTGGGGTTGCCTTTGCCTCTCCCAAAAGACGTTAAGAATGTCTAGAGGCATATCGACTGTCATGACCGGAAAGTTGTTATTCATCTAAGGGGTAGAGACACAGGGATGCTGATAAACATCCTATAGCACATAGGATGCCCCAAATAAAGATAATGTGTTGGTATTGCCAAGGTTGAGAAACTCAAGTCTGCTCTACCAGAATATAGGAATTGTAACAAGGAAACTTTCAAGCCATTAAAATCTGACAGTACTCATCACGTTCAATGTTTGATTTCAATTCATCCACAGTGGCTTTGGGGCTCGATAAGGGAAGACTTTGTCTAAAATCTGGAGTGAGAGAGTGCCAGTGAATGAGTGGTGCTGTGCTCAGTCGCTCAGTTGTGTCCAACTCTTCTGCAACCCCGTGGGCTGTAGCCCTCTAGGCTCCTCTGTCCATGGGATTCTCCAGGCAAGAATAATGGAGTGGGTTGCCATGTCCTCCTCCAGGGGATCTTCCTGACTCAGGGACTGAACCCGAATCTCTTGTGCCTCCTGCATTGCAGGGAGATTCTTTCCCACTAGTGCCTCATGGGAAGCCCGTGGGTATCCTAATAAATAAATATTCCTTTTTAGGGAAGAGAGTTCTTTCCTGAGAACTGTAGCCAAGGGGAGGAATCTGGAGAGGACCAGGCAGGGTCAAGGGTGAGAACAATAGTGAGAAGTGAGGAGACAAGGAAACTTGGTTAGAAATAGCGCTCCCTTTTCTTTATTTATCATAATTCCTAAGAGACTGGAACACTGGATGAATCTTGGCAAATCTTTTTTTTAATTGATGTTTCTTCCCTCAACCTCCTATTTTCCCAACTGTCACCTTCCTCAGACCCTTGGGTACCATCACTGGAAAGCCACACCCTGCCCACCCTCACCCTGCTCCTCAGTGGAAGGGTGGGTATATGCCCTGAGCAAATCTTAATGCCACTGCTAATTCATTAAGATCTTTACTGCTTCATAAGTTTCATGCAGATGAGACAGGATTTGTAAAATGCTCTCCATGTTTTTCCAAACCTCATGCTTCTACAAATTTTCTAATCAACCTGTAGGATAGTCAAAGTTGGTAATGTTATTCTGGTGTTTGATTACTGCATTTTTTTAAAGGTGAAGGGATGAAGGTCCATAATAGTCTGATTTATCCCATAACTGAAAATTAGTAAGTCACCTACCATCAGGACATTAGTTTGGCTTTATGTTCAATTTTACCCAGTGGAGAGTTGAGTTGAAAGAAGTACATCTTTTTTTTCCTTTGATTGCACTGTGCCATATGTGGTATCTTAGTTCCCTGACTAGGGACCAAACCCGTGCCCCCTTATGGGGAGCACAGAGTCTTAAAAACTGGATCACCAAGGAAGTCCCAAGAAGTGCATTTTTTTTNTTCTCATGATGTACTCTGCATATAAAAATATGCAGGGTGACAATATACAGCCTTGAGGTATTCCTTTTCCTATTTGGAACCAGTCTGTTGTTCCATGTCCAGTTCTTACTGTTGCTTTCTGATCTGCATACAGGTTTCTCGAGAGGCAGGTCAGGTGGTCTAGTATTCCCATCTCTTTCAGAATTTTCCACAGTTTATTGTGATCCACACAGTCAAAGGCTTTGGCATAGTCAATAAAGCAGAAATAGATGTTTTTCTGGAACTCTCTTCCTTTTTCCATGATCCAGTGGATGTACCAAGATGATTACGATGGTGTGATCACTCACTTAGAGCCAGACATCCTGGAATGTGAAGTCAAGTGGGCCTTAGAAAGCATCACTACGAACAAAGCTAGTGGAGGTAATGGAATTCCAGTTGAGCTATTTCAAATCCAGAAAGATGACGCTTTGAAGGTGCTGCACTCAATATGCCAGGAAATTTGGAAAACTCAGCAGTGGCCATAGGACTGGAAAAGGTCAGTTTTCATTCCAATCCCAAAGAATGGCAATGCCAAAGAATGCTCAAACTACCACACAACTGCACTTTACTCACACGCTAGTAAAGTAATGCCCCAAATTCTCCAAACCAGGCTTCAACAGTATGTGAACTATGAACTTCCAGATGTTCAAGCTGGTTTTAGGAAAGTCAGAGAAACCAGAGATCAAATAATGTATAGGCCATTACTATATCAAAGTATTCCTTGAGGGTCTACACTAAGCCTTAGTAGACTTAAGTAACTTTGGTAAGTCATTTTAATACACATTTAAAAGGAGATTAGTGACTTCAATAATTGTAACAAGTACAATATACTTATGCTGTAACTGAATATGCAAAGAAAGTATATCCTTATTAGTTCATTATGCCTCGATAACTAACTTGACTTCTTTTACCTTCTCCTGTCTGGTTATTCAGTCCATGTCCATAATTTAAACTGTCTCTTTAAACAGAGCTATCTCTGTTTCTACTAAATAAAACAGATAAATTTTCAGCTCTCAGAAAGCCCCTCTCTTCCTCTGTTTCTTTCCAAACTGGCAACTGGGCTGTGGTAGCGGGCTGTGCTTTTGCGATCTTGTGTGAATGTACGCAGCCTTCGAGGGTAGCCCTAGTGGTAAAGAACTCACCTGCCAATGCAGGAGATCTAAGAGACACGAGTTCAATCCGTGGGTGGGAAGGATCCCTAGGAGGGCCAAGCAACCCTCTCCAGTATTCTTGCCTGGAGAGTCCCATGAACAGGGGAGCCTGGTGGGCTACAGACCATGGGGCTTCAGACATGACTGAAGTGACTTAGCATGCATGTGGGTATATATAAGGCATGACATCCATGAGGTGCTGGAGTCAGGGGTCCAGACTGTCCATCTCAAGTCTTACTGGTCTGATCCTATGGCCTAAGCTCTGACTCCTGGCCCTTGAAGTGCCCTGACCCTCTCCAAATATCTTCATTCTAACTCCAGGACAGCCAATGCTTGACCACGTTGCTTCTCTTCTCTCTCTCTTTTTTGCCCACTAACCGTAGGCTACAGAGGGCATGTTCTCACTTCTCCTTTGAGGCTAGCCCCAGGCTTCCTTATGTTCCTTACCTCCATATTCACATCTTCCAGCCTTAGAACTTGTTAAAGTTAATCTAATACCCATGGCAGAATAAGTCAAGAAAATACAAAAAGGAAAAGCATGCTAAGCATACTAATATACTTAAATAAAAACAGTATCCAATTTGTGTCTTTTAGTAACTTAACTGGATCACGTATGTATGATGTCTAATATTTATTTTAAGAACAACTGAAGATAGTTGCTTTTTTAAAGAAAAGTTAAAAATGAGGTACCCATGATAATAATATTAATGAACATATATAATACACACGTTATGCTTATTGCATGTAGCCAGTGAGAAATATGTTTCTCCAAAAAGCATTTAGCTGTAGCAAAGATGATATTTCAAGACCAGAGGCTTTTGTGAATATAATATTCCACCGTATTTTAAGAGTATGCATATATCAAGGGATCCAGGCAGCAGGAGTCTCAGTGCTAATGAATGATTGATGTCCTTGCTCTCCACTACCTCTTCAGTGAGCCAGTCCTCCTCAGCCCACACCAGTCTCTCAGTTTTGCCAGAAGGAAAGTCTCCCTCCTGATCAGCAATGCTCTAAACAGTCTGCCAGGACTCGTGATTCCAGGGAGCCTGCACTGCATGACATACTTGGGTCTGCAGGGCATCTTCATCCACCGCAGTTCTCAGCTGGGGTTGCCTTTGCCTCTCCCAAAAGACGTTAAGAATGTCTAGAGGCATATCGACTGTCATGACCGGAAAGTTGTTATTCATCTAAGGGGTAGAGACACAGGGATGCTGATAAACATCCTATAGCAAATAGGATGCCCCAAATAAAGATAATGTGTTGGTATTGCCAAGGTTGAGAAACTCAAGTCTGCTCTACCAGAATATAGGAATTGTAACAAGGAAACTTTCAAGCCATTAAAATCTGACAGTACTCATCACGTTCAATGTTTGATTTCAATTCATCCACAGTGGCTTTGGGGCTCGATAAGGGAAGACTTTGTCTAAAATCTGGAGTGAGAGAGTGCCAGTGAATGAGTGGTGCTGTGCTCAGTCGCTCAGTTGTGTCCAACTCTTCTGCGACCCCGTGGGCTGTAGCCCTCTAGGCTCCTCTGTCCATGGGATTCTCCAGGCAAGAATAATGGAGTGGGTTGCCATGTCCTCCTCCAGGGGATCTTCCTGACTCAGGGACTGAACCCGAATCTCTTGTGCCTCCTGCATTGCAGGGAGATTCTTTCCCACTAGTGCCTCATGGGAAGCCCGTGGGTATCCTAATAAATAAATATTCCTTTTTAGGGAAGAGAGTTCTTTCCTGAGAACTGTAGCCAAGGGGAGGAATCTGGAGAGGACCAGGCAGGGTCAAGGGTGAGAACAATAGTGAGAAGTGAGGAGACAAGGAAACTTGGTTAGAAATAGCGCTCCCTTTTCTTTATTTATCATAATTCCTAAGAGACTGGAACACTGGATGAATCTTGGCAAATCTTTTTTTTAATTGATGTTTCTTCCCTCAACCTCCTATTTTCCCAACTGTCACCTTCCTCAGACCCTTGGGTACCATCACTGGAAAGCCACACCCTGCCCACCCTCACCCTGCTCCTCAGTGGAAGGGTGGGTATATGCCCTGAGCAAATCTTAATGCCACTGCTAATTCATTAAGATCTTTACTGCTTCATAAGTTTCATGCAGATGAGACAGGATTTGTAAAATGCTCTCCATGTTTTTCCAAACCTCATGCTTCTACAAATTTTCTAATCAACCTGTAGGATAGTCAAAGTTGGTAATGTTATTCTGGTGTTTGATTACTGCATTTTTTTAAAGGTGAAGGGATGAAGGTCCATAATAGTCTGATTTATCCCATAACTGAAAATTAGTAAGTCACCTACCATCAGGACATTAGTTTGGCTTTATGTTCAATTTTACCCAGTGGAGAGTTGAGTTGAAAGAAGTACATCTTTTTTTTCCTTTGATTGCACTGTGCCATATGTGGTATCTTAGTTCCCTGACTAGGGACCAAACCCGTGCCCCCTTATGGGGAGCACAGAGTCTTAAAAACTGGATCACCAAGGAAGTCCCAAGAAGTGCATTTTTTTTCAATTTCAGTTTTTATTTGAAATAACTGTCAGTTCACATGCAGTTCCAAGATGGTAGTACAGAGTGGTCCACTGTGCCTTTCACCCATCTGGTGTGTTTGTTTCAACATTTTGAAAACTGTTGTCTGTTACACCAGTGCAATCAAGAACAGATTGATCACTTTCATTAATTGGATATTGAGAGCTGTCCTGCTTTTAGAAAGCAGATTCTGAAACCCAAATAGAAGAATACACTAAGTCATATATCCATTGACACTAACATGTGACACCTGTTTTAAAAAGGTGTCATGAATGATTTGAAACATCGGGTGTTCATCAAGGCATTGAAAGAAATAAGAGTATGCTTATCTTGTGATGTGACACATTGTAAAACATCTTTAGAAATATTTTTTAAAATGAATGAATGAGAAAACAAATCTATGATCATGAGGGGAGGACCAGAGGACTCCAATACCCAATTGTTAATAACCCGAACTGAGGAGCATCCTGGGTGCTCCTTTTTAGAGAATCCAGCTTATCTCAGTCAGATCTGTAGAAAGGAAACTTTATTTCATGTAGTATATGGGAAATACTTGGTTTTCAATCCATCTTAATTTCATACAGAATGGCCTTCTAGGAAAAGCCCATAATTCAGTTGTGCTAAAACCAACTAATAGTTGACTCTGAATGGGAAATATAAGCCATACAGAGTGTGTTACTCTAAATCAAAATTCATTCTTCGTCTGAAGCCTACAGATTATAAATCAAGAATTAAGCTCAGGTCAGTAAATCCAAGCAAATGCACACAAACCTGAGAGTTAGCACCACTGGAACAGAAGCTTGCAAGGTAAACCTGCATAAATCAAATCTCGAAATCAAAGGGGGAAACAATGATTTTTCTTGTCCTACAGAGTAAGAGAAATGAACTCTCTAAACCCCTCTATGCAGATAAAAGTTCTGGTTTTTATGTAGCTTGATATATTTATGTATGGAGGAAGCAGTGTCTGAAATTAAGCAGGAAGAATGAAATATTATAATGGCCATGCCAGAGAAGCAGCTCAGCCAGCACTTTCACAGTTGGGCCATTAGCAAGAATGTTTGAGAAAAGACCCCTTTAGCATTCAGCTGTGCTTTGCCAAGGGATGGCAGAGGGTGAAATGCTTTCAGAATCTGTCAAAAGGGTTAGTCAAAGCAGCTGCCCAGTGGTCGATAAAAGTCTCCTGCATCTTTGAGATGAAGCCACTATTCCTGACAGATTTTACTTTCCACATCCCCAAAGTGAATCTGAGTATTTGCCGTGCTTTGCCTAGATCCATCCCCAAGTGGCTTGGGGACTCTAGACTCCCTAGGTTTTTATACTTTGGAACGTTACTGTCACCTTTATAACACATTTTCCCTTCATTTAAGAAAATGTCTTTAATTCACTGCCCTGTGTTTACACAATTACCTTATTAAGACAGTCAGACCCTCAAATTATTCTGGTTTATTGATTAAACGTTAAAAACCACGTGCACAGAGAACTCTATTTTGTTTTGGTCAAATGGCACTGGTGTGGCCAACAATATAGCTTGAATGGCATTCAAGAAAAGGCCTTGGCATTTTCATGTAATGCACAGTAGGAAGCTGGGTCCCTCCCAATGCTTTCCAGGTTGCATTTACTTTCTGATTCTAAACTGATCTGTACACAGAAAGTCCTCTAATTTAAAATAGAAAGCCTTGTGTAACAGCATTTGGCAGGAACTATTCCACACAGAACATACCAGTGGATGCAGGGTTCATTGCACAACTATCCAAAGGAGAAAACTAAGTGTGTGTGTGCACCTCTTGTGTGCATAGATCCTTGCACATAACACGTAGGAATCCTTTGCAGTGCTTGAAAACCAACTGCAACTTGTTATGATTCTTCTTTGATATGTGTCTTGTTTTGAAGCACAATACTCAAGTACTGTGGGAACTTTCCCCAGACGCTTTGTGTTTAGACCCATTCCAGAGACTACCCAGAGTATATTAAGGAAATGTTTATTTAATTAATTTTAGCTAATGTTTAATTAATTAATTCAATTAAATTAATTAATTAATGTTTAATTAATTTAATTAATGTTTAATTAATTCATTCATTCCACAAATATTTAGTGGATGTTTTCTAGTATGTACCAAGAGCTAGAGATACAGAAATGAGTAACACAGACAGAAAGTTGAACCCAGATTAACTTAATCTCCTTTGGACTGAATGTCTCATTAATAACCCTCTGTTCTTCTACAAGTGTTAAATAATTCTTACCATGGTTCTTAGGGTAACTTTTCAACCCTAAATCCAAAGTTATTTTGTTTAGTGAAGTTTTTTCTTGGAGTTATACTAACCTGTAACTTCATATCATGGGCTTGGGAGAAACACCCTATAATTCAGAAAAAAAAAAGAATTTAAATGGACAAATTTCATATACACTACGATAATAGCTATAAATAAAGATAGTGTTAATTAGACAAGGGAGTCCCAGGTGGCCTAGTGATAAAGAATCCATCTGCCAGTGCCAGAGATGAGGGTTTGACCCCTGGGTTGGGACTATCCCCTGGAGGAGGAAATGGCCACCCACTCCAGTATTCTTGCCTGGAGAACCCCATGGACAAAGGAGCCTGGTGAGCTATAGTCCATGGGGCCTCAAAAAGTTGGACATGACTGAGCTGCTAAGCATGCATGAAGTAAGTAGACAAAGTCTTGGGAAGAAAAAGCAGAAAAAGAAAAGTCTTGTAGAGCAAGCAGCATCTGCATCACCTGGAGGCTCATTAAAAATACAAATTCTCAGGGCCCACCTCAGAACTATTGAGTCAGAAACTCTGGGGGTGAAGCCCAACCTCTGGGCTTAAACTAGCCTTCCAGGTAATCGGGATTCATCCTAGAGGCTGAAAACTGCTGGTGTAGAGGGAAATTCAAGGTTCTTTTACTTGGAAACCTTTTATAGTATAGCTCTAGTGCAATGATTTTACAAAGCCTGCAGGGCTCCAGAGATGTGAGAGACCCATCTGTTATTTAGGGTAGATCAACACAGGAAAAACTGAACTGGTGACTAAGTTGGCCATTTGAATACATTTTTGGTTCCGAAATTTTTTTCTCTGACTCAGAAATGCTTGATTCATGGAATCACTGGTTAGCCTTGGCCCAGGAGTCCAGACACAAATGTCCCTGTGTCTCTGTTCTGGGCCAGTGAATCTGATTGCGGTACAAGCGATGAAATGCCTGCTCTCCTGCCCTCTTGCTGATGGAATGAGAGTGCATCAGAGAAGACCACTGAATCAATCAGCTAACTAGATTTTGTACAGCAATTTCCATGTCCTGGGCACCTGGCCTGGTGTGGTTAGAGGGGAGGGGGCAGGGAGGACAAGTTGCCTCTGACCCAGAAGTCAGAGGGAATTTCAGGCTTTCATTTGTGATCAAAGCACCCATGATCACAGGCTTTGTGCAGCTGGTGCTGAACCCATTCAAAGGACAGGAGATTACAGTGGTCTGGGGCCATCAGCGACAGGTTTGCAGAGCTTACATGGCTGGGGCAATGGATGGGTAGGAACAGACCGTGTGAATACTGTGTTGATATAGGAGAATCTATGGCATATTTCAGTGAGCATTCTGCCTGCATCGTTTAGTAGTGGAAAAGAAGGCTGGGATTGTTGTTGGAACCAGATGGAAGTAGACCTTGGATGATATCCCATGGATCAGACAGAACCATTTTTCAGCAGGGGCGTGCTCAGAGGCAGATGGAAGTTTAAGATGTCAAGTTAAGAATAATGGTCTTTATTTTCCTCCTTTACTACATTAAGCTAATCTGGGCTTCCTAAAGCGGGCATGAGTCACTCAGGCTGTGAAATGGGTTCATTTGTCAGGAAAGGGGAAAAGGTGACAACAGCTAAGCAAACAGAGAACAGCAGGCTCACCAGTCAGGACCTGGCCCCAGAGCGAGAATGCACACGTGTACTGCTTGGAGATGAAAAATGGTTTCCGTGGGCCATCCATCAGCATCGCTATCCACAGCGACGGCTCCCCATCCAGGACACGTTTCTATTCAAGGGAGAGGCTAGGCCAGGGGACGTGGTGGTGCCCAGGCTCCTTTGAACAGCCTTGTGACTGATGGCCCCTGGCTCTGCGCCTCTCCAGGATGACTGTGCAGTGTGGCTGGGAGACGTGGAGGGCAGGAACCCTTGGGTCTCACCCAGGAGCAAAGTGCACGTGAAGACTCCAGGTCACGACAGAAATACTTGTTGGCCTCCCTCCTTTCATGGTGAGCTCCTTGAAGGTAGAATCAGCTTCCTCATTTTGTTTTCTTTAGGGTCAACCCCAAGCTCATTGTATGTTGGGCTCTCAGTTAATGTTTATTGAACAAATATGTAAGTCTATGAGTTGGCACTGGGAACCCACTCTAGTATTCTTGCTTGGAGAGTACCATGGGCAGAGGAGGCTGGCAGGTTATACCCCATGGGCTCGCAAACAGTTGGACATAACTGAGTAATTAATACTTTGGGAACTTTCCAGAAGTGTTGGCTCAGAGAATTTTTTCCCCTTCTCTCTGTTTTTAAATCAGGAAGTTTAAAAACAAGAAGTGTCCTCAGACACCATCCAAACACTTGATGTGAATATGGGGAAACTGGGGCCCAGAGAGGCATTGTGGCCTGCATAAATTCTTAAAACACTAGTGGAGATTATAAACCAATATTACATGGCTTTTATCTTGTCTCCTATAACACATGGACTTCTGGAGAAATTTTTTAAATGGAAGATTCAATAAGAATTGACTCTTTCAAGCTACAAGTAAGTAAATCTTCTAAGATCATCTATTTAAAATAATACACACCTCCCTCCACTCCCTCTCAGTTCCCAAATTCCATCTCACAATTCAGCATTCCTTACCTTCCTCTCCTTACCTGCTCCACTCCATTTTTTCTCTGTAGCACTTATTACAATCAATTAGTCCAGATATTGTATGTGCTTATATGTTTTTTTTGTCTCCCCTAGTTACCAAAAATGGGATCTCTATGAGGGTAGAAGCTTTGGCCATTTTAATCAGTTTTGTTTCTATGACACATAACATGCCTGGTATAGAGTTGACATTCAGTACACATTTGCTGAATGAAAGAAGAAATTTAATTAATTTTCTAGAATGAAAAGCACACCCTGAGAATCTTGCTCAATTAGGATTTGTTTTTTTTACATGATGTAGTGATTATACCATGACACTGATTCCTAGAGAGTCAGGAGGTTCTGACCAAGAGTCCTCCAACTGCTGGTGCCCAGGGTGGCACAGGACTTGTGTCCAACCAGGCTGTATGCGATGCAGCAGAACAAGAAAGCCACCACACACTAATTCTGTTTGTATGTCTGTCTCACCTATTTAGCTGAGAGACCCATGTGGACTGTGTTGTTTTCCTTGCTAAATCCCTAGCACGCAGTACAGGTCCTGGCAAACTCCACATCCGCTTGGGCCAATAGAATTTCTACAGTGATAGAAATGCTAATATAGATGCTGACTGAAATGGTAGCCACTGGCCACTTGTGATTAATAAGCTCTTGAAGTGTGACCAGTGCAACTTATGAGCTGAATTTTATGTTTTGTTTAATTTTCAGTAGTTTTAAGTGTGAACAGCCAGAGGTGACTAAAGGCTACTATTGAACAGAGGCTCTGAATTTTCAGTGCACTTACTGAAAGATAACTGCAACTGATTCAGTTAAAAAGCCCATTATCTATAAGGTAAAACTCTCAGTAATTTGCAGTATATGAGTGAAAGACTTAAAATTAGTCAAATGTGGAAATTGCTGATTATTTTAAATAATTGCTTTTGCCAGTTCTAAGAATATATATACTTGATGCCTTTCCTTTTGCCATAGTCAATGGATAGGAATCAAAAAGATTTTTATATTGTTCAGTGTTATACTGTGACATGTCTCCCATGGCCTTATATATTTTTCTGGATGATGATTATGAATATTGCATTCTAGAATGTACCATCATTATTTCATCACTCAGTTGTATACTGTTAGATGTATATGTTGCTTTCAGTGTTTTTCTAATACAAATAAGAGTGTAATATGTACTCATTTATATAGATCTTTGTGTACAACTTTATTTATTTCAGCTAAAATAATACAAGTGGAGCAAAGTCTTCAAAAATTTAGAAACATAATTGTGATACTGCCCTCTATAATCTCTTTGATCGAATTATCAAATGGGCTTGTCATGGAGAATCTTTAACTGATGCCTTCTGTGGGCATTGGCCCTTGGAAGCTATTGCAGGAAACTGTCTTACTACTGTTCCTTCAGGATCAATGTAACTCCTAAGGTTGCCCTAATCATAGGCAGCTATCAACATCAGAGATAGGAGAAAGGGAGAGAAAATCCAGAGTAAAGATTCCCAGGAGATGACCTGAAAGTTGTTCCTGTCACTTCTGCTTTCTTTTTGCTGAACTGATATCAGTCTGTGACCACAATGGACAATAGTGAAAATATTGATAGTTATCAAGTATTGTGGGTCATATGAGCTTAATATAATCATACCTGTTTGTTGGACCTCAGATCTGTCCACTTACCTGTATCTTTACTGCCATTGACTTCTTTCCTCTGCTACTGCTACTGCTGCTAAGTCACTTCAGTCGTGTCTGACTCTGTGGGACCCCATAGACAGCAGCCCATCAGGCTCCCCATCCCTGGGATTCTCCAGGCAAGAACACTGGAGTGGGTTGCCATTTCCTTCTCCAATGCATAAAAGTGAAAGTGAAGTCGCTCAGTGTGTCCGACTCTTCGTGACCCCATGGACTGCAGCATACCAAGCTCTTCCGTTCCTAAGACTTTCCAGGCAAGAGTACCAGAGTGGGTTGCCATTGCCTTCTCCATTAATTCCTCTAATTAGTCCTTATTTTCAATTTTTTCCTCTTCTGATCCATCCTCTGCATATGTAGCCAGAATGATTCTTTAGAAATACAGATCTAATCACATCAGTTTCTGCTTAACATTTTAAATGGTGAAACACTGACTTCAGAGAAAAGAAATTTTAAAACCCGAACACCTTCTAATGACATCTAAGGCCTTTCTTTTTGGCCCTACCCAATTCTCCAGCCTCGTAATGCTCAAATGTCTGGGGTGCAGCCATGTTGGCACATATTTGGTCTTTTAAGCATGGAAGAAATGGAGCTAAACACCAAGCCTTTGACAGCTAACTTCTCTGGGATATGAAGTGAGAAAACACATGTGTTTTCTATCACTCTAGCAAAGTTCAGCATTTGTCCCCTCTTCAAACAAATGTGGAAACTACCTGTTTGAGGTCTATGGTTTTCCCAGGCTTCCAGAAACCCAGTTCTTCACTCTGTGGGACTTCTTGGGATTTTAGAGATTATCTGTTGGGGGATATGTCCAATCAGAGTTTGCTCCTGAGACCAGACTGCTGAGCTGACCTGTCCTGTGATGTGTTCTCATAGAAAGAAGAATTTCATGTATATTGATTTTTTTTTTACTTGTAGGTATCTGGTATTACTTCAAACAAAAAAAGTTTCTACAGAGCCAATGCTGAAGATATTTCTTACTGCTAGCTTAAATGATTCTAGGCAAATAACAATTTCTCTCTGGGCCTCAGATTTCCCATCTGTAAAAAGAGGATGTTTAATTAGGATAATCTCAAAGGCTCATTTTGGCAATCAGATGAGACTGATTCACTTGTTCACTGCTTACTTGTGAGACCCCAACTCTGTTTTTTGAAAAATTCTACGAGATGAGGATATTGTACTGAAAAAAGATAGAGCATAAATCTTCTCTAACAAAGATTACATCCTAATTTAGAGTCTAATGGTCAGACAGACATACATAAAGACAAATGATATAGAATGAATTAGACAGTGATGGCTGCATGTAGAGAATGATTAGAGGATGGTGTGATAAACATGAAGTCTGTCTCTGAGATCAGGCAGAAAATGTTCCATGCAGAGAAACCATCAAGACCGCTGAGATTGATGTGTTTAATGAAATTAAAGAGATCTAGGAGGAGATGTAAGATTGGAAGTGGTCCTAGAGCAGGAAAAGTAGTTGGTCTGGGTCTAGCTTACGTAGCATATTTACACCAGTTCTGTTCAGTTCAATTCAGTCACTCAGTTGTGTCTGACTCTTTGTGACCCCATGAACTGCATATTTACATGAGGGTAAGAGATTTATCCTAAGTGCTATTGAGAAGTCCCTGAAGAACTTTAAGCTTGGGATAGAAAGACCTTTGTTTAAGTATTGAAATATCACTCCTGAAACTATATGGAGGGATTGGGAGTAGAAGATAACGCTACATAGGAGGTTATGATGGTGTTCCAGGAGAGAAATGACAGGGGTGTGGATTGGAATGGTAGTAGTGGATGGAGACAAGCGAACAATATGAAACACGCTCATGGAGTGTTTGCAGAGAAAGAGTATAACGTCAAGGATATCAACTAGGTATGGTGGGGTCATTTTCTGCAAGCGTAGAGACTGGGTTTCAGAGAATGAAATAGAGTTTTTGGAACATGTAAATTTTGAGATAATCTTTATACCTGTAAGTATAGATGTCATGTAGGCAATTGAGAAAGGTCATTTATTGCTGGAGATGTAACTTGGAAACCATTAGCAAATGGGTAGTTTTGCAATAAACTGGATAAGATCATCTAGGGAGAGAGTTTAAACAGAGAAGAAAATAGGTCCCTTAGCATTGGGGAACTCCTCGATTTAAAGACCTAGTGAAGACGAGTAATCCAACTAAAGACAATGACAAATAGCAAAGATGAGGTAGGAGAAAAATTCAGAAAGTGGTTTCACCAAACAAGAGAGAAGAGAGTTTCAAAACTGAGTTCATTTGTTCTGAATGCTTGTGAGAAGTTCAGTCAGTTCAGTCGCTCAGTCATGTCTGACTCTTTGCGATCCCATGAATAGCAGCACACCAGGCCTCCCTCTTCATCACGATCTCTCGGAGCTCACTCAAACTCACGTCCATCGAGTCCGTGATGCCATCCAGCCATCTCATCCTCTGTCGTCCCCTTCTTCTCCTGCCCCATATCCCTCCCAGCATCAAAGTCTTTTTCAATGAGTCAACTCTTCTCATGAGGTGGCCAAAGAACTGGAATTTCAGCTTTAGCATCTTTCCTTCCAAAGAAATCCCAGGGTTGATCTCCTTCAGAATGGACTGATTGAATCTNTGTTCGTAGTGATGCTTTCCAAGGCCCACTTGACTTCACATTCCAAGATGTCTGGCTCTAAATTAGTGATCACATCATCATGATTATCTGGGTCGTGAAGATCTTTTTTGTACAGTTCTTCCATGTATTCTTGCCATCTCTTCTTAATATCTTCTGCTTCTGTTAGGTCCAGACCGTTTCTGTCCTTTATCATTAACTAAGACAAAAACTGAAGAGGAACTATTGGATTTGACAACATGGAGGTCACTGGAAACTTTCTTGAAAGCAGCCTCAGCAGTGTGATGAAGCAGGATTCCAATCAGAGGAGATTAAGAATAGAAAAACAGGTGAAGGAGAAAGTGGAGGAAGCAGTTTTGCAAAACTATTGTGCGTAGGAGCAGAGACATAATGACTATAGAGGGATGAAAGACAGCTTGGATTTTTTGAAGATGGGAGAAATTTCAGCATGATTATAACATGATGGAAATCATGCTGTAGAGAAAGAGAAATGGATAGCGCAGGAAAATGAGAATGATTACAGAGGAATCTCAGTTAGCCAAGTGGAGATGAGATCCAGTCCACTAGTCAGGGTGTTGCCCTTGGACAAGATCAGGCACATTTCTTCCAAGGTGAGAGGAGGGAGACAGAGTATGGGCCCTGATACAGGAGGATGGAAAGTTGTGGGTAGATGAATGAGTTCATTTCTGATAACTTTCATTTTTAAGTGAATCACCGGGCAGATCATCAACCCCATCATGTGATTCAGCGAATCAAGGAGGAAAAGGAGGAGGGGAAACAGAGATATGAGAGATAGAGTTGAGAAGAGTCCATCTGAAAGACACAGAAAAAGGAATTATCACCTCCTCTCATCATTTATTTATAAATTAGGATCTAGAAACCCGGCTCTACAAACCTGCCAGGTCATTTTCAAATATTATATGTAGCTCTCCCAACTATGATCCAAACAGGCAGATGTTGCCTCTACTTTGCAGGCTCAGCCTGATCAAATAGCAAAATCTTTGAAGAGGAACTCTTCTCTAAGTCCTTGCTTTTTTTGGAGCCTCAGTACCAAATGGGGAAACTGGCAAGGTAAGGGCTTTCAATTCATGTATCAATTCACTTCGGCAGACATTTCTGACCACCTATTACATGTTAGATATCTGACTTTCACAGTATAATGTACGTCCATACTGACCCTCCAGCTGTTTCTAATCACTCTCCTTGGAGAATCAAGACTCTGGAAACACAGCCTGCGGTGCAGTGCCTCTTTCCAGAGAGGGCAACTAACGTAGGCAGAAGCGTGTGCTCTTATTGTAGTGAGCCCAGGGGTTGGTGAATGCAGACTTGTGGGGATCAGAGAGGACTCCCCGAGGAGAGACGTCTAAGCTTTCAGTTCCGTCAGTGCTTTTGCCTCACTAACATCCCCCTTTTCTCTGCAGCCCAAATTCAGAGACTAAACACCAACCTTCATTGGTCTTCCAGCATCACTTCCAACCCTCCAGAGACTAACCTCCCTGAAAAGTTAACCCTGTCAGCATCCTCCAGTGGAACTCTGAACCCAAATCTCNTTGTGGGGATCAGAGAGGACTCCCCGAGGAGAGACATCTAAGCTTTCAGTTCCGTCAATGCTTTTGCCTCACTAACATCCCCCTTTTCTCTGCAGCCCAAATTCAGAGACTAAACACCAATCTTCATTGGTCTTCCAGCATCCCTTCCAACCCTCCAGAGACTAACCTCCCTGAAAAGTTAACCCTGTCAGCATCCTCCAGTGGAACTCTGAACCCAAATCTCTTTAACTTATGTGACATTCAAGGTCCTCCTTGCTTTTACCCCTCTCGCCTCTCTTTTCAATTTCCTTCATCTCCATGCCTCCTTTACTGCCCACTGCTATCCTCTACACCCTTCTACATAATCCTAACCCCAGTCAGAACTTCTTGTAATTTTTGCATCCCATCAACTATTCTCTAGCTTTCAGACATTTCCTCATATTTCTCTCCAACCTGGAAGGCCCTTTTTTCAGATATTACTGTCTTCTTTTGGTTCTTCAGGATTCCATTTAATGTTACACTTTCCTTGGAAATTTCTGATATGATCCTCCCATCCCCACCACACACACCGTCTCTTCTCTTCTGGTCTATAGAGTCTACAGATCTCATCGCTACTTCTGCCTAAACCTTAATACACTGTAGTGCAATCATTTGTGTGCCCATCTCCCTGCCTGCAATGCCAATTTTTTGATACCAGAGATGTATTTTATTATTAACTACCCATAATGGTACCCAGCCTAAAGTAGGAGCTCCATGTATACTTACAAAGAAATGAATAAGTGATCAAATAAATAAATGAATTAATGCTTACAGCTCTTCCAATTAGCTTTGTGTTCTTAGGTTCCATATCTTTGAATATGCTCTTCCACCTATTGTTCTTTTGCCTTCTCTACCTTCTGCCAAGTCCACTTGGCAAGCTCCTGTTCTTCCTGAGACCCAGAGAATTTGTGATGCACCAATACAAAGACTTCTTAGCAAAACATATTTCTTAAAGCAAGCATCACTTTATTGTAAACTGATTATGCCTGGATCCTTTGGTTTAGGATCCTTGGAGAAAGTAGACTTTATTAAAGTGGTTTTGAAAACTGAGTTTCAGTCCTTTTGAGCTACTGTTGCAGAAGTTTATATGTGCATTCCAGAAGGTCAAGGATCTCTTAAGTGTCAGTACAATACTTCCCTTCCCCCACCAATCACTCCCTTGAGAATATTCTATTTTAAAAAGCATTTGTTTAAAAAAAAAGAAAACCTACATTTCTGGACCAATTCATCTGCAATTTGCTATACTTCATAGGGCTCAAAGCCCCCGCGTGCCTAAACTACTAGGAAAGATTTCTGGACACGTCAATAAAAGTATCTTAATGAACAACAGCTGCAAAGAACATGTCTTTAAATAAATTGATTCCAAATTTTTCTACATGTTTCTGTGATTTTGCTTTTTAAACGGGCACCACTGCCTTTAAACTTGGCTAGCTAAAAAACGTTGAAGGGAAAAAAACTCGTATATTGTTTCAAAAAAAGTCATTGTCTTGCTTTTCTTCACCATTCTTTCTTTGAAGAGGTTAATGCATGTTCACAGTGATTACCTCACTTCTGCTTGTAATAGCTTTTTGGAGCAAAAGGAGGCAAGTTATACATCTTCCCACTTCGAATGTGATACAGTAAGCTTACAGAGTTGTTCAAACTGAAGATTGGAATTAGAACCCAGATCTCTTGATTTTTGAGGAGTATGTTCAGACTTTGGGCTCAATTATCTATTAAAACAAAACTGAGAATAGCCCTCTTGCCAGCAAAGAACATGTATGACAAGAATGTTTGTACTGTACTCTGTTGAGGCTCTTTGAACTTTGTATCTAACATAGAAAAGTAGGAATTGGTTCAAAGTGTATGTCCAGGTATAAAATGAAATGAGATCTAGCATTCTTCTTCCCTTAAAGAGTAAGACTTAATCAATTTAATTTAGACTAAAAAAAAACCACCTCTTTTCCATCCATAATTTATCATCTGAAATCTTATTTAAACTATCAATTATATTTAAACATCATAAAGAATGAACTTGATTTACTAATCATCAGTAAATAAAGATGTGGCACTTAGAAGGAGATTGTGATAGATGCTTCCTTTTGGGGTTTTAATAGCACAGCAGATGGTCTTTTTTTTTTTTTTCCTTACGCAGGCAGCTAGAAATCAAAATTTGGCTCTATAGTCGCATGATTTCCCTTCTCTGATCTACTACTCTGGACATCTGGGTTTCCTGTGGATTGCGTTCAATCAGCAGTGTGGAGGTAGTAAATATTTCACCATCCAGCTCCCCTCTTTTATTCTTACTGAATAAAAGGAGCGAGAGCACAGTGAATCCCGATCTTGGAAATCCTCCTCCGTGGCCTTGCACACTTTGTTGTTGAAGAAGCGGCTTGTGACATTGCTTGGCTAGGGCAAAGACAAATGCGCGCTAGTGGGGGGTAGGATGGAAGGAGGGAAGGGTTGAGTTAGGACCCAGAAATTGTTGAATAGAACAAAATGAAAAGCTGTTCCCAATTTGAAAAGTGAGTTGACGTCTGCTACTCTGGTATGTGGTAAAACATGTTTTTCATCTAAGACATAATAAAAGCTACAAGCATTTTACACTGTGCATTAAGAGCTGCATCTTTAAGGGAACATCTTTTCATAGAGAGAGCTCATAGGGAGTTCTCTAGTTGATGATACTTTTGAACACTTTATTATTACAGTAGGTGAACTATCCCCTAGTCATGGCAAATCCTAAATGAACTGACAGGACACTTTTGTAAAAATGACTGTTAGGGGTATACTGACATTGCTTTTTTTTTTTTTTTTCATCTGTTTCTAGAAATATACAATTATGTTCAGACTGAGTGTGGGACTAGACTATATCATTGGGAGAGAATTAACAGAGGAGATAGCTTGCATGACCTGCAAATAACCCAAGGGAAACCTAGAGTCAAGGTGGATGAAGATTTTGAAGTGACAGTGAAAGGGAGGTGGGAGCAAAGAATTCATTTTTAAAAATTATTTTCTGTATATTGGGCTTTCCAGGTGGCACTAGTGATAAAGAGCACACCTGCCAACTCAGGAAACGTAACAAAAGCAGGTTCAACTCCTGGGTTGGGGAGATCCCCTGAAGAAGGACATGGCAACCCCTTTCAGTATTCTTGCCTTGAGAATCCCANCATGTTTCTGTGATTTTGCTTTTTAAACGGGCACCACTGCCTTTAAACTTGGCTAGCTGAAAAACGTTGAAGGGAAAAAAACTCGTATATTGTTTCAAAAAAAGTCATTGTCTTGCTTTTCTTCACCATTCTTTCTTTGAAGAGGTTAATGCATGTTCACAGTGATTACCTCACTTCTGCTTGTAATAGCTTTTTGGAGCAAAAGGAGGCAAGTTATACATCTTCCCACTTCGAATGTGATACAGTAAGCTTACAGAGTTGTTCAAACTGAAGATTGGAATTAGAACCCAGATCTCTTGATTTTTGAGGAGTATGTTCAGACTTTGGGCTCAATTATCTATTAAAACAAAACTGAGAATAGCCCTCTTGCCAGCAAAGAACATGTATGACAAGAATGTTTGTACTGTACTCTGTTGAGGCTCTTTGAACTTTGTATCTAACATAGAAAAGTAGGAATTGGTTCAAAGTGTATGTCCAGGTATAAAATGAAATGAGATCTAGCATTCTTCTTCCCTTAAAGAGTAAGACTTAATCAATTTAATTTAGACTAAAAAAAAACCACCTCTTTTCCATCCATAATTTATCATCTGAAATCTTATTTAAACTATCAATTATATTTAAACATCATAAAGAATGAACTTGATTTACTAATCATCAGTAAATAAAGATGTGGCACTTAGAAGGAGATTGTGATAGATGCTTCCTTTTGGGGTTTTAATAGCACAGCAGATGGTCTTTTTTTTTTTTTTCCTTACGCAGGCAGCTAGAAATCAAAATTTGGCTCTATAGTCGCATGATTTCCCTTCTCTGATCTACTACTCTGGACATCTGGGTTTCCTGTGGATTGCGTTCAATCAGCAGTGTGGAGGTAGTAAATATTTCACCATCCAGCTCCCCTCTTTTATTCTTACTGAATAAAAGGAGCGAGAGCACAGTGAATCCCGATCTTGGAAATCCTCCTCCGTGGCCTTGCACACTTTGTTGTTGAAGAAGCGGCTTGTGACATTGCTTGGCTAGGGCAAAGACAAATGCGCGCTAGTGGGGGGTAGGATGGAAGGAGGGAAGGGTTGAGTTAGGACCCAGAAATTGTTGAATAGAACAAAATGAAAAGCTGTTCCCAATTTGAAAAGTGAGTTGACGTCTGCTACTCTGGTATGTGGTAAAACATGTTTTTCATCTAAGACATAATAAAAGCTACAAGCATTTTACACTGTGCATTAAGAGCTGCATCTTTAAGGGAACATCTTTTCATAGAGAGAGCTCATAGGGAGTTCTCTAGTTGATGATACTTTTGAACACTTTATTATTACAGTAGGTGAACTATCCCCTAGTCATGGCAAATCCTAAATGAACTGACAGGACACTTTTGTAAAAATGACTGTTAGGGGTATACTGACATTGCTTTTTTTTTTTTTTTTCATCTGTTTCTAGAAATATACAATTATGTTCAGACTGAGTGTGGGACTAGACTATATCATTGGGAGAGAATTAACAGAGGAGATAGCTTGCATGACCTGCAAATAACCCAAGGGAAACCTAGAGTCAAGGTGGATGAAGATTTTGAAGTGACAGTGAAAGGGAGGTGGGAGCAAAGAATTCATTTTTAAAAATTATTTTCTGTATATTGGGCTTTCCAGGTGGCACTAGTGATAAAGAGCACACCTGTCAACTCAGGAAACGTAACAAAAGCAGGTTCAACTCCTGGGTTAGGGAGATCCCCTGAAGAAGGACATGGCAACCCCTTCCAGTATTCTTGCCTTGAGAATCCCATGGATAGAGGAGCCTGGCGGGCTACAGTCTATGGGGTTGCAAAGAGTTGGACATGATTGAGGGACTTAGTCTGTATATTAAAAACTTTTGTGTGTGTGTGTGTGTGTGTGTGTGCTGAGCTTGAGGTCGACTGGAAAATGGACTTTGGGAGTCATACCATTACAGGGGTGCACAGCTCCTAAAGAGTCCATCGACATTGTATGTTATATAAATGGCACTCTCTAGGGCTTCCTTTGTGGCTCAGCTGGTAAAGAATCTGCCTGCAATGCAGGAGACCTGGGTTCAATCCCTGGATTGAGAAAATCCCTTGGAAAAGGGAAAGGCTACCCACTCCAGTATTCTGGCCTGGAGAATCCCATAGACTGTATAATCCATGGGGTCACAAAGAGTCAAACACAATTGAGTGACTTTTACTTTCTTTTCACTTTCAGAGTTGTACAAATGCAGTGCCCCTGTTGAGAAGAATGACAACAATTTTAAAAATCTGTCATTTGTAATAAGGAAGATAAATGCCGAGGAACCTTTCTTTTTATTTATTTTTTTCTTATCTCTATTAGAAGATAATTACAATATTTTGATGGTTTTTGCCATCCATCAACATGAATCAACCATAGACATACATTTGTCCCCTCTCTCTTGAACCCCTCCAATCTCTCACCCCATCCCACCTGCCTTCTTTCTTTTGCCTCTGCAATTATGTCTTCCTAAAATTCCTTCTTAGTCTCTTTCTCTGACAATTCTTTCTTCACTTGTTCCTTTTCACTCCAGTTTTACTGAGATATAGTTGGTATCTGTTCCCTAAGTATTGGTCTTTTCTTGGATCCCTAAATAGAGTCATTTTTCTGGTTTTCGGCATAAGTTGCTACAAAACCTCATTTTAAATATTACCTTTATAGTGATGGCTTCATCTCATTATCTCCAGACTTGCCTCTCCAAAGAGCTCCCACTCTGTGTATCCACCTGCCTCCTGGATATGGAGCTCTGTCTGGATATTCCCTGGGTCCTCTCCTCAGTGAAATGAAACTAACAGTCAATCCATCCATCAGCTCTAACCTTTCAACTGTGCCTTCCAGTAAATTGCTCCATCATTAGATGAGTGTGGTCTGGAGGTCCAGACGAAAACCTTGGCGGTCATCCTAAACTGTTTTCCTGCTCTCTGTTCTGAATATCTGACTGCTCGTCAGATCTAGGAAATTCCTCATGCCCAGGTCCTCCTCACCACACCCTTGGCTGCTACCTTAGTTCAGCTTTGCATTATGACTTGCACTGTCTAACTGCCTGAAGGTCTCCAGTTTATTTATGCTTTATACATTGCAACACTTTGTGCTTAAAGGCTCGCACCTTAGGGCATTCTATCACGGTTGTTAGGACCAATGACTAAGTTGATGATATCTGTATTGGGCACTGTGCTTTGCTGTTTTGAGAATATTTAAGGGGGTGACAGAAGATGAGCTGGTTGGATGGCATCATTGACTCAGTGGGCATGAGTTTGAGCAAACTCAGGGAACTAGTGAAGGACAGAGAAGCCTCATGTGCTGTAGTCATGGGGTTGCAAAGAGTCGGACATGACTTAGCTGCTGAACAATGGCAACCAAGAATTAGATAATATTAATTCAATAATTATTTATTGAGCACCCAAGTGAATATACCCCTTCTTGGCCCTCCACATGTCATATTCCTCAATGTAGAGAATGCCAAAATATATTAAAAAATATACTTCATGTTAAACGTAGAATTCATGTGAAGAATATAAAATGAAAAATTGTACTAATAACTAATAAACATAATTTAATAAAAAAAACTAAAATGTTGGTACTAATAAGACCAAGCCAATTCAGAGATAAGAGACTCTTGAGGTATAGAGTTGCCAAAAGCAAACTCTGGGGAGGAAATAGAACTTAAAGAAATGAAAGGATTTTTTTTTTTTTTTAAGAAGAGCAGTAGTGGAAATAGGAGGCTGCTTCACAAGAGGTTAGCTTGAGGAGCAGCATGAAGATAAATAAGATTTCTTGCTGGCATCAAAAGGAAATTAGGCAGAGGAAATATGTATGTAAGATGATAAAGCCAATGGCTTGTGATGGTTTGGGGAGGGGCACTGTGGTACAAAGGGCACTGGTATTGTACAGGTTTGGGTTCAAATTTGAGCCCAGTGCTTGAAAATGACCCGGTGGCTCAGACTGTAAAGCATCCGCCTGCAATGTGAGAGACCCAAGTTTGATCCCTGGGTCAGGAAAATGCCCTGGAGAAGGCAATGGCAACCCACTCCAGTCCTCTTGCCTGGAAAATCCCACGGATGGAGGAGGCTGGTGGGTTACAGTCTATGGGGCCACAAAGAGTTGGACACGACTGAGCGAATCAAGAATCCCTTAAAGAAAATGGAGTAGCCATCACAGTAAACAAAAAGAGTCCAAAATGCAGTACATGGATGCAGTCTCAAAAATGGCAGAATGATCTCTGTTTGTTTCCAAGGCAAACCATTCAGTATCAAACAAATCCAAGTCTACACCCCACTAGTAAAGCAGAAGAAGCTGAAGTTGAACAGTTCTATGAAGACCTACAAGACCTTCTAGAACTAACACCCCAAAAAGATGTCCTTTTCATTATAGGGGACTGGAATGCAAAAGTAGGAAGTCAAGAAACACCTGGAGTAACAGGAAAATTTGGGCTTAGATTTGGGCAGAATGAAGCAGAGCAAAGGCTGACAGAGTTTTGCTAAGAGAACACACTCGTCATAGCAAGCACCCTCTTCCAATAACACAAGAGAAGACTCTATACATGGACATCATCAGATGGTCAATACCCAAATCAGATTGATTATATTCTTTGAAGCCAAAGATGGAGAAGCTCTATACAGTCAGCAAAAACAAGACCAGGATCTGACTGTGACTCAGATCATGAACTCATTGCCAAATTCAGACTTAAATTGAAGAAAGTAGGGAAATTACCTAGACCATTCAGGTATGACCTAAATCAAATCCCTTATGATTATACAGTAAAAGTGACAAATAGATTCAAGGGATTAGATCTGATAGACAGAGTGGCTGAAAAACCATGAATGGCAGTTCATGACATTGTACAGGAAACAGGAATCAAGACCATTCCCAAGATAAAGAAATGCAAAAAAACAAAATGGCTGCCTGAAGAGGCCTTACAAATAGCTGTAAAAAGAAGAGAAGTGAAAAGCAAAGGAGAAAAAGAAAAATATACCCATTTGAATCCAGAGTTCCAAAGAATAGCAAGGAGTGATAAGGAAGCCTTCCTCAGTGATCTGTGCAAGGAGTTAGAGGAAAATAATAGAATGTGGAAAAGCTAGAGATATCTTCAAGAAAATTAGGGATACCAAGGGAACATTTCATGCAAAGATGGACACAGTAAAGGTCAAAAGTGGTATGGTCTTAACAGAAGTAGAAGATATTAAGAAGAGGTGGCAAGAATACACAGAAGAACTATACAACAAAGATCTTCATGACCCAGATAATCATGATGGTGTGATAATTCACCTAGAGCCAGACATACTGGAATGCGAAGTCAAGTGGACCTTACAAAGAACCACTATGAACAAAGCTAGTGACGGTGATGGGATTCTAGTTGAGCTATTTCAAATCCTAAAAGATGATGCTGTGAAAGTGCTGCACTCAGTATGACAGCAAATTTGGAAAGCTCAGCAGAGGCCACAGGACTGGAAAAGGACAGTTTTCATTCTAATCCCAAAGAAAGGCAATGCCAAAGAATGCTCAAACTACCACAGAATCGCACTCATCTCACATGCTAGTAAAGTAATGCTCAAAATTCTCCAAGCCAGGCTTCAATAGTAAGTGAACTGTGAACTTCCAGATGTTCAAGATGTCTAAATCCTTTTCTGGATTTAAAAAAGGCAGAGGAACCAGAGATCAAATTGCCAACATATATTGGATCATTGAAAAAGCAAGAGAGTTCCAGAAAAACATCTATTTCTTCTTTATTGACTATGCCAAAGCCTTGGACTGTGTGGATCACAACAAACTGTGGAAAATTCTTAGAGATAGGAATATCAGACCACCTAACCTGCCTCTTGAGAAATCTGTATGCTTGTCAGGAAACAACAGTTAGAACTGGACATGGAACAACAGACTTGTTCCAAATAGGGAAAGGTGTACGTCAAGGCTGTATATTGTCACCCTGCTTATTTAACTTCTATGCAGAGTACATCATGAGAAACGCTGGGCTGGAAGAAGCACAAGCTGGAATCAAGATTGCAGGAAGAAATATCAATCCCTTCAGATATGCAGATGACACCACCCTTATGGCAGAAAGTGAAAAGGAACTAAAGAGCCTCTTGATGAAAGTGAAAGAGGAGAGTGAAAAAGTTGGCTTAAAAGTCAACATTCAGCAAGCTAAGATCATGGCATCTGGTCCCATCACTTCATGACAAATAGATGGGGAAACAGTGAAAGACTATTTTGAGGGGCTCTAAAATCACTGCAGATGGTGACTACAACCATGAAATTAAAAGATGTTTTCTCTTTGGAAGAAAAGTTATGACTAACCTAGATAACATATTAAAAAGCAGAGATGTTACTTTGCCAACAAAAGTCCATCTAGTCAAGGCTATGGTTTTGCCAGTAGTCATGTATGGATGTGAGAGTTGGACTACAAACAAAGCTGAGTACTGAAAAATTGATGTTTTTGAGCTGTGGTGTTGGAGAAGACTGTTCAGGGTCCCTTGGACTGCACAGAGATTCAACTGGTCCATCCTAAAGGAAATCAGTCCTGAATATTCACTGGTGGAACTGATGTTGAAGCTGAAACTCCAATACTTTGGCCACCTGATGTGAAGAATTGACTCATTTGAAAAGACCCTGACTCTGGAAAAGATTGAAGCTCAGAGGAGTAGGGGATGACAGAGGATGAGCTGGTTGGATGGCATCACTGGCTCAATGGACATGAGTTTGAGTAAACTCTTGAGTTGGTGATGAACAGGGAGGCCTGGTGTGCTGCAGTCAATGGGGTCACAAAGAGTTAAACACAACTGAGTGACTGAACTGAACTGAACTGATGGTATTTTGTGGGAATTAAATGTTAGGTTATAGGAGTCATAGGTACTTTACCTGCCATGGCCTCTGAGCTCTATCAGAGGCCTGGCCCTGTAGGAATAGTCTAGCTCCTGGGCATGGATGCTTCAAGGCCACCAGGCCTTAGGCAAATGATATTTGAAGATCAGCTCTTGTGACAATAGGATACTGACAGCTCTCATGGATTTTGATTAGAGATTACATGCTCCAGCTTCATCTTTCTCAAAGTATAGAATTCTAGATTATCTTTGATCACCAAGCATAGACCTCTGGGTCCTCTTTTTCTCCTTTTAGCCACTGCTCCACATATTGACTGTACAATGGGTTCTGAAGCTCCCACAAGTGTGAAAAACACTGATCCAATCAAACTCCACCATTGTATCGATAGTGAATCAAGATCCATGGCAAATTTTCTGTTATCATGCTTTACTGTAAATGCCATTTATAAATTACTTATTATTCTGTTCTCTTCAAATTAATAAAGTGATTTCATGCACATGAGTATATACATATAAAGGTGGTCTGAACTGTTAAAATTATTCATGAAAATCTCCATTCTAATCAAAGTTGTATCAGCAGTTTTTTTTAAAGTGCCATAAGATTTGATTACTTAAAAAAAAAGAAAACCAATAGTGAATGTTCTGTATAATAAAGAATTATTTTTTAAGTTGAATAATTTACTGATAAGAATTTTGACTTCTTTGTTTTTGAAAATTAGATTTTTTTTTTCTAAAGAAACTCTTAGGAACGAATCTTTGCATATTGAAGTATACTTCTATCTACTTGACAATGTAATTAATGAACCAAAAGGAAACATTTCAACATCTTTCTTCTGAATTAAATAAAAATAAAAATTGAGAGTCTTTATTTATTTTTAACTAATGAGTTAGGATATATAGCATTTTTTAATTACAAGAATTAAATATACATGCGTTTGATTTTTAAAAATAATTCATATTAGTCTTTAAAATTTATTTAAAAGGGAAGGGACATACGTATACCTATGGCTGATTCATGTTGAGGTTTGACAGAAAACAGCAAAATTCTGTAAAGCAATTATCTTCAATAAAAAATCAATTAAAATNCATGTTAGTCTTTTAAAATTTATTTAAAAGAGAAGGGACATATGTATACCTATGGCTGATTCATGTTGAGGTTTGACAGAAAACAGCAAAATTCTGTAAAGCAATTATCTTCAATAAAAAATCAATTAAAAATTATTTATTCTTTAATTGAATGATAATGCTTTACAGAATTGCATTGGTTTCTGCCAAACATCAACGTGAATCATCCATTAGTATACATATGTCCTCTCCCTCTTAAACCTCCCTCCCACATCCCTCCTCATCCCACCCCTCTAAGTCATTGCAGAGCCCTAGTTTGAGTTCCTGGAGCCATACAGCACATTCCCATTGGCTATCTATTTTGCATATGGTAATGTATACGTTTCCATGTTGCTCAAAATTAAGAGGCTTTAGCCTAAGAGGAAGAATAGTATGGTACAGAGAAGATAGACCTAAAATGACTTCACTGAAATCCCTATCCAGTGCTTTCAAATTTTGCGAC
Source organism: Raphicerus campestris (assembly GCA_006410735.1). Taxonomy (NCBI): domain Eukaryota; kingdom Metazoa; phylum Chordata; class Mammalia; order Artiodactyla; family Bovidae; genus Raphicerus; species Raphicerus campestris. The sequence continues at coordinate 1,494,547 of SJYW01013966.1, read as the reverse complement.
CCTGGATGAATTTTTTTATTTTGCATTTCATCTTCTTTATTTATAAGATAGCAATCATATTGTCATTGCCATGCCATTAGCATGAGGAATAAATGAGGCAACACAGGGGACAGTGCTTCACATTGTGCTGACCCTCAGTAGGCCCTCCTGCAGGGCTCATTGTCCTCCTCTCTGACCACATTGGGCCCTTCCCGAGTCCAGAGTCCTGGAATATTGTCAGTCTAGCTCACTCAGAGCAGGCCAGGTGTTCATTTACCATTACGAACCCCCATCCCTACCCCTGCCATCCCAGAGAACTCACTGATAGCCTATATAAATGATCTGATGCTGGGGAAAAAAGTGGATCCCGGAAACATAGTACCATTGTAAGTTTGCTTCTTTTTCTTTCATTTTTTTAAGATTATTATTTTTCTTGTTTGCTGCACTGAGTCTAGGTTGCCACTCATGGGCTTTCTCTAGTCGTGGCAAGCGCTATCTACCCTCTAGTTGTGGCACAAGCGCTTCTCATTGTCGTGGCTTCTCTTGTTGCAGAGCACTGGCTGTAGGCACATGGGCTTCATAACTGAGNTTCTTGTTTGCTGCACTGAGTCTAGGTTGCCACTCATGGGCTTTCTCTAGTCGTGGCAAGCGCTATCTACCCTCTAGTTGTGGCACAAGCGCTTCTCATTGTCGTGGCTTCTCTTGTTGCAGAGCACTGGCTGTAGGCACATGGGCTTCATAACTGAGGCTCACAGGCTCTGGAGTGCAGGCTCAGTCATTGTGGTCCACAGACACCAAGGCTGCTCTGCAGCTTGTGGGATCTTTCCGGACTAGGGATGGAACCTGTGTCCCCTGAACTGGCAGGGGGATTCTTAAACACTGAACCACAGGAAAGCCCCTTTTNGCCACCTCATGCGAAGAGTTGACTCATTGGAAAAGACCTTTTCTGCTGGGAGGGATTGAGGGCAGGAGGAGAAGGGGATGACCAAGGATGAGATGGCTGGATGGCATCATGGACTTGATGGACGAGAGTCTGAATGAACTCCGGGAGATGGTGATGAACAGGGAGGCCTGGTGTGCTGTGATTCATGGGATCGCAGAGAGTCAGACACGACTGAGCGACTGAACTGAACTGAACTGAAGTAATGCATTAACTTAATGGAAACAGTGGTATCTTACTGTTTTACAATTTATATTACTTTGTGATTAAGTATTACGTTTCTCAGAGAAGGCAATGACACCCCACTCCAGTACTCTTGCCTGGAAAATCCCAGGGACGGAGGAGCCTGAAAGGCTACAGTCCATGGGGTTACTAAGAGTTGGATATGACTAAGTGATTTCACTTCCACTTTTCACTTTCATGCATAGGAGAAGGAAATGGCAACCCACTCCAGTGTTCTTCCCTGGAGAATCCCAGGGACGGGGGAGCCTGGTGGGCTGCCATCTATGGGGTCACACAGAGTCAGACACAACGTAAGTGACTTAGCAGCAGCAGTAGCATTAGATTTATGATACTTATAGTCCATCCTTTGTATTTCATTGCCTCATGACCTTCATCCATTCTGGTACAAGTGACTTTATTTTATTTTATGTTTGTGTGTGTGGATCATTTTAAAAGTCTTTATTAAATTTGTTACTATATACTTTGGTTTTATGTTTTAGTTTCTTGGCCAGGAGGCATGTGGGATCTGAGCTCCCTGACCAGGGATTGAACTCATATCCCCTGCATTGGTAGACAAAGTATTAGCCCTGGCCCAGGGAAGCCCTGCAAGTGACTTTAAAAGCCATTCTGGACAAATTGTCTCATAGAGATTCTGGGAGGATACCTTGCCTCTAGGCTAATTCCAACTCCAGCCTGATTTCTTCTACTATCCTGAACATCTCTTGGAGGGGCAGCCAGGCAGCCCCTGGAAGCTGTGAGCCAGAGGACTGTGGTGGTTCTCTTTTCTCTCTGAATCTGGGAACTTNGCGCCTGAATGAACTGGACTGAGACACCTTTCTTGGGGACTTAACTTACCTTTGCCTTAGGTGGCACCCATATCAGACATCAGTAATAACAGGAGGTGATGGCAGGAGCTGGCCAGAGAGCAGTGACGATGGGGTTGCTGATCACAAAGACGGCAGTGGCTTTGACTCATGGTTTGCTCTGTGTCAAGCGAGGGTGTGTTCATGTTCGCGCCCAGAAAGCAGACTGGACCAGGGGCAATCTGGTAACACCGCACACAAAGTGCTGCAACAGGGGACGCGAGAGATGGGCCATGGAGGCACAGAGCCAGGGATCTGGCCTGGGAATCAGGCTCCCCTCAGACGGTGACATCTTGGCTCAGCTCTGAGGATGTGCGAGGGAGAGTCAGGGGAAGGTGGGAGGGGTGGACAGAGGGCCAGGGAGNCCCTCTCTACTTCCAAGACAAGAAGAGCTTAAAAACACCAAGGGACAAAAAATGCCTCCCCTGCATATTTCCATAAGGAACCAGCACTCTGCCTGATGCGCAACAATTAGCTCAAAGTATCAGATACACATGTTATTAGTTTTTTATACCAGATTCTCTTCTCCATCTGGGCACATGGAAATCTGGGTTTTTCCACCTGCTTGAAGTGGGGCAGATGGCACCACCCTTATGGCAGAAAGTGAAGAAGAACTAAAGAGCCTCTTGATGAAAGTAAAAGAGGAGAGTGAAATAGTTGGTTTAAAACTCAACAATCAGAAAACTAAGATCATGGCATCTGGTCCCATCACTTCATGGCAAATAGATGGGGAAACAGTGGAAATAGTGGCTGACTTTATTCTTTTGGTCTCCAAAATCACTGCTGATGTTGACTGTAGCCATGAAATGAAAATATGCTTACTCCTTGGAAAGAAAGTTATGACAAACCTAGACATATTCATATGTCTCTGCATATTCAAAAGCAGAGACATTACTTTGCAAACAAAATTCGTCTCATCAAGGCTATGGTTTTTCCAGTAGTCATGTATGGATGTGAGAGCTGGACTGTGAAGAAGGCTGAGCACCGAAGAATTGATGCTTTTNGTGAAGAGAGAGGCCCCAAGGAGGAAAACAGTGCACACCAGTTGAGCCAGGCTGTGAGCCGAGTGCTGCCCCAAGCATCCTGTGTGCGTCATCTCATTGACTCCTAACCGTATCCTTAGGATACATTCGTATTGCTGCCCCATCATACAGATTAGGAAACTGAGGCTCAGAGAGGTTAAATAACTGGCTGATAGTCACAGCAATGGAGCCACACTGCAAACCTGGAGGACTGACTGCCCAGTTTCAGGCCTCAGCCCTTCATCATCTGTGGTGCCCACCTTTTCTGGCTTTTTGGAGGGAGCGGAGATAGCATTTACTGAGGCTGAGAACCCAAGAAAGGGAAGAAAGTTTAGGGACAAAGCTGAGTTCCCTATGGGTTGTGTTAGTTTGGGGTGCTTTCAGAAGAGTCAAATGTCAGGTATGGAGAAAGGAGTTCAGGAAAGGCTTCTGTCTTTGAATGATAAACCCACAATGGCATCGTGGAAGAGGAGGTGACAGCAAAGACCCTAGCCACAAACATGCTGGGAACAGAGAGTCGCACAGGCAGAAGATACTCCACGGAGCACAGCCTCCCAGACAGAAACTCTTAAGCAGGGGTCCAAATCCAGACCAGCTGGAGATGGAAGAAAGCTTAAAAGAAATACAGCCCTGAGCTTTAAATCCCAAGTTGGGGTGGAGTCCAGACTTCAGTTCAGTTCAGTCACTCAGTCGTGTCCGACTCTTTACGACCCCATGAATCGCAGCACACTAGGCCTCCCTGTTCATCACCATCTCCCGGATTTCACTTAGACTCACGTCCATGGAGTCCGTGATGCCATCCAGCCATCTCATCCTCGGTCGTCCCCTTCTCCTCCTGCTCCCAATCCCTCCCAGCATCAGAGTCTTCTCCAATGAGTCAACTCTTCGCATGAGGTGGCCAAAGTACTGGAGTTTCAGCTTTAGCATCATTCCTTCCAAAGAAATCCCAGGGCTGATCTCCTTCAGAATGGACTGGTTGGATCTCCCTGCAGTCCAAGGGACTCTCAAGAGTCTTCTCCAACACCACCATTCATGTATCCTTTAAAGCTCCCCTAAGCCCCAAAGGCCCCCCTGGAGACCCTTTCACCCCAGCCAGTCTCCTGCAAAACCAACCTCCTATCTTGCCCTATCTGTTGCCTCACTCTACTGGTGTTGCCTGTTAATCATGGGACCAGACTGCAGAGCCTGAACTTCCTCCTGGAGTCTGTCCATAATGTGCACCCAGAGACCTGTCCTCAGATAAGCCAGCAACTCACCCCACACTGCTGAAGGAGAGGGTGCTGGCGCTGTGAGCCTGCAGAGCGCGCAGCAGGCCCTGGAAAGTCACTGAAGACTGACGGCAGCACAGTGACACTCGTCTCCCGAAGGTGCCATGAGCTTGAAAGGTAGCACCTCTCTCCCACTCCCTGGAGGGAAAACTTGCTCTGGAAAGTGGCTGGGTGTGTAGTGCTAGCCAGGGGGAGACCAGGCAGTGGCTTGAGAGCTGGAGCTCTGGCATCAGGCAGACCTGAGTTTGAATTCTCTCTCTATTACCACTATTAGTGTGAGCTCAGGCAAGTAAGAACTTGATTTTCCCACCTGCAAAATGGGCATCTCATTAGCATGGGAAGATAGATTCTGGATGCTAAGTACTTAGCCTAGTGTTTGGTCCAGAAGAAGAGCTTGCTCAATAATATCGTCATCTGTGGTGGGGGAGATAAGGAGACACCTGGAGTCTACCGTCGTAATGGCCTGGATTTTAGCTCTGACTAGACCCAGCAGCCAGTCCGGGGGCTGTAAGAGATGCAGGCCTGGCTCCTGGGCTGGGAAGATCTCTGCAGGAGTGCAAGGCAGCCACTGCAGTATCCCTGCCTGGAGAACCCCATGGACAGACCCACGGACTGCGGCCCACCACACTCCTCTGTCCACGGAAAACCAGGGTAAGACAGGTCTGCACACGTGCTAAATGGCTTCAGTCGGTTCTGAGTCTTTGCGACTCTATGGACCGTAGCCCACCAGGTCTCCAAAAGGAGATCTGATCTCTGCCTAACACTGGACACATTTCTGTCCCTTGAAGACCCCATCTTGGGCCTTTCTTTTTACAATTGATTTAAAATATTGCCTTATCAATAGTTTCAGGTGTACAGCAAAACGATTCCGGTATAAAACATACATGTATATTTTCAGACTCTTTCCACCACAGATTAGTGCAAGATCCTGAACGTTGTTCCCTGGGCGCTACATAAGTCTTTGCTGTTTATCTTGCATGCAGTGGCGACTACTGTTAATTGCCTTCTCCTGACTTATCCCTCCCTCCCTTTCCCTTTTGGTAGCCGTAAGTTTGTTTTCTACATCTACTGTTTTCGAAACAAGTTCATTTCTGTTTTTTAGATTTCACATATCAGTGATATGTATTTGCCTTTCTCTGTCTGACTTACTTCATTCAGTAATGATAATCTGTAGGTCCCCAAATATATAATACAGACAGCTCATGCCACTCAATGTCAGGGTCTTTTTTTCTTGCTTTTCCTTCAGCCTGGTGAGCTTACTCCACCTCTGCCCAACCCCCAAGAGAGCTGGGCAGTGGCCAGACCATGTAGACCCTCATGAATCAGAGTGAGTAGGTCAGGATTCTCCCAGTCTCAACTGGAAGCTGTCATAGTGAGCTACTGCCACATAGCACTGCGCAGCAAGCCACCTGGCGGCTTGGCACGGCGACCGTGTGTCCTCACTCGCTCACCTGCGGGTGGTCTGGGGGCAGCCGAGTCTGGCCTGGGCTTGGCTGGGCCTGGCAGCAGCCACGGATTGCCC
>SJYW01013966.1:1435411-1445438 GCA_006410735.1 Raphicerus campestris | reverse complement strand
AGGGCAGAAAAAAAAAAAAAAAAAAAAAGAGTTGTACAATAGCCACAACATCGAAAACAGAGATTTCAAAAGTCCCGGCCTACTTTAATAACCTTTCCATTTTTCGTCAAGTCGTCTAGGCTCCAACCTGGACCTTCACTTTATATGAAAAACAGTTCTTATCTGAATCACACAGACTCTTTCTCTTTTCTCCAACCACACATTTTAGAAGAATAATCTTGTTCATTCTCATAGCCCACCACACGTAGGAGGATATAAACATGGTGTGTAGCCTATAAACTCGGCCTTTCTTCTGAGTTCTTATCCTTTCTGCAGAGTTGCACCTTGTCTCAGGTCAGGTCAGTTCAGTTCAGTTGCTCAGTCGTGTCCGACTCTTTGCAACCCCATGAATCGCAGCACACCAGGCCTCCCTGTCTATCACCATCTCCTGGAGTTCACTCAGACTCACCTCCATCGAGTCTGTGATGCCATCCAGCCATCTCATCCTCGGTCGTCCCCTTCTCCTCCTGCCCCCAATCCCGCCCAGCATCAAAGTCTTTTCCAATGAGTCAACTCTTCACATGAGGTGGCCAAAGTACTGGAGTTTCAGCTTCAGCATCATTCCTTCCAAAGAAATCCCAGGGCTGATCTCCTTCAGAACCTTGTCTCAGAGATGCCTAAAGCACCATGTTTCCAAAAGCAAAACCACTTTGTTCTATCAAAACCAGTATCTCCTCATTACTGATGTGTTAGTCAATGGTCATAATACCCAGTATTTTGAACTAAAAGGAAAAACAAAACAAAAAGCCTGCAGCTCTATCAGAGTGCCTGTCCTGAAGTCTTGGCTATATCAGGTTTCTTTGAGAAAGGATAAGATACACATCTCGGCCTGGACTTAACAAAGCCACAGATCTATGCGTGTTGTCTTTAATATCTCGTGTGCACACTAAAGCCACTCTATGCCTTTGGCTGCTGCCTCCTACTTGGAACTCCATCCTTCATTCCTTCATTCCTGTAACCACCTATTCTTTATTCATTCTTTTTGTCAGTATTTTGCTTTGGCTCTTCCTCCTTCTTCCCTATAGCAGTGTTATTTCTTAATAAAGGTATTATCTAATCTACCCTATTCTTTCCATTAGAGTCCTAAATATCATCCTGAGAACTTCTTACTCAGTAGATCAGGGATTTGTAATTTCCTAGAAGCTCTCCAAGTAGTCTAGCACCATTTTGTCTATAATCTGTGGATAAACAAATGCAAGGTGGCACTGTCTTTACAAACAGTATGTGCACTCACATGTGTCTGTAACCTGTATTTCTCCCAGCAGGACCAAGGGGAAAGCCTAGCTAGATGTTTACCAGTCCTACCTCCTCTGCTGTTTCACAGCTTAGTGCAGCCACACATCTGAGTTCTAGCCATCAAGTGGAAGGCCTATACAAACCTTCCATTGGTGCTTCTCCATGCTCTTTTCCTCTTCCAGTTGGCTAAGTCAGTATCATGAAAAATTGTCAAGTCTTGTGCTAAAATGGCAGAGGCTCCGTCATCCTAAATCATTAACATACCGCACAAACAAGGGTTTCTATGCTGATTTTTTTACTCTTTCCAGAACCGCCCCATCCAAGAAACAAACTTACATTGTTCTAAGAAATTGAAATCTGGGGGCTATTTGTTATAGCAGCTGACGTTTCACTAACATAGTCAGGTGAAAGGTGATGGTAAATCAGCCATTTTCATGGTATATCTCAAGCATATCTGACTACTCTGTCTCCTCGCTTCCTAGTCACTGTAATATTGCTTAGTCCAGGCGTTACTAAACTTTTCTTATACCACAGATACCTTTGGCAGCCTGTTGAATCCTATGAATAACTTTTAGAAGAAAAAAATTAAATGTTNCATTTTCATGGTATATCTCAAGCATATCTGACTACTCTGTCTCCTCGCTTCCTAGTCACTGTAATATTGCTTAGTCCAGGCGTTACTAAACTTTTCTTATACCACAGATACCTTTGGCAGCCTGTTGAATCCTATGAATAACTTTTAGAAGAAAAAAATTAAATGTTTTTAAAAAGCTATATATAAAAGCAAAAGGCCACAAAATAAACTAACTTACTTTAAATAGCTACAATAATAATTAAAAATTAAAATATATGGTATTGGCATTAACGTATTCAATAGAAAAACAATACACTTAGAACATAAGCAAGTTGGAAGTGACTATTATTTTTTATAAGCTTATTGGTATGAAGTCCAATTCAAGGCCACTGTTTCTGAACTATGGGGTGGTTTTGTCAAGGTAACACATGTGTCATGTTGGATGTTTAGCCAATGTTGATTTTTTTGTTTCGANCAGGTTGCATGCCAATTGCCAGAGACATAAACAGATATGTTTTTGATCCCTGGGTCAGGAAGATCTGCTGGAGGAGGGTATGACAGCCCATTCCAACATCTTTGCCTGGAGAATTCCATTGACAGAAGAGCCTGATGGGCTGCAGTCCATAGGGTTTCACAGTGTCAGACACGACTGCATGACTAAGTACAGGTGGCATGTAGGAACTTAGTTTCCCAGTCGGAGATTGACCCCATACCCCCTTCAGTGGAAGTCTAGAGTATTAAAGACTGGACCACCAAAGAAACTCAGACTATTAAAGATTGGAAGAGTCTTCCCAGGATAGTACTCGGCTGTCTTAAGGCAAATCAATAGGATGGCCAGATAAGCAGACACCATGGCAAGAAGAGCATCTTCTTTGGAGAAGGGTGGTACAATGGGAAGTTTAAGAGAAATGGAGGAAATAATGTTGACCCCCAGTCTCATCACTGCACAAACCATGTCATCCACCTTGAGCAGGGGCCAGGACTTCTCTGGGCATCATCGTGGCTACCATGGAAGCGCACGCTCAGATTCCCTCAAAAAGGAAGCTTCCAATGGGGACCGCACACTCAGATGCACACTCAGGCTCTGCCACAGCCTTCTTGCCAATGCCACACTCTTCCAGGGATACTCACAGAAAACATCTGAACATATTAGGGTCTTCCTGCCCAACACAGGACTCCTCTCCTATGAGCAGAAGGTACCCAGGGGCTCCCCTCGCTGGCCAGCACACCCAGTTGCACTGGAGTACGAAGTTCTTCCTACTCAACCCTCCATCGTCTTCTCTCTTCTTTCAAAAGTATCAGAACAGCATTGCACTCTGCACAAAGTCCCTGCCTGCTGCTGTTCCTTCTTCCCTTTTTTTTCCACTGGACTTTTCTCCCAGATATCTCTTGCATACCAATTCCTATCTTGGCTCTTGATTCTCAGAGGACCTGAATTAACACAGTCAGGGTGTGGACTCATGTTATTTTGGCTTACACTGTACACTTCCCTCTTCTTCCTACATTTCTTCTAGAAATGCAGTCCTCACAGAAACCCAGCCACCTTATTGTAGAACCATTCTTCAACCCCAAACATGGGGTATGGTGGACTGTCAAGGAGGCAGCCAGCCTCCTTGTTTTGCTGCCATGGGTGGCCACATAAGTTATGAGTTCATCCCAGTGGTCACAGCGATTCAGATGGGCTGGTGGCCAAATCTGTCCAGTCAGAGTCCTCCCCTGGGATATGTCACCCTGAGAGAGACCGTTCCTCTCCTTCCTATTAGAGATGAGTTAAGGGCATGAGCCTAATGTCTGATAACCATGCACGTTACCAAAGGAAAGAGAAGGAAGTCAATGTTCAGAAAGAAGCAGAAGTAGGAATCTCAGGGTACAGGGTTCCCAGGCAGGGGACTCTCAGAACTGTCTTCTTCCTGCCACTTTCCCTTTGAGTCTGAAATCTACTACAGAAATCTTCTACTCCATTCCCTTTTTTCCCTCCAACTTCAGTTAATTAAATTACAACTGAAAATTAAGTTGACATTGAATTGGATTCNAGTCTCAGGGTACAGGTTTCCCAGGCAGGGGACTCTCAGAACTGTCCTCTTCCTGCCACTTTCCCTTTGAGTCTGAAATCTACTCCAGAAATCTTCTACTCCATTCCCTTTTTTCCCCCAAACTTCAGTTAATTAAATTACAACTGAAAATTAAGTTGACATTGAATTGGATTCTATCATTGATACTTGAAATCATTTTCATTAATAGATTCAGTTTCTAATAAGTGGATTCGATAAGCCTATTCTATAAACTGTGACTGCTTCTGCTTTGGAAATGGAATGGAATCTGGATTAGTAGGAAATTCAGCCAAGTGCCCGTCATAGAACAGGCATCTGTCAGTACTTTTTGAATGAAGCTGCAAAAAAGTAAGAAAATTAGAGTTTAATCTCTCAAGTCCTAATAGTGCCTTGCACATCTTCAGCACTCAGTTACTATTCTGTGAAACTAAGCTAGGAATATGAAGGGACTTGGACTCATTGCATGTCTGTTTCACCAGATTTTCTGTGCATCTGAATGACAAGTCAGGGGACCTGGCAGTGCCATCCTTTTTGAGACTGAGATCCATCTTCTCCTTCCAAGTCAGAACTCACCAGCTGGACAGGAGTGGCAGAGGGAAGAATAGTGGGGAAAGGGACTTAGAGATATTTAGAGGGAGTGACAAGAGGCAAAGAGCAATAATCCTATGGATGGTAGAGAGCAGGGCATCTGAGACAGCTGGTGACCCACGGCCTTTTCCTTTGTTTCAATGAAAGGAGCCTGTCTTCAGGGCCAGACTGAGGTTCTCCCCACAGACCAACAATTTGGCTCCCCATTAAGCCAATATTCTTTAAATATTTGTTCAACACTTACTTAGTGAAGGTGAACTGGAGTCAGCAAGGAATTCTGCTGCTGGTGATCATTTCCAAGACACTGCCTGGTTCCAAATAAAATCTATCTACAACATGATCAGTATATCAGAGGTCCCATGGGGAGGGTAAACTAGCACCATGTTTGCAACTTTGTTGGTGTTAGTGTGTCTTCTAGGTGGGAAATATGATACTAATTTGTGAGTTAATTAGGTTCTGCTCATCCCAAGGAGTAATAATTGGACAGGAGGTCTGGAGGACCCATTTCCCAGACTGGTGCTAGAAGACAGCCCAGGGCAGAGGAATTGGTGGCCTGGAGAGAGTGTGGTCAGTAGAGCCAGTTTCTTGATATGTATGGTATATCTTGGGCCTCCCTGTTGGCTCAGACAAGNCTGGAGGACACATTTCCCAGACTGGTGCTAGAAGACAGCCCAGGGCAGAGGAATTGGTGTCCTGGAGAGAGTGTGGTCAGTAGAGCCAGTTTCTTGATATGTATGGTATATCTTGGGCCTCCCTATTGGCTCAGACAAGAAAGAATCTTCCAGAAATGCAGGAGACATGGGTTTGATTCCCAACACGGGTTGGGAAGATCCCCTGGAGAAGGGAACGGCAACCCACTCTAGTATTCTTGCCTGGAGAATTTCATGGACAGAGGAGCTTGGCGTACTGCAGTCCATGGGGTCGCAAAGAGTCAGACACGACTGAGCGATTAACACTTTCACTTCATGATATATTTTTTGTATCTGTATCTATCACATGTCATTCAGTCTCTTTACATAAGAAGATCCACAGATAACTCTTTACTTCTGATTGGGGAGTAAATGAATACCATGCAAAACTTAGCCCTGAACCTATAAGTAGTCTAAGTATTTTTTTAGGATTATGGAAGCAAGTCATTAAAGTATCATGTGGTCAAATTACTGTAGTAAATAATCACGTTCAGGGTGAGCTGGAAAGGTGTGTGAGCAGTTAGGACAAAGCCAGACACACATGACTTGGCAGAGATTTCCTCCTGGGTGCCCAGTAGGGTGGGGCAGGGACTCCTCAGAGGCAGCAGGAATGTCCTCTGGGTGAGGAGCCAAGGTAGAGTGGCAACTCCTGAACCGACATCTCAGACATCTCAGAACCTACAGGCTCACTTACCTCAAGAGCATATTTTTGCATCAATTGTCAGTGAGTGGAAACTTGGCACCTTGCTCAGGGAAGTGACCTTGTTTTGTCAGGGTGTCATAAGAGGACTGTCAAAAGGGAGGGGCCTTTTGAGAACATTAGTCTCCACTGCCTTCCCACCTTGTCCCGGAGTCAAACGCTCCATGGCCATCTTTGTCGCTGTTGCTTTTGACTTGCCTGGAGATGCCGGTCTCTGATCTGAGACCTTCCCTTTCCTGTCCCAACACCTGCCTGTTATTCCCACTTTCATCTTGAAAGTGATGGAGCCAAATGCTCTGCCTTTGAGACTATCATGCCTCATAACCACTCCTGTCTTACTCTCATGACTTGTCATCTAATCCACCCAAGAGCCTTAGATAACCTCAAGCCTTTTGTCTCCAATGGGAAAAAAAAAACACCCCACAAAACCCCTGTTTTATTAATTGAGCTCAGATAGCAGCACCTGGAACACACAAAAAAAGGTACAAACAGAGCCTGGGAATCCTTCTCCAAAGGAGCGTACATTCTAGCAGGATGGAACAGAAATAGGGAAAACTGGTGAAAGGTAGACGAATGCCGGAAAAGGGTCAGAGAATTCTGACTAAGGAGATCAAGGAAACTGACATGGAAGAAGTGTCATGGTGCTGAGCAATGAATGACAAGGGACGTTTCTATACCCAGAGCATAGAGGGGAATGCAATCCTGCCCAGTGACCAGCAAGTTGCATAAGAAATCGAGGTGTAGCTTTGGGCAGAGGGGAGCTAAAATCAACAGACTGCTCTTACAGAAATAGGAATTATTCTAGCAGTCATCTCACTTACTGCTACATTGTTTTACAATGGCCCCTGGAAGTTGTATGTCTTGTTTATAAATTTTAAGCTGGTTCCCTTCTCCACTACCTAGAGCAGAGACAGGACCCCAGCAGGGGGTCATTGAAGGTCCAATCTGAGTGGGTGTTCAATCTGCAGAAAAAAGAAACATCAGTGGCTTCATCCCACAAACATGTAACCATTCTAAGCCATTTGTTTTCTTCAGGTGAGGCCCCAGTCTCAGATAGGATGGGCCACTACATGGTGCAAAACTTTGGGGAACAGCCTCCCAGCTCCCTGTGTCTGTCAGTTCGCTGGCTTTGATAGATTGAGCCTCCACTGGAACTGAATTTGGGTGATGAGGTCACCACATTGTCGTAAAAGTTTTTGCCAGTTGACTGACTGCTGACTCAAGCAATCCAGATCTTTGCTAACGCACTGAATGGAGTATAATTCCTTTGATTTTTTTTATTAATAGGTACTAGAAGTAAGTTTCAGAATTTCCAGATTGTGAAGGAAACTGTCTCATTTACTTATTTATTTATTTGGAGAAGTTTGCAGTTCTTTGAATAATCAAAGAGGTTTTTGTAGACCATTTTATCCTCTGGATGAAAATGGCCTTTGACTCAGTTTGAAAAAAATCCTTGTGACTTTACATCATGTTTTTTGGTCAGTTGATATTGTTAATCATTAGTTCAGTTTGTAACTAAGTCCTGTCTGACTCTTGTGGCCCACCTGGATTATAGCCTGCCAGGTTCTTCTATCCATGGGATTTCCCAGCCGAGAATACTGAACTGGATTGCCATTTCCTTCTCCATAGGATCTTCCTGACCCAGGGATGGAACCTGCATCTCCTGCACTGGCAGACAGATTCTGTACTGCTGAGCCACCACGGGAGCCTGATATTGTTCGTACTGACACAAAATAAATAATAAAGATACATTGACTGTGTGATTGCTTAACTGATGGATGATGGAGTTGTCCTGGGGTTTCCCCCTTTATTTTCAAAACCACACCTTTATTCTATGTGCCCCAGACACCGGCCCTGAGAGCAGGGCCACTCCAATGTACTCCGAGGTCCCAGAGACTGTCATCTATGTCCCATCAATTTCCTGGAATAGGAGACACTATTCTTTCTTGTCCACTCTGATCACAGTGATATTTGCTTTGTCCCTGCCAAAAGAGTTATGTTTCAATCAGCCGCTTTTCTTGGTTTTGGCAAATCCTGTTCGCTATTTCTCAATTATAAACTAATGATTCAGATTGCAGCATTCTCTGATTTAACATGAGCACAGCAGATTGGATTTGTTAAATCAAAGAGGGTGGGAAAGCAAAGCCAGTCCTTCAGAGTCAGTGACAATCTCTGACTGACATTTGTGGTGTCATGGACAAGTGTAAAAAGAAAGGCAGAGGGACCTAGAAGAAAAGGGTTTTTAATCCATTTGGAGTAGAGCAGGTTAGCTTCAGTTGAGTGAGTAATTATATTTTGTAAAAATTCTATGGAATGGTCATTGCACTTGTCAAAGCAGTTTTAAAATTTGTGGTAGTAACAAGACCCTCAAATCTCAGGGCTTTTTTTTACAGCAAAGATGTGTTGTTCTGCTCAGCTGGCTTGTTCTACTCGAGACAGAAGGGGACTGTGACCAGCCCGGAGCCCAGGTGGACAGAGGTGCCCTTCACTGGCCTTTGAGGTAGCAAATTAGAGAGACTGTATACTTCTCCATGGGCTTTTTCTCTGCTTCAGCCAACAGTTGCTACTTCTGCCCATGTTTCCTTGGTCAGAACTGGTCACATGGCCCTCTTCAGTTGCAAGGAGGATGATACAACTCCCAATGTGGGCTTGGAAGGAGAAAAGGACCAAGTATTGGTCAACACTAACAATATCAATCACATCTACCCTTCTACTCATGCAACGATTGCTTCACTTTTGTTTCCACATAGAAAATACTTCTCTTGCCCACAGTAGAAAACCCAGTGTGTCATTCATTCATCACAAGTGTGTCAACCTCCAGGACACAGGGGCATGGATGACAGCCTCTACCTTAGGTTTGTTCATTGTTTTCTCTTGATCCAAAGACTCTTGTACTAAAAGGGCATCATGCCATCATAGAAAGGGGGCAGGATTGCCATAATAAATACTGCCACGTGAAAAGGAGCAGAATGAAGGCTCTCATCTGCCATGGAACTGACAATTCTGAAATCTAACTGGGGATGAAATATTCTGAGTCCTCTGATCCTGAGGAAGGAAGGAAAATATTCCTCAATTAAGCCCTGATTCTACTTTCTGTAATTTGTTGCTCAGTTGCTAAGATGTGTCTGACTCTTTGTATCCCATGGACTGCTGCATGCCAGACTCCTCTGTCCTCCACTATCTCCTGGAGTTTGCTCAAAGTCACGTCAATTGAGTCTGCAATGCTATCTAACCATGTTATCCTCTACTGCCCCCTCCTCCTTTTGCCCTCAATCTCTCCCGGCATCAAGGTCTTTTCCAATGTTTATTTAGTCAATTAGTCGCTAAGTCGACTCATGCTGCCCCCCTGGACTGTAGCCCACCAGGCTCCTCTGTCCATGGGATTCTCCAGGCAAGAATACTGGAGCTGGTTGTCATTTCCTTCTTCAGCGGATCTTCCCAATCCGTGGATCAAACCCGGGTCTCTTGTACTGCAGGCAGATTCTTTACCAACTGAGATACCAGCGAAGCCCACTGAGCCTCTGCTCACCCCTTTCTCTCTTCCCTAATTCTCATTTAAAGTGCCCAGTCTCCTCTTACAAATGGGAATCAAGTTCAGTTTTCACTGCATTCTTTTCTCTATTTCAACAGTGTGTGTGTACGCGTGTGTGTGCGCTCCCACACACATGCTTAGTTGTTTCTGACTCTATAACTCTTTGTGACTCTTTGAATGTTAATTTGCCAGGATCCTCTGTCCATGGAGTTTTCCAGGCAAGAATCCTGGAGTGGGTTACTAGTTCCTATTCCAGGGGATCTTCCCCACCCAGGGATCAAATCTGCATCTCTTGCATCTCAGGTTTTGGCAGATGGATTCTTTGCCACTGTGTCCACTTAAAAATCTGTCTTTAGGATATTAACTAGTGTTGGTCAGGCTTTGTTTATTTTTGACACCTTCATCCTGGAAGTGTCTTCCTTCACCCACCCCTTTTCTAACTTGAAAACCCTACTCAACCTATAGACAATTTAAACATTTCAAGTCATATTCCTTAAGTCTCCAGCCTGTGTCTTCCTCTGTATTCCTACAGGATAAAGCTTGTATTTCATTTCAACCCTTACTTGCCTTCTGTATTTCACTAGGATTTTTTTTTTTTTTTTTTTTTTTTTCCTCCTT
>SJYW01013966.1:1418978-1434994 GCA_006410735.1 Raphicerus campestris | reverse complement strand
TTTTTTTTTTTTTTTTTTTTTTGCCTCCTTCACTAGTTAGTAAACTCTTTGGGAACAGGAACTATTTGTAATTACCTTTGGGTTCAAAAGCAAAGCTTCGATAAGTCTTTTTGTTGTTAGTGCCTAAATTGTTATCTTAGCGCTGTTTTCCACAAATTTAAAGCGAAGAAATTTGGACGGATCACTAGATGCTGCCTCTGGCTCTCTGATTTTAGTATAAATATAAAATAATTTGTACGTTAGTGTGGAAAGAAGCTATATTATTTCCCTTTACAAAGCTGATTATTTCCCCAATGATCTTTCTTTTAAATTCCCTTCAGATTTTATTATTCTGTGAACTTTTTGATAGAAAAATACTGTTGTTCATAAATCTGTATGAATGTATTCTTTCTATTCTTTGTTGAAAATTTATTTTTTATTGGGGTAACATTGGTTTATGACATTCTATAAGTTTCATGTGTACAGCATTATGTTGCTACCTCTGTATACACTACACCATGCCCACCACCAAAACTCTGGATTCCATCAGTGACCGTATGATCGATCCTGTTACCCATTTCACACTCCTCCACCTGCTTCTTCCACTCTGTTCTCTGTGTCTCTGTTTTTGTTTGGTTTAGTTTGTTCATTTATTTTGTTTGTTATATTCCACATATGTGTGAAATCATATTTCTTCCTTCACCTAACTTCTTTTACTTGGCAGAATACAGTCAAGGTCCAGCTATAAAGTGAAAGTTGCTCAGTCACATCCGACTCTGCGACCTCATGGACTAGACAGTTCATGGAATTCTCCAGGCCAGAATACTGGAGTGGGTAGCCCTTCCCTTCTCCAGGAGATCTTCCCAACCCAGGGATCAAACCTAGGTCTCCTGCATTGTAGGTGGATTCTTTACCAGCTGGGCTACAAGGCCAGAAAAGAAGATAAAATCTCGCTATTTGCAACATCATAGATGGAATAATGGTCTTTCAATAAAGGAAGGCTGTCTGGAGACATATGTGGTAGCTGGGGTCTCTCCATCATGGGCTGTGCTCCCCTAGAAGGCCCAGACTCTTTGTGACCCCATGAACTGTAGCCCACCAGTTCCTCCATCCATGGGATTCTCCATCCATGGGATTCTCCAAGCAAGAATATTGGAGTGGGTTGCCATTTCCTTCTCCAGGGGATCTTCGCTGATCCAGGGATCGAATCCAGGTCTCCTGCATTGTGGGCAGACACTTTAACCTCTGAGCCACCAGGGAAGCCCCATATTCTATATATAAAATATATTTTATGTGTTTATATATACACATCCAAACTCAACACACACATACCAAATGTTACATTAGCACCTCCCTCCATACCCCTTCATGTACACAACACATACCAAACACTTGCCAGCCACACACAGATACTCACACAAAATATATATGGTACACACATACACACTGGGGTGGAATATATTATATTTTCAAGACATTGTCAATAATTATCCAGAAGGATGTTGGGCTATTGTAGTCAATAAGTTATTTAAATAGGAATATGAAAGAAGAATGCAATCATCAAATCTGCTTTTTCAGCCTTAACTCCTAATCCACTCTTAATTCTTTTCACCTTCTTGCCTACTTTGTCTCCTTTGTGGGCTTGTGTTCTCCCAGTTCTATTATTTTGTTCACATTGTTTATTCAAACGCCTTCCTTAATTCTAAATGTCCAATAAACATACCCAATATTCAGGGCCCTGCCCTAAATACCCTAAGTTTGGAAATTTCTGAGAATCTCAGTCTACTAGGAACTGAATTCTTATGGTGTCAAGTAAATATCCATTTAAATGATTTATGATGTTTTCATGTCATAGCAATTGGATTATATGCCCTTGCCTCAAGGTCCCACTTGTATGTATACACTCAGTGCTTATTGAAGTACTGCATACAGTGGCTCAGGACAAATATGAGGACAAGCTGTCTTTTTGAAAGGAATGAGTGGCTCCCCTCTGTCATGTTTGTAACTCACTGGCTTCTAGCCATAAGGCCTTCCTCCTTCAGACACCCTCTCAGATAATAGGTTATTAAAGGCACAGACCCAAGATCATAAATTATTTACCCGAGTTCCAATAAATCTGTATTTCTTATGAAGCATGTTATTTTTGACAACAGGCCCAATTCCATTGGAAATCACGTAGTAAAGTAAGAAATAAGGGAGGTATCTTCCACAGAATCACATGATGATTCCACATAAGGCTCTTGTCAATCCTCACTCAAAAGAGACCACATCAGCCCATCAGATTCCACTGTCTCGGTGGCTTCACCCCTCACAACAGAAAGCTCATTCTCTGCCTCTCTCTTGGGGCTGGAATTCCCACTGCCCAACAAGTCATTTGTCTTGAAGATTTCATTTTCAACATGAGTGGAGGAATAATAATAATTTTTTTTTAATGTCATTTTAGCTCAGCACAAGATTTAGATAAACCAGGCTGTTTTTCTCTTCTTTGGGACCTCCTGGCCCTGGTGACTCTATAATGGTTGGTGTGTGGGGAGGGCAGCTGCTGAGAGATGCTGAGCTTTCCATGACTGAGACATACAGGACATTGAATGTGTCTAGGAGACACGCACACTGATGTCCAGAACCCAGAGAGGGTTCCTCTAGGAGAGGGCATGGACTGTCTAAACGGATCAGTTGGTACCAATGTTGTCAACTGTCAGCTTAAGTCTGGGAGTGATTCACTGAACTCTGACACTGGAGTTTCTATGGGGAATGGCTGCAAATTAATGCCAACTCCATAATCAGGAAAAAATTTATAAATGTTCTTAATTTAAAATTTTAATTGTCATAGACCATTTTATCCATTCCTTTGTTGGTTTAACAAGTATTTATTGAACAGATGCATTGTGCCTGGGAGCTACATATACAACTCTCAGGGCTACCTTCTCAATATGCTGGGTTCTGGGAAAGTAATTTTCTATATAAACTATTTAAGGCACCAATATCAACATCTCAGCAGCTTCTGGCCACACAGTCTCATGCCATTCCATGAAAGAAATACTATGCCAGCCAAGGGGAACTCTCTCTCCCCAGACCCTCCTAAAAATCTAGAACCAGGGCCTGACCATGTGGACACAGGACATCTCCGTCTGCCCCAGTGGATCGGAAATGAACTGTTCTTTGGCACTGAAAGGGGACATAGAAAATTTCCAGGAAGTGACTCCAAAATATGAGGTTGACTCATGAGCAAGCTAGGGCAACAGCCCCCGCCTGGGTTACCTGAGAATGGTGTTGACATTGGTTACTAAGTCATGATTCCTGCTCTCAAGGAGATCTCCTATTGTGTGGAATGTTCTAACTCCACATGTCACGTAATAAAATAAGCACATTCAAGTATTACAGATGCCATGATAATGCTCTAAGCATGGTGTAGTGGAAAGTCAAAAGAAAAAGTGGTTATCATTTGAATGATCTAAAGGGAATTAAGTAGACATATTTATATGAATATGCAGTCAGGCCTCTGTGGTCCTGAGATGTCACTAAAAGATAATTGTGAAAATTACTTTTTTGAGTAGTCATCCTTTTCAGATGTGTATAGAAACTTCAGCATTCTGAATAAACAATCTGAAACAGATCACACTGGTAATAGGAAATATGTATGTGGAGAAAATTTCATTTATATTTAAGTTATATGCACCACTTACTAGTTGAATATCTGGAGGAAGGTTTCCCCTAAGCCTCAGTTTCTTCATCTATAAAATGGGAGTTACAATACTTATTTCACTGGGTTCCTTTGACGTTTAAATTGCAGATATAGCTATAAAACCTTGCTCATGGTTTATTTTTCTCCTGAAGCAAGAGTAATTGTGGAAAATATATGGAAAGGAAAATATTTTTTTAAAGAGGATCATCTCTGTCATTTATGAGGAGCTTACTACCTATTGGCACAGCCCCTAAAATGTTAGGTTCTAGACCCTGCAGTAAAGAACAGGCTGTACCAGCCAGGATCGCTGGGCTTCTAGGCTGAGCTGTGCATTTCCTAAAAGCATATAAATAAAATCATATAAAAGGATATGGGGCTTCCCTGGCTGCTCAGATGGTAAAGGATCTGCTTGCAGTGTGGGTCTCAACCCCTGGGTTGGGAGATACCCTGGAGAAGGGAATGGCTCTGTGACCCCATGGACTGTAGCCTGCCAGGTTCCTCTGTCTATGGAATTTCTCAGGCAAGTATACTGGAATGGATTGCCATTTCCTTCTCCAGGTGATCTTCCCAATCCAGGGATGGAACTCACATCTTCTGTGTTTCCTACATTGCAAATGGATTCTTTACCACTAAGCCAACTGGGAAGCCCTAAACAAAAGGACACCAATTGTCTATAAAGGATATAAATGTCTGACTTAACCCCCAGGGTCATGGTATTAGGAGATGGAGCCTTTGGGAGGTAACTAAGTCATAAGGATGGAGCCCTCATGAATGGATTAGTGCCCCTATAAGAAGAGGCACAAGAAAGGCACTTGCTCTTTCTCTTTGCTCTTTGCTGTGTAAGAATACAACTGAAAAACAGCCATCCACAAACCAGGAAGTAAATTCCCACCAGACACTGAATCTGCTGCCCCTTGATCTTCAACCTCCCACCCTCCCCAAAATGTGAGAAATTGATATTTGTTGTGTAAGCCGCTTAGTCTTCAGTAATTAGTTATAGTAATCTGAACTAAGACCTCATAATTTCATCTTAAACCCAATTACGTCTCAAATGCCCCACCTCGTAAACCACCATACTGGATGGGCTTCAACACATGGACCTAGAAAAATTCAGTCTATAGCGTTCAGTTTCTAAATACAGACTCAGACCCAAGGAATAAAGTTTCCTGGGAAGTAGTGAGGTTGGAGGATAGCTGGGCCCATTAGATTTTTTCAGATGTCTGTGAAGTTTCCTCTGACTCAAACCAAGTATGCTTTTAGCTGAGGTGNCTAAACGGATCAGTTGGTACCAATGTTGTCAACTGTCAGCTTAAGTCTGGGAGTGATTCACTGAACTCTGACACTGGAGTTTCTATGGGGAATGGCTGCAAATTAATGCCAACTCCATAATCAGGAAAAAATTTATAAATGTTCTTAATTTAAAATTTTAATTGTCATAGACCATTTTATCCATTCCTTTGTTGGTTTAACAAGTATTTATTGAACAGATGCATTGTGCCTGGGAGCTACATATACAACTCTCAGGGCTACCTTCTCAATATGCTGGGTTCTGGGAAAGTAATTTTCTATATAAACTATTTAAGGCACCAATATCAACATCTCAGCAGCTTCTGGCCACACAGTCTCATGCCATTCCATGAAAGAAATACTATGCCAGCCAAGGGGAACTCTCTCTCCCCAGACCCTCCTAAAAATCTAGAACCAGGGCCTGACCATGTGGACACAGGACATCTCCGTCTGCCCCAGTGGATCGGAAATGAACTGTTCTTTGGCACTGAAAGGGGACATAGAAAATTTCCAGGAAGTGACTCCAAAATATGAGGTTGACTCATGAGCAAGCTAGGGCAACAGCCCCCGCCTGGGTTACCTGAGAATGGTGTTGACATTGGTTACTAAGTCATGATTCCTGCTCTCAAGGAGATCTCCTATTGTGTGGAATGTTCTAACTCCACATGTCACGTAATAAAATAAGCACATTCAAGTATTACAGATGCCATGATAATGCTCTAAGCATGGTGTAGTGGAAAGTCAAAAGAAAAAGTGGTTATCATTTGAATGATCTAAAGGGAATTAAGTAGACATATTTATATGAATATGCAGTCAGGCCTCTGTGGTCCTGAGATGTCACTAAAAGATAATTGTGAAAATTACTTTTTTGAGTAGTCATCCTTTTCAGATGTGTATAGAAACTTCAGCATTCTGAATAAACAATCTGAAACAGATCACACTGGTAATAGGAAATATGTATGTGGAGAAAATTTCATTTATATTTAAGTTATATGCACCACTTACTAGTTGAATATCTGGAGGAAGGTTTCCCCTAAGCCTCAGTTTCTTCATCTATAAAATGGGAGTTACAATACTTATTTCACTGGGTTCCTTTGACGTTTAAATTGCAGATATAGCTATAAAACCTTGCTCATGGTTTATTTTTCTCCTGAAGCAAGAGTAATTGTGGAAAATATATGGAAAGGAAAATATTTTTTTAAAGAGGATCATCTCTGTCATTTATGAGGAGCTTACTACCTATTGGCACAGCCCCTAAAATGTTAGGTTCTAGACCCTGCAGTTAAGAACAGGCTGTACCAGCCAGGATCGCTGGGCTTCTAGGCTGAGCTGTGCATTTCCTAAAAGCATATAAATAAAATCATATAAAAGGATATGGGGCTTCCCTGGCTGCTCAGATGGTAAAGGATCTGCTTGCAGTGTGGGTCTCAACCCCTGGGTTGGGAGATACCCTGGAGAAGGGAATGGCTCTGTGACCCCATGGACTGTAGCCTGCCAGGTTCCTCTGTCTATGGAATTTCTCAGGCAAGTATACTGGAATGGATTGCCATTTCCTTCTCCAGGTGATCTTCCCAATCCAGGGATGGAACTCACATCTTCTGTGTTTCCTNTGTTGTCAACTGTCAGCTTAAGTCTGGGAGTGATTCACTGAACTCTGACACTGGAGCTTCTATGGGGAATGGCTGCAAATTAATGCCAACTCCATAATCAGGAAAAAATTTATAAATGTTCTTAATTTAAAATTTTAATTGTCATAGACCATTTTATCCATTCCTTTGTTGGTTTAACAAGTATTTATTGAACAGATGCATTGTGCCTGGGAGCTACATATACAACTCTCAGGGCTACCTTCTCAATATGCTGGGTTCTGGGAAAGTAATTTTCTATATAAACTATTTAAGGCACCAATATCAACATCTCAGCAGCTTCTGGCCACACAGTCTCATGCCATTCCATGAAAGAAATACTATGCCAGCCAAGGGGAACTCTCTCTCCCCAGACCCTCCTAAAAATCTAGAACCAGGGCCTGACCATATGGACACAGGACATCTCCGTCTGCCCCAGTGGATCGGAAATGAACTGTTCTTTGGCACTGAAAGGGGACATAGAAAATTTCCAGGAAGTGACTCCAAAATATGAGGTTGACTCATGAGCAAGCTAGGGCAACAGCCCCCGCCTGGGTTACCTGAGAATGGTGTTGACATTGGTTACTAAGTCATGATTCCTGCTCTCAAGGAGATCTCCTATTGTGTGGAATGTTCTAACTCCACATGTCACGTAATAAAATAAGCACATTCAAGTATTACAGATGCCATGATAATGCTCTAAGCTTGGTGTAGTGGAAAGTCAAAAGAAAAAGTGGTTATCATTTGAATGATCTAAAGGGAATTAAGTAGACATATTTATATGAATATGCAGTCAGGCCTCTGTGGTCCTGAGATGTCACTAAAAGATAATTGTGAAAATTACTTTTTTGAGTAGTCATCCTTTTCA
Organism: Raphicerus campestris; assembly: GCA_006410735.1. Taxonomy (NCBI): domain Eukaryota; kingdom Metazoa; phylum Chordata; class Mammalia; order Artiodactyla; family Bovidae; genus Raphicerus; species Raphicerus campestris. The sequence continues at coordinate 1,427,553 of SJYW01013966.1, read as the reverse complement.
GATGTGTATAGAAACTTCAGCATTCTGAATAAACAATCTGAAACAGATCACACTGGTAATAGGAAATATGTATGTGGAGAAAATTTCATTTATATTTAAGTTATATGCACCACTTACTAGTTGAATATCTGGAGGAAGGTTTCCCCTAAGCCTCAGTTTCTTCATCTATAAAATGGAAGTTACAATACTTATTTCACTGGGTTCCTTTGACGTTTAAATTGCAGATATAGCTATAAAACCTTGCTCATGGTTTATTTTTCTCCTGAAGCAAGAGTAATTGTGGAAAATATATGGAAAGGAAAATATTTTTTTAAAGAGGATCATCTCTGTCATTTATGAGGAGCTTACTACCTATTGGCACAGCCCCTAAAATGTTAGGTTCTAGACCCTGCAGTTAAGAACAGGCTGTACCAGCCAGGATCGCTGGGCTTCTAGGCTGAGCTGTGCATTTCCTAAAAGCATATAAATAAAATCATATAAAAGGATATGGGGCTTCCCTGGCTGCTCAGATGGTAAAGGATCTGCTTGCAGTGTGGGTCTCAACCCCTGGGTTGGGAGATACCCTGGAGAAGGGAATGGCTCTGTGACCCCATGGACTGTAGCCTGCCAGGTTCCTCTGTCTATGGAATTTCTCAGGCAAGTATACTGGAATGGATTGCCATTTCCTTCTCCAGGTGATCTTCCCAATCCAGGGATGGAACTCACATCTTCTGTGTTTCCTACATTGCAAATGGATTCTTTACCACTAAGCCAACTGGGAAGCCCTAAACAAAAGGACACCAATTGTCTATAAAGGATATAAATGTCTGACTTAACCCCCAGGGTCATGGTATTAGGAGATGGAGCCTTTGGGAGGTAACTAAGTCATAAGGATGGAGCCCTCATGAATGGATTAGTGCCCCTATAAGAAGAGGCACAAGAAAGGCACTTGCTCTTTCTCTTTGCTCTTTGCTGTGTAAGAATACAACTGAAAAACAGCCATCCACAAACCAGGAAGTAAATTCCCACCAGACACTGAATCTGCTGCCCCTTGATCTTCAACCTCCCACCCTCCCCAAAATGTGAGAAATTGATATTTGTTGTGTAAGCCGCTCAGTCTTCAGTAATTAGTTATAGTAATCTGAACTAAGACCTCATAATTTCATCTTAAACCCAATTACGTCTCAAATGCCCCACCTCGTAAACCACCATACTGGATGGGCTTCAACACATGGACCTAGAAAAATTCAGTCTATAGCGTTCAGTTTCTAAATACAGACTCAGACCCAAGGAATAAAGTTTCCTGGGAAGTAGTGAGGTTGGAGGATAGCTGGGCCCATTAGATTTTTTCAGATGTCTGTGAAGTTTCCTCTGACTCAAACCAAGTATGCTTTTAGCTGAGGTGGGGGGTGGGGGGAGCTGTTTGGAGGGATGTTTGGGGACTTGGGGAGTGTGGGAGGTCTCTAGAGATAACATCCCCACCCCATAGCTTGCCTCAAGGCTCTGCTCTCCCCAGGCAGCAGCAGAGAATTCAGAAAGAAACTGTCTTTTTAGCACTTCTTGATTTTACAGTTGGAAGCCTGAGAACAAAGCACAAGGAAATTAGGAGAAATATTTTGCACACTTGTATAGCAGGAACCACTGTTTTGGAATAGACACATCCCATTATAATAAGTCTGCACAGAGAAACAGATGGAGGGAGATAAATATCAGGCTCTGGCCTCCAACTCTGTCAGCCAAGAGAGAAGGAAATTTGAGCTGTTAGTTATGGAGGCTTCCTCAAATCCAGGCCGGCACCAAGATTTTGTGGTTGAGTTACTTCCCCTTTTATCAGAGGATCCCCATTTCCTAGGATGCAAATATTTTGGAAGAGAAAACCCCTTTAAAGGGAAAGAAAGGAAACTATCATTTTATTGCATGGCTCTGCCAGACTTATTTGCATTTAATGTTCATAAAAACCTGGAGGCAGGGAGTCTTACCATCTTTGTTTTTATAAAAAGCAGGCTCAACAGTGAAGGGACTTATCTCAAATCACACAACTTTATAAGGGCCTGGCTCAGAGTTGCTGAATGCCTGGATTCACATTTAGCTCTTGCACAATATAACCTTTCAGGCTGGATGCTCACTCTCACCAAGCAGAGAGACACAGTAGCAGAATGGAGAAAGAGTACAAATCTGTAGGTAAATCCTCAAGTTGGACTAGATCTTTTCAAAGCCTATGACCATAATCGAGTCTGATGTCAAGTCATCAGATGTGGGAAGTACTAGGGCTGAAGTAGGGGACCTCAGGCCCCTCCCCTGTCACTCAGCCTCCTCCGCAGTAACTTCATTGTCCACTTCCATGGTCAAGCTGGATTTTCAACAAGCTAAAAACTCTGCACATGGCTTTATGACATCTTTGAGNGGTATTAGGAGATGGAGCCTTTGGGAGGTAACTAAGTCATAAGGATGGAGCCCTCATGAATGGATTAGTGCCCCTATAAGAAGAGGCACAAGAAAGGCACTTGCTCTTTCTCTTTGCTCTTTGCTGTGTAAGAATACAACTGAAAAACAGCCATCCACAAACCAGGAAGTAAATTCCCACCAGACACTGAATCTGCTGCCCCTTGATCTTCAACCTCCCACCCTCCCCAAAATGTGAGAAATTGATATTTGTTGTGTAAGCCGCTCAGTCTTCAGTAATTAGTTATAGTAATCTGAACTAAGACCTCATAATTTCATCTTAAACCCAATTACGTCTCAAATGCCCCACCTCGTAAACCACCATACTGGATGGGCTTCAACACATGGACCTAGAAAAATTCAGTCTATAGCGTTCAGTTTCTAAATACAGACTCAGACCCAAGGAATAAAGTTTCCTGGGAAGTAGTGAGGTTGGAGGATAGCTGGGCCCATTAGATTTTTTCAGATGTCTGTGAAGTTTCCTCTGACTCAAACCAAGTATGCTTTTAGCTGAGGTGGGGGGTGGGGGGAGCTGTTTGGAGGGATGTTTGGGGACTTGGGGAGTGTGGGAGGTCTCTAGAGATAACATCCCCACCCCATAGCTTGCCTCAAGGCTCTGCTCTCCCCAGGCAGCAGCAGAGAATTCAGAAAGAAACTGTCTTTTTAGCACTTCTTGATTTTACAGTTGGAAGCCTGAGAACAAAGCACAAGGAAATTAGGAGAAATATTTTGCACACTTGTATAGCAGGAACCACTGTTTTGGAATAGACACATCCCATTATAATAAGTCTGCACAGAGAAACAGATGGAGGGAGATAAATATCAGGCTCTGGCCTCCAACTCTGTCAGCCAAGAGAGAAGGAAATTTGAGCTGTTAGTTATGGAGGCTTCCTCAAATCCAGGCCGGCACCAAGATTTTGTGGTTGAGTTACTTCCCCTTTTATCAGAGGATCCCCATTTCCTAGGATGCAAATATTTTGGAAGAGAAAACCCCTTTAAAGGGAAAGAAAGGAAACTATCATTTTATTGCATGGCTCTGCCAGACTTATTTGCATTTAATGTTCATAAAAACCTGGAGGCAGGGAGTCTTACCATCTTTGTTTTTATAAAAAGCAGGCTCAACAGTGAAGGGACTTATCTCAAATCACACAACTTTATAAGGGCCTGGCTCAGAGTTGCTGAATGCCTGGATTCACATTTAGCTCTTGCACAATATAACCTTTCAGGCTGGATGCTCACTCTCACCAAGCAGAGAGACACAGTAGCAGAATGGAGAAAGAGTACAAATCTGTAGGTAAATCCTCAAGTTGGACTAGATCTTTTCAAAGCCTATGACCATAATCGAGTCTGATGTCAAGTCATCAGATGTGGGAAGTACTAGGGCTGAAGTAGGGGACCTCAGGCCCCTCCCCTGTCACTCAGCCTCCTCCGCAGTAACTTCATTGTCCACTTCCATGGTCAAGCTGGATTTTCAACAAGCTAAAAACTCTGCACATGGCTTTATGACATCTTTGAGCTTCAAATCTCCATGGTCCCTCAATATAATTCAACAAATGTTTGTGTCTATGTGCATCTGTGTGAGTTGAGAGGTGGGAGCAGGTTCGGTTCAAATATGACAGAAATTCTTTGGTACAATGATAATGGACCACAAGAGTTGATGGATCCAACTGTATTCTCTACTACAATATAAAGCTCCACATTTAGAATATTCAGAATAGGACATTGAAGAAACACTAAATTGGGGGGAATGAACGAATAAATGCTGATAAAGACAAGCATGAAATAAGACACTAGGGCTATCAAACTGGAGAAGGGAACGGCACCCCACTCCAGTACTCTTGCCTGGAAAATCCCATGGATGGAGGATCCTGGTGGGCTACAGTTCATGGGGTCACTAACAGTCGGGCACGACTCAGCGACTTCCCTTTCAATTTTCACTTTCATGCATTGGAGAAGGAAATGGCAACCCACTCCAGTACTCCTGCCTGGAGAATCCCAGGGACAGGGGAGCCTACTGGGCTGCTGTCTATGGGGTCGCACAGAGTCGGACACGACTGAAGCGACTTAGCAGCAGCAGCAGGGCTATCAAATAGGATGAGGCCCACTGAGTTTGTTGTTCATGCTTACATTATAAAATGAAGAGGTGACAGCTGGAGCTGTCTTGTGGCATGGGGATAAAGGCCACACTTGGGTACTGTCAAGTGATCCTTAGGGTACAGCCTGGTTCTTACAGGAATATGGTCAGCCCTAGACTGCCACAGACTCCTCCCACCCACCACTCACCCTCCAACTAAGTTCAGTGCAGACCTATACAGTGTTTGCCTCCCATCCAATCTATCACAGTAAGTCAAAACTGTTTGTTGACATGCCTTGTAGGCCCACCAGGCTGTACTCTCCCAGAAGACAGGGACCTTCAAGTTGCGACACTCTTCATGTCTAGCAAGGTACCTGCTACCCAATAATGTTTGTTGAACATGTAAGTCAGTAGTGAACAACTGATGGAGTTAATGACCATTTTGCATGAGAACAGTAGAAGCTCAAGAACATGAGAGACATTTTAGCTCTTAGAATCCTGTGGGTGCTGACAGCTGCAAAGGATGAAGCATTTTGGGTGCTTTGTGGGCCAGATTCATGTGTTAAGGGGCCGTCTATGTTCTAGCCATATCCCATCCTCCAGCCCTGTGAATACACAGCAGGGCTGATGATAACACTGACTCATTTGGAATGTGAGACATAGGGGAGGCCCGTCAGGGGCCGAGGGCCAGCGATGGATGAGGAGAAGACACCGGCCCCAGCTGTTGCTCATCCTCTTTGCTTCCCACCACTCCTGCCCTGGAGCTGGTCTGTCCCAACCTTCATCTTGCCCTCTCTGGCCAAGACCAATGATCCTCTCGGCACTCTCCTTTCCTTTCACCTCTGCCAGGCCCGGGTGAGAGTCACTTTTTGTCTCCTTTCCATGCAGCCAAGTCCCTAAGGCCTTAGTCAGCCTGCGTGGGTGTTGTTTATCCCCTCATCCATCTCCCAATTCAGGACACAGTCTGTTGCGTGAAACAGTGGCGTAGAGACAGCGGCTGCGGACGGACGGTGTGTTTTCTTTCCTTCACACCTCTCTCCTCTTAACCTCTGGTCTCTTTGGCCTTTTCCTCCGGATTTCTTGCCATAGACCTCTCATCACGTGTCTTTCTTTTCCCTGGACTCTCCTGGAGTGTTCCAAGCTGGGAATATGTCTCCAGGGCAATGACCCTGCATCCTGTCCTTTTGTTATGACTGACCACTGAGGGGCATGACCCTCTTTCTCCTCCTGAGCTATGTATCCCCAGAGACTCCTAAACATTTCTGAGCCTCGGGGTACTGATTCATAAAATGGGATCACAAAGGCTGTCTTCAGAGCCGGCTGGTTGTGAGTGAAGAGAAACACAGTGTAGAGAAAGACTGAAAGGTCTTAGTAACTGTACTTCAGGCTGAGAAGATAGAGCAGATATTTTCACTATTTGCAGGTCCTGGAGAGAAGAGGCAAGCTTGTTCTCTTCCACTCACCTCTGTAGATGCTACTTTCATCTCTTCTTCCTTCTCTCCTTCTGTTCCCTTTCCATTTCTAGCCATCCTCCAGGTGGTCTTTGAGGTTGATCACTGCATGCTCTGCTGAGGATGCTTTGCACTCTCCTCCTTTCTTCTGCAAGCAAGGCTGCCGGCAGTGATGGGTGAGATCCAGAGACCAAGATCCAGATCCAGAGACCACCCCACCCCAACTCCCACACATGGCAGTGACCCTGAGGGCTAACGTCCCTCCAGGGAAGTCCCTGGAGGCTTCCCTCTAGAGAAGCCAATGAGAGGCAGTGGAATGAACTGCTGACCTCAGAGTTCTTCTAGCTGCAATGATTTAATCATTCAATCTGTTTTCCTAAACAATTCTCTGATCCTTCCTTTTCTCCCTTCCTTGGGTGCTTGACAGGGCAGAGTCCTGACCTATATGCTCAACAGGACAGGACCATGTTTCCCACCCAGTGGTGGCCCCTGGGCTCCTGTGCTTTGTCCAACACAGGACAAAGTGGACTTCAGGGCTCCAGGACAGAGTGGACTTTGAAAACTTGTCAGAATGGCAGACTCTGTGACCCACGGACCGTCAGGGGAAAGTGATACTGATGGATGACAGAGTTGGGGGTAAGTGGAAGGGCGACACATCTGTACTCTGAGCCAAGCTTGCTGTCAATCATGCTATTTCTCTTTCCCATCGTGGCTCTTGCTTTCTGGAGCACCAGGACTCCATGTTACCCAAAGAGGCCACATACTTGGGAACCTCATCCAGCATCATGCTTCAAGGGCATTCCAAGGAAAACAAAGCTTTGCCTACATCATCCCTGTCCTGACTTTTCCACCAGTAAAATGGTGACCTACAAATGAAAACATATCCAGAATTTTCTGAAGCCAAGTACCAGAGCATATGTTTTCTGTGGTCCCTGAAATCCAAGCCCTCGGCCATCTCAGGCTAAAGACGGTGGGGGTGGGGAAGAAGCACTTGTGGGTAGGGAAGTCCCTGGCTTGTAGCCCCTAAAATTCCAACAGTATGCCTTCATGATGGACTCTTTTTTCCTGTTTGGCACATTGCCAATTCCTCCAGGTATTTTCTTTAAATAAATTATGAGAAAAATTCACTGAGCAAATTTTAACAACTAGATATTGAATCCTTAGTGTGTTTGAAAGCAAGTGTTTTAAATTAAGGCTTTGAGTGGATAATGGTTTATAGACTCACCTTTTCCCCACTTGCCTTTCGATTTCCTATGAAAAGCTGGGAAAGTAAACATCAGCATATTCATTTAATTTCCCTTTGGCTCACCAAGCCTTGTTTCTAGAAATATCTTAGATTTCCTCTGACAACTCTGCTATCTTTCTCTTTCGCTAATCTGACATCATCCCTGATTGTCCCCTCTTAGCCGTCTCAGTTTACATAATTACATTTTCAATTTGTCTCTACCAGTATCTGAACTCCTCTTGGGATAGTTTTTTTGATTGTTTGTAAAAGATGAGGATGACGATGGTGATAGTGTTGGGGGTGAAGAAGCGGGGGAATTTTGTCCTTTTTACATTCTGCTTTCAACCCAGGAGCACCTGTGGACCTCTTCATTCGCTTGGCATGCTCACTCACTACTACATAAATTTACATGACTTATAAGTAAATCTATGAGTCGCTATATGTTGGGTATTCATGCAGCCTCCAGATTCTTCCTCAGGATCCTCCTTCTCCACCTCCACTTATCTTTTCAGAAAGAAGTCTCTCGCATTCCTGGTGGAAGGAGTTCTGTCTTCTAGAAGAAGGTGCCACTTCTGGGAGCCAAGTTTTTCCTCACCAATTCTCATCTGTAGTCAAAAGGTGGGATAGGATGGTCTCTGAGGCCCTTGTATAAACCGGTGAGAGATTAACTGAGATTGTAACTCCCGGACTGAGCTGATGCCAAGGAGGGCCAAGAAACAACCAAGATCTAACAGACCTCTGCTTTAGAGTCGCTAATGGCTTGGGTGGAAAACCACTAGAGAACAGAGAAAGAGGATTATAATTTTAAGTGAAGCATTAAAATACCTCTCAAGACTTCATCTCTCTGTTTCCCAATGCTCTTGATTGTGCCCTTGGAATCTAGAGTTGTGTGGCCTGTGTTCACTGATGTAAACTGTACAGTGTGAATGACTGTAGCACCATATTGAGGGAGCATCACATATCCTGACAGTAGTCCTTGTTGCTTTTCATGTGATATTTCTATAGAATTTTGTGTCCATGGCTTTCGAGGATCTGGCCTTTCTGGGGAAGATGGAGATTTAATCAATAAGTGGCAGGGTACGCATTTTGCAATGTGGGCCAATGTCCACCTGGAGGTAGGGAAAACACACACACACACTCCCTTCTGCTAACAGGAAAAAATGCATTCTCCTCTACTTTCCAGGTGGCACAGTGGTAAAGAATCTGTTTGTCAATGCAGGAGATATAGGAGACGCAGTTTCAATCCCTGGGTTGGGAAGATCCCCTGGAGTAAAAAATGACACTCCCAGTCCAGTATTCTTGCCTGGAAAATTCCATGGACAGAGGATCCTGGTGGGCTACAGTCTATGAAAAGAGTCAGACATGACTGAGCCGCTGAGTACACGCATACACACACACACACAC
>SJYW01013966.1:1406917-1418489 GCA_006410735.1 Raphicerus campestris | reverse complement strand
TTTGCATGAGAACAGTAGAAGCTCAAGAACATGAGAGACATTTTAGCTCTTAGAATCCTGTGGGTGCTGACAGCTGCAAAGGATGAAGCATTTTGGGTGCTTTGTGGGCCAGATTCATGTGTTAAGGGGCCGTCTATGTTCTAGCCATATCCCATCCTCCAGCCCTGTGAATACACAGCAGGGCTGATGATAACACTGACTCATTTGGAATGTGAGACATAGGGGAGGCCCGTCAGGGGCCGAGGGCCAGCGATGGATGAGGAGAAGACACCGGCCCCAGCTGTTGCTCATCCTCTTTGCTTCCCACCACTCCTGCCCTGGAGCTGGTCTGTCCCAACCTTCATCTTGCCCTCTCTGGCCAAGACCAATGATCCTCTCGGCACTCTCCTTTCCTTTCACCTCTGCCAGGCCCGGGTGAGAGTCACTTTTTGTCTCCTTTCCATGCAGCCAAGTCCCTAAGGCCTTAGTCAGCCTGCGTGGGTGTTGTTTATCCCCTCATCCATCTCCCAATTCAGGACACAGTCTGTTGCGTGAAACAGTGGCGTAGAGACAGCAGCTGCGGACGGACGGTGTGTTTTCTTTCCTTCACACCTCTCTCCTCTTAACCTCTGGTCTCTTTGGCCTTTTCCTTCGGATTTCTTGCCATAGACCTCTCATCACGTGTCTTTCTTTTCCCTGGACTCTCCTGGAGAGTTCCAAGCTGGGAATATGTCTCCAGGGCAATGACCGTGCATCCTGTCCTTTTGTTATGACTGACCGCTGAGGGGCATGACCCTCTTTCTCCTCCTGAGCTATGTATCCCCAGAGACTCCTAAACATTTCTGAGCCTCAGGGTACTGATTCATAAAATGGGATCACAAAGGCTGTCTTCAGAGCTGGCTGGTTGTGAGTGAAGAGAAACACAGTGTAGAGAAAGACTGAAAGGTCTTAGTAACTGTACTTCAGGCTGAGAAGATAGAGCAGATATTTTCACTATTTGCAGGTCCTGGAGAGAAGAGGCAAGCTTGTTCTCTTCCACTCACCTCTGTAGATGCTCCTTTCATCTCTTCTTCCTTCTCTCCTTCTGTTCCCTTTCCATTTCTAGCCATCCTCCAGGTGGTCTTTGAGGTTGATCACTGCATGCTCTGCTGAGGATGCTTTGCACTCTCCTCCTTTCTTCTGCAAGCAAGGCTGCTGGCAGTGATGGGTGAGATCCAGAGACCAAGATCCAGATCCAGAGACCACCCCACCCCAACTCCCACACATGGCAGTGACCCTGAGGGCTAACGTCCCTCCAGGGAAGTCCCTGGAGGCTTCCCTCTAGAGAAGCCAATGAGAGGCAGTGGAATGAACTGCTGACCTCAGAGTTCTTCTAGCTGCAATGATTTAATCATTCAATCTGTTTTCCTAAACAATTCTCTGATCCTTCCTTTTCTCCCTTCCTTGGGTGCTTGACAGGGCAGAGTCCTGACCTATATGCTCAACAGGACAGGACCATGTTTCCCACCCAGTGGTGCCCCCTGGGCTCCTGTGCTTTGTCCAACACAGGACAAAGTGGACTTCAGGGCTCCAGGACAGAGTGGACTTTGAAAACTTGTCGGAATGGCAGACTCTGTGACCCACGGACCGTCAGGGGAAAGTGATATTGATGGATGACAGAGTTGGGGGTAAGTGGAAGGGCGACACATCTGTACTCTGAGCCAAGCTTGCTGTCAATCATGCTATTTCTCTTTCCCATCGTGGCTCTTGCTTTCTAGAGCACCAGGACTCCATGTTACCCAAAGAGGCCACATACTTGGGAACCTCATCCAGCATCAAGCTTCAAGGGCATTCCAAGGAAAACAAAGCTTTGCCTACATCATCCCTGTCCTGACTTTTCCACCAGTAAAATGGTGACCTACAAATGAAAACATATCCAGAATTTTCTGAAGCCAAGTACCAGAGCATATGTTTTCTGTGGTCCCTGAAATCCAAGCCCTCGGCCATCTCAGGCTAAAGACGGTGGGGGTGGGGAAGAAGCACTTGTGGGTAGGGAAGTCCCTGGCTTGTAGCCCCTAAAATTCCAACAGTATGCCTTCATGATGGACTCTTTTTTCCTGTTTGGCACATTGCCAATTCCTCCAGGTATTTTCTTTAAATAAATTATGAGAAAAATTCACTGAGCAAATTTTAACAACTAGATATTGAATCCTTAGTGTGTTTGAAAGCAAGTGTTTTAAATTAAGGCTTTGAGTGGATAATGGTTTATAGACTCACCTTTTCCCCACTTGCCTTTCGATTTCCTATGAAAAGCTGGGAAAGTAAACATCAGCATATTCATTTAATTTCCCTTTGGCTCACCAAGCCTTGTTTCTAGAAATATCTTAGATTTCCTCTGACAACTCTGCTATCTTTCTCTTTCGCTAATCTGACATCATCCCTGATTGTCCCCTCTTAGCCGTCTCAGTTTACATAATTACATTTTCAATTTGTCTCTACCAGTATCTGAACTCCTCTTGGGATAGTTTTTTTGATTGTTTGTAAAAGATGAGGATGACGATGGTGATAGTGTTGGGGGTGAAGAAGCGGGGGAATTTTGTCCTTTTTACATTCTGCTTTCAACCCAGGAGCACCTGTGGACCTCTTCATTCGCTTGGCATGCTCACTCACTACTACATAAATTTACATGACTTATAAGTAAATCTATGAGTCGCTATATGTTGGGTATTCATGCAGCCTCCAGATTCTTCCTCAGGATCCTCCTTCTCCACCTCCACTTATCTTTTCAGAAAGAAGTCTCTCGCATTCCTGGTGGAAGGAGTTCTGTCTTCTAGAAGAAGGTGCCACTTCTGGGAGCCAAGTTTTTCCTCACCAATTCTCATCTGTAGTCAAAAGGTGGGATAGGATGGTCTCTGAGGCCCTTGTATAAACCGGTGAGAGATTAACTGAGATTGTAACTCCCGGACTGAGCTGATGCCAAGGAGGGCCAAGAAACAACCAAGATCTAACAGACCTCTGCTTTAGAGTCGCTAATGGCTTGGGTGGAAAACCACTAGAGAACAGAGAAAGAGGATTATAATTTTAAGTGAAGCATTAAAATACCTCTCAAGACTTCATCTCTCTGTTTCCCAATGCTCTTGATTGTGCCCTTGGAATCTAGAGTTGTGTGGCCTGTGTTCACTGATGTAAACTGTACAGTGTGAATGACTATAGCACCATATTGAGGGAGCATCACATATCCTGACAGTAGTCCTTGTTGCTTTTCATGTGATATTTCTATAGAATTTTGTGTCCATGGCTTTCGAGGATCTGGCCTTTCTGGGGAAGATGGAGATTTAATCAATAAGTGGCAGGGTACACATTTTGCAATGTGGGCCAATGTCCACCTGGAGGTAGGGAAAACACACACACACACTCCCTTCTGCTAACAGGAAAAAATGCATTCTCCTCTACTTTCCAGGTGGCACAGTGGTAAAGAATCTGTTTGTCAATGCAGGAGATATAGGAGACGCAGTTTCAATCCCTGGGTTGGGAAGATCCCCTGGAGTAAAAAATGACACTCCCAGTCCAGTATTCTTGCCTGGAAAATTCCATGGACAGAGGATCCTGGTGGGCTACAGTCTATGAAAAGAGTCAGACATGACTGAGCCGCTGAGTACACGCATACACACACACACACACNTCAGATGATTAGAAAGAGGTAAGCATACATTCCCTGGAGGAGGAAATGGCAATCCACTCCAGTATTCTTGCCTGGGAAATCCCATGGACAGAGAAGCCTGGCTGTCTATAGTCCATGGGGTCACAAAGAATTGGATATGACTGAGTTACTGAGCACACTAGGCTACATTAGCTTGTTACATCTGACATCAACCCTATTAAGTAATATTAACCCCATTTGGAGGGAGAGTGAAATGAATTGGGATATTGGGATTGACACACATACACTAAAAATACTGTGTGAACAAGAGACAACTAATGAGAATCTACCTGTGTAGCACAGGACATTCTTTTCAATGTTCATGTGTGCTTATGTGTGTATTCAGTCATATCTGACTCTTTGTGACCCAATAGGGGTCATCTGTTCATGAGATTTTCCAGGCAAGAATCCTGGAGGGAATTGTCATGCTCTTCTCCAAGGGATCTTCATGACCCAGGGATCAAACCCACACACATCTCCTGCATTCTAGGCAGATTCTTTACCTCTGAGCAACCAAGGAAGCCCTTTCAGTGCTCTGTAGAGACCTAAATCAGAAGGAAATCCAAAAAAGAGGGGAGATATGTAAGCACAGCATCCCTGGCTCAATGGACATGAGTTTGAGCAAGTTTTGGGAGTTGATGGACAGCAAAGCCTGATGTGCTGCAGTCCATGGGGTTGCAAAGAGTCAGACACGACTGAGCAACTGAACTGAACTGATAGAAACATAGAGCTGATTCACTTTGTTGTACAGCAGAAACTAACACTATATTGCAAAGCATCTATACACCAATAAAATTAACCTGAAAGATATTAGCCCCATTTTATACAGGAAGAGATCAAGATCCAGAGAGAAGTTCGTCTAACATCACACAGCTAGTCAGTGACCCAACAAGTATTTGTTCCAACTCCAAAATCTTTATATGGACACATATGACACCATCTCTTGCAGAGAAGAAAGTGAATGGGGCAAGAATCTTATTTACCCATAGTTAGTTTCATAAACATATTTCTAGATGTGGTTACCAGCTACATACAGGGTAGTTGGATACCATTTCGTGAGATGTCTAGGATGAAATTCTTAACAGTATTGATGCATGTTACAAAATCGTCTTAGGCAATTAAGCCCAAATAAGATGACCATTTGAAGCATAATGCACAGATTGATTTGAAGAGGACTCAGAGAAGCTGGTCCCAGAGTGGAGTCTGCCAACAGGTATCTACAGGACCTGGGACAAATCACTTTTCCTATCTGAACTTCAGTTTCTGTATATGAAGATAAACATGATAGTTACCCAGCTTATGTCTGGATTCTAAAGTAATAACAAATGTGAAAAAATGTAAATATAAATAATTTTGAGTGTCTTATTTTGGCAATTATTAAGGAAATACAGAATATCAGACTTCATATTCATTTTCTTGCCAAAGTCAAGACTTTTATGGTGTAAAAGTTGAGAAATGTCAGACACACATCAGTCTACTTTCCAAAACCCTGCAAAGTAACTTTTCAATTTAATTATCATTCACACCCAAGAAACACTTGCCTTAATTATTCAAGTTGTGATCTGGCTGTAATCAGCGGAATTTTTCTCCATAGATTTACCATTTATTGGCCTAGGATAGGTCTATTATGGGTCTCGATGGAGATAAATATGTTACCTCCATCAAGATATTTACCCTAGAAGAGAGTTTTGCATTGGGTCTATTGCTGAGACCTTGGCACTTTCTTTTTGTTCACTTCTCCTGCATAGCTTCTTGCTGAAAGAGTCACTCCATTTCTTCATGTTCTTTGGCAAATATTATTAACAGGGCAAATCACAGAACTCCTACTTTGCCAAAGTAATTTTTCAGTATAAGAACTGCCTTTCCATAGCTCTTTTTCTTTTTTCTTTCACCACAAATCAATGGTTTTTTATCTAATCCTCTTTCTAAAGATAAAAAAAGCTGCTCAGAGAGGTTAAGAAGTGGTTATAGTGGCACAGCTATGCTGGCTGGGGCATGGCCTCAGACCCAAGACTCTCCTCTTCTCCAAGTCCTGCATCTTACCCCTGTGGCACAAGCTGATGTTGAAAGAGCTTGGCCCTCACTGGATTTTAAACAGGCCTTATTACATTAATATCTTTAAGTACCTTAATTAGGTCTTACAGGAAGGAAAAGAATTATTTGGTCACCAAAACAGCCCGAGGATTCCAACTTGAAAGAGTGAGTCTGTTTCAGATCACTAGATAGGGTGGTGGCTCTGTTTGGCCAGAAAACTTCAACATAAACGATGAGCCATGTGGAGCAGGGGATGTTCACCCAAAGCCCCTGGCCCGGGAGGAAATGGGACCGTATGTGGTATGTGGACCCAACACCTACTGCAAACACTCCCACGGCCACCAGTGTTGGATTCAATTAAACATTAAATTCATCATCTTTAGCAAGAAAAGAGAACAGCAAACAGTTGCTCTCTCATGGCTAAACACCCCTTGGATTTGCTGGCCTTTGATTTATTGGAAGAAACCTGCTGGGAAGAACATACTGTGTAGCTGATTAATGTCAGCTTCTGTCATCAGTTTCCACTTAGATTCTTGGCCAGCCCTGACATCTCCTCCCTGAAGGATCCAGAAGAATTTGAGGGCTGATCCAAGAGCTTTACTGGCATGGGATTTGCAGAATGTGGTGTTTGCAAAATAAGGAAGATGAATGGAAGTGGAATCCCATGTTCTCCACTGGACTTGTTGCTTTAATTCATTTCTCCAGAGGCCCCGCTCCATGCCAGGACCACACCAGCAAGGGGACCGGGGAAAGTGTGTTCCCAGGCTCCAGTACAGATGTCTTGCATTTCCTGTACCGCTTTATGTGCAGCTTCCTCGGAGCTTGTCAAACTGGGAAGTGGTCTGAGGAGGAATGCGGTTCACATTTACTGTCGGAACCTCCCTGGGATCCCTGGGACAAAGCTTGTGGGAGAGTGGGCACGTGAGAAAGAGGTGTCTCCAGCTGCTCAGCCAAGTCCAGGACCAACACATACATGACAGGTTTCACAGAGTCCTACAGCATTGTTTTTCTTTTTTTTTTTCTCCCCTGTCTCGATTTTCTCAGTGATAAGCCATGATTCAGTGGCATTATACTTAGAGCAAGCAGCATTTTCTGTTTTTCTTCTGTTGGGGTAAAAACTCACTCTTGGAATTCTTACAGGTAAGAATCAGTGTGCCATCACTTTAGAAAGAGGTGGTAGTTTTAATAAGACTCTAAGCCTTCTCCTTTCTGAACTCATTCCCATGTACAGAAAAAAAGAGAGAGAGAATAAAGAAAGATTCCGATTGAGAAATAAAAATCTGTTCTGGTTATCTCTTTGTGTTTAACAAATCATCACGAAACCTAGTAGCATAAAATAACAACACCCATTTTATTATATCTCACAGTTTTCAAAGGTCAGGAATTTGGGGAGAGATGGGTTAGACAGTCCTGGCAAGGGGAAGTTTAAGGCAGGACCTGGGAAAACAGGGGCTGATCCAAAGCCAGTTGGGGCTTGCTAGAGCATCTCTGTCACTCTGTCTCTCTCTCTCTCACTTTCTCTCTCCATCCCTCACTCCCTCCTTTCTTCCCGCCTCCTCCTCTATCCATATAGTCTCAGAGCCTTTCAGTATGTCCTGTATAGCACAATAGCTTCTGTAAAGTCAAAGTGCTTACATGGTAACCAAAGGCTTCAGGAGGAAGTATTCTGTTGGGTCCAATTGTGCTCTTTTTCATAAGCTGATATTTGAAGAGGTACAAAGGATTTTAAGGTATTTCTTAATCTTGCTTTGTTATCTTTTTACCAGTCATGAAGTTCAGGTGAAAGATGGGATCAAATTACTTCCAAGTTCTTTCATCTATTCATCTATTTCACCTATTCATCTAGGACTCTGTGAGAAACTACTTCGAGGTGTCTCGACCCTAAAAGTAAGAATAATAACTTTGTCGATGCTTACTGAAGTGTCAGGAGCTGTTCTATATACTTGCCATGTGTTAAATAATTCAATTATTACAAATATGGTAGAGGTAGGTACAACTTTTTCCCCTTTAGAGTTGAGAAAGCAAAGATACAAGAAGGCTGAGCAACTTGCCAGAAGGTAGACAGCTGGTAGGTGATGAAGCCAGGGTTTTGACCAGGCAGTTTGATTCAAGAGGTCACTCCCTTAAGCATTATATTAACCTACATATATATGCTCAATTGGTCAGTTGTGTCTGATTCTTTTTGACCCCATGACCTAGAGCCTGCCAGGCTCCTCTGTTCATGGGATTATCCTGGCAAGAATACTAGAGTGGTTTGCCATTTCCTTCTCCAGAGGATCTTCCTGACCCCGGGTTTGAAACCGTATCTCCTGCATTGCAAGCAGTCTCCTGCATTGTAAGTGGATTCTTTACCAACTGAGCCACCAGGGAAGTACATACTAACCTGCCTCCCCCTAAAGAAAGTACAGTCTAGTGGCTTTCCACTGAAGTCACAGAGAATTTTCTGCATATTTGTTCTTTTCATGTGTTGTGAAGGTTTCCCTAGTGGCTCAGTGATAAAGAATCTGCCTGCCAATGCAGGAGACACGGGTTCAATCCCTGGATCAGGAAGATCCCCTGGAGAAGGAAATGGCAGCCCACTCCAGTATTCTTGCCTGGAAAATCCCATGGACAGAGGAGCCTGATGGGCTACAGTCCAGGAGAGTTGTAAAAGAGTCGGACACAACTTAGCGACTAAATAGCAATAAGGTGTAGTTAAGGGACAAGACCTCTGAGACAAGCATCTGGCAGTCTTACTGCAAAAAGAAGCAGAACACGGCAGATCTCAATCAAGGCCGCAAGTAAAAGCTAGGAGTGAGCTTCGTGTTAAGAAAAACTTCCCGCTGGAGGCAGGAGCATAAACTGACTCTTCGAAGAGAAGTTAGACCATCAGAGAGACAGAGTTGACATTCTGATTGGTGGGAGGAACTTGCTTTGCCCGTGGCTAACAGCATTGCCAGTTCCAGCCCTTAAAGAAGAGGGTCTTCTTAGCATGACTGCATTGGCTTTCTTTGGGTCCTGACCATTTGAGCATCACCCTGGATAGAACAGAGGTCAGATCTTCTCCTTAAGGAGCCACATGGCTTACAGATGAGTCAGGGAGGAGGGGTCTCTGGGAAAACAGGTTTGTCTCATTCCAAATTCCCCTGATGCCACATAGAACTCCCTAGAACTTGCCAGATCTAGCTTTCCAAGGAAGACAGGTCACAGCAGCAGTGCCTCAGAGGAAAAAAATAAAAGGCAATTAGCCATCACGCTACTCATCTCGTGCATCCGCACTTGCGGGGCCAGAAGAGCCTATTAGCCCAATTCAGAGTCTGGAGACCAGAACAGGGTCACAAATTAAGTATAAAAACAGAGAATGCAAAAGGACCCCCACTTCCCTCAGATGCACAGCATCCTCTAGCTCCTGCCTGGTGAGCCATAAACTCCAGGAGGTGGGAGAGTAAGCCTGCCTTATTCACTAATGTGTCCCCAGCAAGTGACATGCGATCCCTGTTCCGCAAATCTTTGTTAAACAAGTGAATAAGTTAAATTTGTACTGGTGATTTTGGAGACCAACCAACCACGGGATCCCAGAACACAGGATGGAATGAGGTGGTCCTTCCCACCTACTTGAAAGGCAGAGAGTCTGAGTTAGAAAGTGTTCTGTGTCCAGAGACCTGGCTTTTTCCTGGGTGGTAGAATCCATACTCCCTTGCAGAGGCATTGAATAAATTGTGTTGGGCCATTTAAAAGACAAACCCAGGTAAAACTAAATACACTTTTTCAACTTCTTTTCCCAGCTACTCAGAACTCATGTGAATCTATTTTGTGGTGACCCGAACTTGAGAATTATAATAGCCACATGGCCACCAATGCTTATATTTGAAGCATGCTTATGTCAACTGAGTGTTATCTTTGCCAGCAGCTGGCTTAATTTGAATGACCCAATAAATAGAAAACCCATTTTCCTTGTGATAAATTGCTCCTTTGTTGTATCATACTGTTTACTGTAAGAAAAGATTTNGCCACATGGCCACTAATGCTTATATTTGAAGCATGCTTATGTCAACTGAGTGTTATCTTTGCCAGCAGCTGGCTTAATTTGAATGACCCAATAAATAGAAAACCCATTTTCCTTGTGATAAATTGCTCCTTTGTTGTATCATACTGTTTACTGTAAGAAAAGATTTTCCCTAAAGAAGGCGAGCTACGATCTCCTGTTAAGAAAGAAGGAGCAAACTTTAGCTACCACCTTGAAATAACTTTACAAAGTACATTAAGATCCAGGATATTAAATTAGGGGTTTCCCTAATGGTTCAGTGCCCAAGATTTTGCACTTCCAATGCAGGGCATACCAGTTCGATCCCTGATCGGGTAACTAAGATCCCACAAGCCATGGGGCATGGCCAAAAACATGTTCAGAAGAAAAATAAAAAGGAACTAGTTTGCTCCAACCATCCGTAAATATTATATATTTTGGTGAGTTAAGGAAAGTAGAAAGTGTAGATGTTAGGTTTATTGAAAGTTTAGTGAAACAAAAAAAAGTAATTGCCAGAAAAATGAACAAGCAAAAAAAAAACACCAAAACCCCAAAACAGAATATATAATACATACACAGGATCTTGTTTTTATAAATATAGTATAGTTAATATAATATTAAAGATTAATATAAGTAAATATACATGATAATATGTTACACATATATAATAGAATACATAATATCAGGGTATCTATATATATGAGTGAAGTCACTCAGTCGTGTCCAACTCTTTGTAACCCCATGGACTGTAGCCCACCAGGCTCCTCCATTCATGGAATTTTCTAGGCAAGAGTACTGGACTGGGTTGCCATTTCCTTCTCCAGGGGATCTTCCCAACCTGGGGATCGAACCTGGGTCTCCTGCATTGCAGGCAGACGCTTATCGTCTGATCCACCAGGGAATCCCATATCTATCTATCTATCTATATAAACATATTATGTTATATACATATTATAAACATTATTGTTGATGATGCATTCAAATCTCCAACTGTCAACTACTGACAGAGTGAGCTAACTGGAATTTCATAACCTCTCTGATCTTAGTTTCCTCATCTACAGAATAGCTACGGTGATAAACATGTAATGAGTCTATTTGTTTATTTTACCTGCTTACTGAATGGGGAGCCTGCACATCTGTACACAATTTCATGTCCCCAGGATGCAGTAAAGTCTCCTTATGCTTTTACTGTGCCAGCAATTGCTGCGATCCACCCTATACCCCAGGCAGAAAACACCTTCCTTGTTTTTTCTGGAATTTCCTGAAATTCTCCAGGCCAGAATACTGGAGTGGGTAGCCTTTCCCTTCTCCAGGGTAGCTTCCCAACCAAGGAATAGGAACTAGGTCTTCCACATTGCAGGCTGAGTCTTTACTAGCTGAGCCACAAGGGAAGCCCAAGAATACTGGAGTGGGTAGCCTATCCCTTCTCCAGGGAATCTTCCAGACCCAGAAATCAAACCTGGGTTTCCTGCATTGCAGGTGGATTCTTTACCAACTAAGTTATCAGGGGAGCACTTTCAATCAAGGCCCATGAAGACTTCCTAGATCCTCCCGGTTAGCCCCTGCACTGTTCCTGTGATTCTCTGTCAGGGTTTTTCCTGCCCATTTTTCACTCTGGTGGCGCTACTGGTATAGGATCTGTTTGCCAATGCAGGAGATGTAAGACATATGAGTTCAGTCCCTGGTTTGGGAAGATCCCCTGGAGAAGGAAATGACAATCCACACCAGTATTCTTGCCTCGGGAATCCCATAGAGGAGCATGGAGGGCCACAGTCCATGGGTTTGCAAAGAGTCAGACTGAGTGACTGAACACACAGCAGGTTGCTTTCAGAACCATGGTGTGGCCAGGAGAAAGCAGTGAGAATCAGGATGGCCAG
>SJYW01013966.1:1352718-1391435 GCA_006410735.1 Raphicerus campestris | reverse complement strand
ATATATACATTCTTTTTCAGCTTCTTTCCATTATTGGTTGTTGCAAGATATTGAATATAATTCCCTGTGCTATACAGTAGGTCTTGTTGTTTATTTTGTATATAGTGATATATATCTGTTAATCTCAAACTCATAATTTATTCTCCCCTCTTTGCCCTTTGGTAACCATAAGTTTTTTGTTTTTTTTTCTATGTCTGTGAGTTTATTTCTGTTTTATAAAGAATTCATTTGTATAATTTTCTTAGATTCCATATATAAGGGATATTATATGATATTTGTCTTTATCTTGAGTTTGACTTTTGGAGAAGGCAATGGCACCCCACTCCAGTACTCTTGCCTGGAAAATCCCATGGACAGAGGAGCCTGGAAGGCTGCAGTCCATGGAGTTGCTGAGGGTCAGACATGACTGAGCAACTTCACTTTCACTTTTCACTTTTCACTTTCATGCATTGGAGAAGGAAATGGCAACCGACTCCAATATTCTTGCCTAGAGAATCCCAGTGACAAAGGATCCTGGTGGGCTGCCACCGATGGGGTCACACAGAGTCGGACACAACTGAAGTGACTTAGCAGCAGCAGCAGCAGACTTTGACTTTACTAGCTTGAAGTTCTCTACATTCATCCATGTTGCTGCAAATGGCATTTCGTTCTTTATTATGGCTAAGTGATATTCCATTATATATATGTAAACCACATTTTCTTTTTCCTTTCATTGTTGATGGAAATGTAGGTTGCTTTCATATCTTGGCTATTGTAAATAGTGCTGCTATAGGATGCATACATCCTTGACACTCTTGATATTTGGAGCCAGATAATTCTTTATTGTGGAGACTGTCCTTTGTCAAATGTATGGCAGCATCCATGAACCCACCCACCAGATGTCAGTAACACACTTCAACTGTGCCGACTAAAAACATCTTCAGACTTTTCTTGCCAAGTATTCCCTGGAACTTAGTGGGTAGGAAAAATAAGCCCCTTGTTGCAGGAAGGGAGAGCTGAATCTGTTTAATGGGAGGTCCTTCTGGAAGCAGGAGATGGACCTCATGGCCTTCTTATGTCATAGATGGACCTATGTTCAAGCACTAACATCCCAGAGCTAGTAAATCTAAAGGAAATGTACTTCGTTGTTTACCCATTTTAGTTCCGAACTACTTTCCAAATGAAAAACTGCTCCATGTCTTTCCTTTTTTTGCAATTTACAACAAGTAATGAACAATTTTTTAAATTTCTTGTAAGTTATGGGAACAGGAAAATATACTGTTTCATTCCTACAAGGTGACTTTACCAACAGATTCTTTACCAACTGAAGTATGAGGGAAGCCTGCAAGGTGACTACTTGTCTTTAATAAGACAATATTTTAACAAATATGCCTAAAAGTGTGTTGTGAAGCAATAGATAGTGAGACACAATTACCTTTGATGTGACTATAAATGTTTTAGCCATTTTCCCTGGATATGCTCATCCTGACATTTAAATTATCCATCTCTTCCGACTCCAACCCGGTTTTACTAAACCTAAAAAATTATGTTCAAATGAAAATCATTCTCTCAGCCACAGTCCTAGATCTTTGCTCACCAGGACCCTTATCATAATTCTGTGTTGTCTCTCACTCAGCCCCAAATGAGTAGGCTGTCTATGAGCTTCATACTTAGACCTGGTTTCTAATGATTCCTTGATCACTCACAAATTGTGTGCCCTCCGGCAAGACATGTAGCCCTCCCAGGTCTGGTCTATGGTGAGTGATGGTGCTTAGTAGGCTATGGCCAAGGCCTTCCCTGTGTGAGGATATTGAAATGATATTCACTTCTAGAGCTCATGACCACCTGCCTTAGTATCTGTCTAGATTCTAAAGCAACTCCTAAAGAGTTGCTTCTTAGATGCCCTGCTGCTGCTGCTGCTGCTAAGTCACTTCAGTCGTGTCTGACTCTGTGCGACCCCATAGATGGCAGCCCTAGAAGATGACAAAGCATTGGGAAGAACTGAGCCCTCCAAGTAAGTGAGACTGGACATTACTCACAAACTTGAACTTAAGTAATAACATACATGTCACATTGAAATGACAACTCTAGAAATTCTAATATGAGCTCGGAGATTATGTTTAGCGTGACTCTTCTGGAAATCATATTCTTCTGGGAATTCTCCCTAGCCAAAGAGTTGGAGGAACTAAGACTAGTCTGTTTCGGATCTTCCTTACTTACCCTGGGTTCAACTCCTGTCTTCAATGTGATTTCATTATTTCCTTTTTACTCTTAGCAAAAAAAATCTTAAGGTTTTATTCATGGAGTCAAACCCATTTTTTCCCCTTAATAACTGTCTTTGTTGATTGATTTCCATAGCAATTTGTTTCTTTTAAACAATTCCACACAAGGCCACTGTTCCCTTTTATGGGTTAGCCTTAGAATAGCCTTTTATTTACTAGTTCTGCAACTTTGAAACCTGACTACTTTGCTCTATAACTAGGTTCTCTTTCTCTCTCTTTCACTCTCTGTCACTCTCCATTTTCCATTCCTCACTTTTATTCTCTCTCTTTTTAATTAGGTAAACAGATTTTTTTTCCAAGATACAGGAAACTATATGAAAGTCATCCATGGACTCAGGAGTCAATCAATGTTAGTTTTATATCATTTTTTTTAATAAGAAAAAAAATCACTGAGTAACATGAACACTTAAATTTATACCTTTCTAAGAAATCCTAAAATCAGTACCTTATTCTCCTTCAAAATAAGATGAGAACCTTAGAAGCTTTAGTTTTCCTCTCATTTTCCTTCTCTAGCCCTGTGTCTTGTAATTACATCTCACTCCAATGTTAACTTCCGTCAGTACTACTGATATTTGTGGTTGATAAGATCTTGACATATTTCCATATTTTTGCTATCATCTTGCCTTCTTTTCTCATGTGACTTCTTGTTTGAGCCCAGGCTTTCCTTCTGGATTTATTTTTCTTCTTGCTTCAAGTACATGATTTAGTATTTCTTTCAGAGAGAATCGGTGAGTTGTAAACTTGGTCTTTATTTCAGGGGTTCCTTTTTAACCATTTAATTCTTTCCCACATTCATGCAGGAAGGGCTTCCTTCATGGCTCAGAGAGTAAAGAATCTGCCTGCAGTGTAGGAGACCCAAGCTTGATCCCTGAGTTGGGAAGACTTTCCTGGAGGAAGGAATGGCTACCCACCCCAGTATTCTTGCCTGGAGAATTCCATGGACAGAGGAAACTGATGGGCTACAATCCACGGGGTCACAAAGAGTCGGACACGACTGAGTGACTAATACTAGTTACAGGTTCATGGGGGTGAGGTCACCTCATTCATAGTCTTCTTCCACAAGTCCCAAGATTTAAAGAGTGTTCTCTGCAGATGTGATGACAAACTAGCCCCAAGCCTGTTCCTCCCATATCATCTTAAGGATGCATGGCCTGGTTGGAATTCGATCTCTTTAGATTCCATTAGCACTGTAGGCATGCTTAAAATGGAATAGTCATATCACGTGACAGAAAGAGTCCTACTAAGTGGAGACATATCTCAGCAAGTTTCCCAGACCTCTCTTGTGTCCCTGCCCCCACAGGGCTGGAACAGAACATTCTGCTTTCCCAGCAGCCTCCACCACCCTCCTCACTCTCTCCTGTTATTGCTTTGCTTCCAGACTACTCCCTGTCCCAAGGGAGGCTGATCGTTTGAGTTAGTTTGTCTCTTCCTTCTGCTGTCCTTGGAAAGCCTCTTCCCTCTGCTAGCAGTTTCAGGGATCAATTGTTCTTTGGCAGAGAAGGAGACTTGATGACAATGAAGAGTTTCCATTTTTTCTTCCTGCAGCTGCTGACCCACGAGTGAAAGCCAGACTGTGCACCTCCTTTCAGGAGAGGAAGCAGCATGAGCCTCAGAGGTTAAACAAATTAACTCCCTCTATCACCTGAGCAAAAGAAGACACAGGCCATGGATGCCTTCTTCCTAGTGGGCCCATCTGATGAAAACAGGCAAACTTATTTGCTTCCATGTACAGATATAATGCCGCGCAATTCTGTGTCTGGATACACATATGAAAGGTTATCCAATGGACCAATTGGTCTGTACGTTTCTATGGAAGAGCTAATGACAAACAGAAGAAGCTATACCTTTTGGTTTACAGGATGATAAACTTAAAAGAAAGAGAATACAAGCTCTTTATGGAAGTTATTGCCAATGTTTTTCTCCTATTTAGGCAGAAATGGAAGAGTTTTGCAACATCTCTTTTTTTCCAGGTATTTTGTTGATTGCTTTTTCTCTCAAACAGTAACTTCAGTACCAGCTGAATGAAAACCAAATATTTTTTCTGGTTTCCCAAGTACTTCATCTGCCTCTCTTCTTCTCATTGTGTCTTTTCCAGAACATCCTGGATGAAGGGTATAAGAGAGAATGTGACCCAGTGTACTGCCAACTAAGTGCTGAGGTACAAACAATTAGGTGGGCCTACAGCAGCTCTTTCTCTGGGGTGCCTTTTTCCCTTGGGGGAAAACGCTTAAGACTAAACTTGAAACTGAAAAGAAAAGGAAATCCTAACATAAATATCACTTATTCATTACAACTCATTTTCCTCTCCCTGCTTCTCTCTAGTAAACACATGCATATTCACTTAAAGCAGCCCTGTGTTCCAGAAGTGAAGACATGCTTAGGAAAGTTTGAAAATTCAACATCCTGTGACCTCTGCCCTCATTGATGTGTAACTGCTGGTGAGTCATGGTTCTTTAAAAATGGGGTGAGTATCTCAATGATTAATGAAGGCTTTCTTGACTGGCAGGGGACCTTACCCAGATGCTAATAAAATTTTCCACCTACATCTTCATTTTAGAATGAAAATAGTAGAGAAAGGAAAAAATATGCAAATGCATGCAAATTTTTTAAGACTCATTGCTTTTGGACACATTAAGGATTTGTGTAATCATTGCCATTATTCACTTGATGGTTTTTCAATGACTAAATCAAACTGTTTCTTTTGAACTTGGATTTGATCTCTTTGAAATCCACAAATGGGGCTGCAAAGTATATATCATATTTTTCAGAGTGTCATTAAGTTGTATTTTCAAAGAGTGCTTTGTTGAGTACCAGTCTCTTAATGGTAAGTTATGAACTACCACCATCCCTGAGAGTACCCTGGTTCTGCAACTAATGTCTTATCTTATGAGTCGCAGTTTGGTAAAGTTTGCTTAAATGGCCATTACAACTTCGATTTCTCATCTTATTGCACAAAAGACACTAAATTATAGGGTTCTCTTAGAGGAAGAAAAGAGTTGCCTTCAGAGCTTCATGGTGATCATAAAACCCCTAGAGACTGTGCTCACCTTCCAGCTGACCATCAGAGGTGGCAAAGCTGGTCTTTCCCACCATCTCACTTTCTCTTGTAGTCGCCAACTCCTGTCTACCACACTCACCCTAACCCCTGAACACATTTTTCTATTTCTTATTTTCCTGGAAATGGCAACCCACTCCAGTATTCTTGCCTGGGAAATCCCATGGAGAGAGGAATCTGGAAGGCTACAGTCAATGGGGTCGCAAAAGAGTCTGACATGACTGAATGACTAAACCACCACCACCATTTCCTTAGAGAAACCAGTGCTTATACAGAAGCCAATCAATTTTCTTTCACCTTTAATAGAATTTTGCTTATTGTGATGGATGCCATTAACTGTACACCCATATCTCTTCTATTTTCCTGAGCTCAGAACTAGACTGCATTTACCAGACTCTCTTTCATTCTTTGGGACCTGTGATTGAGCTCTAATCAATGAAATTATGAGGGTTATTTCCTCTCATTTGTGCTTTCTAAGTGTTTTTCATCTTTAAGGGTGACTGGAGTTGGGAACTCCATGGAAACTGTAAGCACCAGGTTTACAGTTATAGAGCTGTTCTCATTCTAGATTCCTTGAATGACCTCATGAAGCAGAGTCTCACTCCTCACTATTCACAGACCTGAAATCATCCCAGGACATTAAATGATTTAGACATAAACTAAATGTTACTGTGTAGAGTGGTTTTCCTTTGTGGCTCACTGGTGAAGAATCCACCTGCAGTGCAGGAGACTTGGGTTTGATCACTGGGTCACAAAGATCCCCTGGAAAAGGAAATGGGACCCCACTTCAATATTCTTGACTGGAGAATCCCATGGGCAGAGGAATCTATCTGGTGGACTATATTCCAAAGGGTGGCAAAGAGTTGAATATGACTGAAGTGACTATGAACAAAACTAGTGGAGGTGATGGAATTCCAGCTGAGCTACTTCAAATCCTAAAAGATGATGCTATAAAAGTGCTGCACTCAATACACCAGCAAATTTGGAAAACTCATAGTGGCCACAGGACTGGAACATGTCAGTTTTCATTCCAGTCCCTAAGAAAGGTAATGCCAAAGAATGTTAAAACTACTTCACAATTGCACTCATCTTACATGATAGTAAAGTAATGCTCAAAATTCTCAAAGCCAGGCTTCAGCAATATGTGAACCATGAACTTCCAGATGTTCAAGCTGGTTTTAGAAAAGACAGAGGAACCAGAGATCAAATTACCTACATCCATTGGATCATAGAAAAAGCCAGAGAGTTCCAGAAAAAAATTTACTTGTTTTATTGACTACACCAAAGCCTTTGACTGTGTGGATCACAACAAACTGGAAAATTCTTAAAGAAATGGGGATATCAGACCACCTGACCTGCCTCCTTAGAAATCTGTATGCAGGTCAAAAAGCAATAGTTAGAACGACAAGTAACAACGAACTGGTTCCAAATCAGGAAAGGAGTATGTAAGGCTATGTACTGTCACCCTGCTTATTTAATGTCTATGCAGAGTACATCATGCAAAATGCTCAGCTGGATGATACACAAGCTGGAATCAAGATTGCTGGGAGAAATATCAATAACCTCATATATGCAGATGACACCACCCTTATGGCAGAAAACCAGAAAGTGAAGAGGAACTGAAAAGCCTCTTGATGAATGTGAAAGAGAAGAGTGAAAAAATTGGCTTAAAACTCAACATTCAGAAAATGAAGATCACAGCATTCAGTCCAATCACTTCATGGCAAATAGATGGGGAAACAATGGAAACAGTGACAGACTTTATTTTTCAGGGCTCCAAAACCACTGAAGATGGTGACTGCAGCATGAAATTAAAAGACACTTGCTCCTTGGAAGAAAAGCTATGACCTCCCTAGACAGCATATTAAAAAGCAGAGACTTTACTTTGTTGACAAAGTCCATCTAGTCAACGCTATGGTTTTTCCAGTAGTTGTGTATGGATGTGAGAGCTGGACTATAAAGAAAACTGAGTGCCAAAGAATTGATGCTTTTGAACTGTAATGTTGGAGAAGACTCTTGACTTGGACTGCATGGAGATCAAACCAGTCAATCTCAAAGGAAATCAGTCCTGAACATTCATTGGAAGGACTGATGCTGGAGCTGAAACTCCAATGCTTTGGCCACTTAATGTGAAGAGCTGACTCATTTGAAAAGACCCTGATGCTGGGAAAGACTGAAGGCAGGAAGAGAATGGGATGACAGAGGATGAGATGGTTGGATGGAATCACTGACTCAATGGACATGAGTTTGAGTAAGCTCTGGGCATTGGTGATGGACAGGGAGGGCTGGCATGCTGCAGTCCATGGGATCGCAAAGAGTCAGACATGACTGAGAGACTGAACTGAACTGAAGTAATTAGCACGCACTCATGTTATGTGGAGTGCTTCATAGTTGAGCTTTTTTTAACCTCAGCCTAGTCTACACACCAAAATGTATGTTTTAGTGCCCCCTTCAGCTGAATTTGTATTTTATTATTAGGCCATCTGAAAGCCATCAAGGTCCAATAAAACTACCTGTGCAAGGTGGGACCCTGATGATGGTGAGGGAGGTTCTGCGCTTGAAGGTTTGTGCTCAGCAATGAGCAACCATAAATAAAATACCAAGTACACGTATAGCATACCTGTTATTCAGTTCACAGCAAATTTTTTATCCTCCTTTCATTGGTGAATCAGTTGAAAATTAGGGAAGTTGAATAATTTTCTGTCTGTGCTGGCTTCAGGTATATCTTGATGTAATGATGAACTGCCAGCATTTCATAAGTCTTGCCTGTTTGAGGGGCTTGGTTTGAAGGATTATTTTCTGATTCCCTTTCCAAGAGGCAGGTGTCTGGGAACCTGGGCTTGTACCAGTGTGCACCCTTGATGCCCAGGGAGAGTCATGAGCACCTGGGCCATTATCAAGAGTNCTTTCATGCATTGGAGAAGGCAATGGCAACCCACTCCAGTGTTCTTGCCTGGAGAATTCCAGGGACGGGGGAGCCTGGTGGGCTGCCGTCTGTGGGGTCGCACAGAGTCAGACATGACTGAAGTGACTTAGCAGCAGCAGCAACAACATGTACACATTAGAATATTCTTAATTAATTTGATATGATTTGTGTTAGGGACCTGGACACTTACTCACTCAATCCACTGATATGGTCAGTTGAGAACCGGCTATAAGTATATTGTCCACTAATTGTCATGTCTCAGTGCTGGAAGCTCCAGCAAATCAACCTCACATTCATATAATATCAGTTCATTTCCAAGTTATGTTTGTGACAAAGCGGGTGCTATTAAAGTTAGGTTAAAGTGTGTATAAAATTATTTCAATTCTCTGGGGTGCCACTTAAAACTAAATCCCTACATGACTTGAAATCCTGGAAGACAATGGCATTTTCTCCCTTGACAGTAAAAAAGGGACAGAAAGCAGTAAAAATGGCTATAAGACTTTGTATCTGAAATGTGTTGTCTCACTGAACATTATGACAAACTCTTACAACCAAAATGAGTCAACGTTTAGATGAATAACCAGGTCCTACTATATAGCACAGGGACTGTATCTCAAATCTTGTAACAAACCATCATAGGAAGTGTTAGTCACTCAGTCATGTCCAACTCTTTGCAACCCCATAGACTGTAGGCTTTCAGGCTCCTGTGTCCATGGGTTTTTCCAGGCAAGAATACTGGAATGGGTTGCCATTTCCTTCTCCAATACTAGAGTGGGCTACCATGCCCTCCTCCAGGGGATCTTCCCAACCCAACGATCGAACCCAGGTCTCCCACACTGCAGGCGGATTCTTTATTGTCTGAGCCACCAGGAGAGTCCAATCACCTGTAACAAGCCATCATAGGAAAGAATATGAAAAATATATATATGTATAACTGGATCACTGTGTGTACACCTGAAACAAACCCAACATTGTAAATCAACTATATTCCAATAAAAATCTTTTTCACAGAAGTAATATTCACTTTGACCACAAAACAATGTTTCAGGGCTGGCCATAGAAAGAAAGGAGAGAGGGAAGGAGGAGAGAGAGAGAGAGAGAGGTGAGTGAATATGTTCTTAATTAACAGCTTCAGCAGGGAAAAGATCATAACTTCCAGAACTGGACATTCTGAGACTTGGTCAGGGGAAACAAATCAGGTTTCCTCTTTGCCTGAGGGCAAAACATTGGCACTTCCTCACCGAAGCAGAATGCAGGCTGAGAGTCTTGAGATCCAAGGCAGCGCTGGCTTGCAGTTTTATCCAGATCAGAGGTGAGCGGTTGAAGTCAGTGTGGAGGCTGGCATTTGAAATCTTCATCATTATTGGCAGTTTGGATTGATGGTTCCTCCAGTATTCCAGAGGAAGGTATCCAGAATAATTATGACATATCCAATTATCCAAACAATAAGCAAATCCCAAAGGCTTGGATAATAGCTCCAGGGGAGGTTGGGCTCTGACATTTCCATCTGTTNCTTTTCACTTTCATGCATTGGAGAAGGCAATGGCAACCCACTCCAGTGTTCTTGCCTGGAGAATTCCAGGGACGGGGGAGCCTGGTGGGCTGCCGTCTGTGGGGTCACACAGAGTCAGACATGACTGAAGTGACTTAGCAGCAGCAGCAACAACATGTACACATTAGAATATTCTTAATTAATTTGATATGATTTGTGTTAGGGACCTGGACACTTACTCACTCAATCCACTGATATGGTCAGTTGAGAACCGGCTATAAGTATATTGTCCACTAATTGTCATGTCTCAGTGCTGGAAGCTCCAGCAAATCAACCTCACATTCATATAATATCAGTTCATTTCCAAGTTATGTTTGTGACAAAGCGGGTGCTATTAAAGTTAGGTTAAAGTGTGTATAAAATTATTTCAATTCTCTGGGGTGCCACTTAAAACTAAATCCCTACATGACTTGAAATCCTGGAAGACAATGGCATTTTCTCCCTTGACAGTAAAAAAGGGACAGAAAGCAGTAAAAATGGCTATAAGACTTTGTATCTGAAATGTGTTGTCTCACTGAACATTATGACAAACTCTTACAACCAAAATGAGTCAACGTTTAGATGAATAACCAGGTCCTACTATATAGCACAGGGACTGTATCCCAAATCTTGTAACAAACCATCATAGGAAGTGTTAGTCACTCAGTCATGTCCAACTCTTTGCAACCCCATAGACTGTAGGCTTTCAGGCTCCTGTGTCCATGGGTTTTTCCAGGCAAGAATACTGGAATGGGTTGCCATTTCCTTCTCCAATACTAGAGTGGGCTACCATGCCCTCCTCCAGGGGATCTTCCCAACCCAACGATCGAACCCAGGTCTCCCACACTGCAGGCGGATTCTTTATTGTCTGAGCCACCAGAAGAGTCCAATCACCTGTAACAAGCCATCATAGGAAAGAATATGAAAAATATATATATGTATAACTGGATCACTGTGTGTACACCTGAAACAAACCCAACATTGTAAATCAACTATATTCCAATAAAAATCTTTTTCACAGAAGTAATATTCACTTTGACCACAAAACAATGTTTCAGGGCTGGCCATAGAAAGAAAGGAGAGAGGGAAGGAGGAGAGAGAGACAGAGAGAGGTGAGTGAATATGTTCTTAATTAACAGCTTCAGCAGGGAAAAGATCATAACTTCCAGAACTGGACATTCTGAGACTTGGTCAGGGGAAACAAATCAGGTTTCCTCTTTGCCTGAGGGCAAAACATTGGCACTTCCTCACCGAAGCAGAATGCAGGCTGAGAGTCTTGAGATCCAAGGCAGCGCTGGCTTGCAGTTTTATCCAGATCAGAGGTGAGCGGTTGAAGTCAGTGTGGAGGCTGGCATTTGAAATCTTCATCATTATTGGCAGTTTGGATTGATGGTTCCTCCAGTATTCCAGAGGAAGGTATCCAGAATAATTATGACATATCCAATTATCCAAACAATAAGCAAATCCCAAAGGCTTGGATAATAGCTCCAGGGGAGGTTGGGCTCTGACATTTCCATCTGTTCAGTCTGTCTGGCTCCCTTCCTCTCTTTATTCCTCCCTCTCTGTCTTTCCCTTTCTCCCTTCTCTCCGTGTTCATACTGTAAGATATACATTTAAAAGTGCCTAAGATATATACGCAAAGTTAAATGAATGATTACAAAGGCAAACTCTTGTGAAAATAGTACTCAGGTCAAGAAATAGAGCGTTTATAGAAACTCAAACGCCCACGTCTGTCTCTCCCCAGTTGCTACCTTCTTCCTACTGACTAGGGGTAGCCACTGATTGCAAAGCGCCATTTCATTGGAAAATACCCTGATGCTCGCAAAGATTGAAGGCGAAAGGAGAAGGAGGCAGCAGAGGATGAGATAGATAGCATCACTGATTCAAGACATGTATTTGAGCAGACTCTGGGAAATAGAGGAAGATACTGGAGCCTAGCGTGCTGCAGTCCACGGGCTTGCAGAGCTGCAAACGACTTAGTGTCTGAACAACAGCAACCACTTTGTTAACTATGCTGCTCCTGCCAAGTCACTTGTGTGACCCCATAGACGGCAGCCCACCAGGCTCCCCCGTCCCTGAGATTCTCCAGGCAAGAGTACTGGAGTGGTTTACCATTTCCTTCCCCAGTGCATGAAAGTGAAAAGTGAAAGTGAAGTCGCTCAGTTGTGTCCGACTCTTAGCGACCCCATGGTCTGCAGCCCACCAGGCTCCTCCATGCATGGGATTTTCCAGGCAGGAGTACTGGAGTGGGGTACCATTGCCTTCTCCATTGTTAACTATAATCACAATCATTTCTTTGTTTTCCTGAGAAGCTTTGAGACCTCTTTACTTTTCATTACAATTGGATATTCACTTTCTGTATAGAATCCCCTGCTATGAGTACATCACAATGAACCATTCTACCATTGGTAGACAGTGTGTTTTCGGTTTTCATTATTGTAGATATGCTTATACATGCCCCGTGGTGTACTTGCACATGCGTTTCTCTAATACACACTGCTCTAGTAGTGGAAAGGTTGGCTCACGGGGCTCATGAATCTTCAGCTTCGGGAGATAATGTCAAACTGTTTTCCCCAAGTGATTGCACCAGTTTACATTCTAACCAACAGTAAATGAGAGTGATCACTGACTCACGTCTCACCAAAGTTGATATTGCTCAACTTGAAAAATTTTTGACATTCTGATTCATATCATGGTTTCAGTATTCACTTTTCTGATTACCACTGAGATTTAGCACCTTTTCTTAAGCTTTCAAAAATTGCCAGTTTCGAAGGGTGTGTTCATATCTTTTGATCATTTTTGTGTTGTCTGTCATTTTCTTGAGGATTCATGCAATTCTTTACATACTTTGCTTGACAGTTGTATGCGTTTTTTCTATTCTATAGTTAGAAGTTTCATTGTTTTCATGTTACCTTCTAAAGTATTATCTTTGATCCATAGCAGTTCTTATTTTTAATATAGTTCAATTCTCAGTCTCTTGTTTCATTGCTAAATAAGTAGTTTCTTCATTCTAAGACACTGAAGATATTCTCTTATAATCTAAAAAAATTCATATAGCTTTGTTTCTCTTACATTGATCCTTAAACAATATGCAAACTTTTTTGTTTATAAAGTGAAATAGAGATACAAATTCTTTTTTTATATGGTTAATCAATTACTTCAGCATAATTGTTTTAAAAAACCATATTTACCTAAATGAGATAAAATTATATTTCTATATTCAAGAGTTTATATGTTCATGATTTTGTTTCTGAGTTCTTTTGTTTGTTGTTGACTTATTGGTTTATTCTGCATCAATTATGATTATATCTTCACAAAAATACTTATTACTTTTAAAGCAAATACTCTGTCTAGAATGTCTGTATTACTTTTTATTTAAAATTAAATTATTTATTTTTTAATTGAAGGATAATTGTTTTTACAGAATTTTGTTTTTTTCTGTCAAACATCAATGTGAATCAGCCATACATGTTCCCTCTCTCTTGAATCTCCTTCCATCTCCCTTCCCATCCCATCTCTCTAGGTTGATACAGAGTCCTTGTTTGAGCTTACTCTTATTCCTTTGCTTTTTCACATACACTTTTGAAAGTTTGTCAATTGACACACAATAACAAACACTCATACATTCCTCTTTTAGAATTTTGTTTGACATTGCATTAAATCTATAAACCAAATTGCAAAAAATCGACATCTTTAAAAGATTAAGTCTTCTGAATATCACAAACAAAGCCTAACCTTCCAATTACTTGGGCCTTCTGCAATAACTCTTCCCTAAGTTTAATAATTTTTTCCATAAAATCTTGCACAACTTTTTCAAGATTTATTTCTTGATAGTTCATGTTTCCTTATGTTATTACAAATTACATGATTTAAAGCTTTCATTTTCTGATGGGTTATTGTGGGTATACACATAAGGATTTTTATATAATACATATGTCATAAAAATAATACAGTGATTTACAAGTAAACATCTAAATTTGATTCAAGCAGCTTCTATTTGTTATAATTTATCTGAATATTCTTTTGGATTTTCAAGTATATAATTATTTCATCACAAGACAATGAGAGTTTTGCCTCTTATTTAATGTTTACCCTTCGAATGTCTTTCTATTGCTTTATCATGCTATTTATGACATTCAGTACAATGTTGAAAAATAGTAGTAATAACAGCCATCCATGCCTTGGTGAGAAACTCAGTTCAGTTCAGTTCAGTTCAGTTACTCAGTCATGTCCGACTCTTTGCGACCCCATGAATCGCAGCATGCCAGGCCTCCCTGTCCATCACCAACTCCCGGAGTTCACTCAGACTCACGTCCATCGAGTCCCTGATGCCATCCAGCCATCACATCCTCTGTCATCCCCTTCTCCTCTTGCCCCCAATCCCTCCCAGCATCAGAGTCTTTTCTAGTGAGTCAACTCTTCGCATGAGGTGGCCAAAGTATTGGAGTTTCAGCTTTAGCATCATTCCTTTCAAAGAAATCCCAGGACTGATCTCCTTTAGAATGGACTGGTTGGATCTCCTTGCAGTCCAAGGGACTCTCAGGAGTCTTCTCCAACACTACAGTTCAAAAGCATCAATTCTTCGGTGCTCAGCTTTCTTCAGAGTCCAACTCTCACATCCATACATGATCACTGGAAAAACCATAGCCTTGACTAGACAGACCTTTGTTGGCAAAGTAATGTCTCTGCTTTTGAATATGCTATAGAGATGCTTAATGTTAAGAAGGTCAACTATTAATTATAGTTGTAGCAGAGTTTTTATTCATATAAACCCTCTTTATAGAAGGAGAAGGCAATGGCACCCCACTCCAGTACTCTTTCCTGGAAAATCCCATGGATGAAGGAGCCTGGAAGACTGCAGTCCATGGGGTCACTGAGGGTCAGACATGACTGAGTGACTTCACTTTCACTTTTCACTTTGATGCATTGGAGAAGGAAATGGCAACCCACTCCAATGTTCTTGCCTGGAGAATCCCAGGGACGAGGGAGCCTGGAGGGCTGCAGTCTATTGGATCGCAAAGAGTCATAGACGACTGAAGTGACTTAGTAGTAAGTAGCAGGGTTTTTATTAATATAAAGCCTCTTTAAAATGAATGCTACTTTCTCCAGTTCCTATTGATAATGAGAGTGAAAGTGAAGTTGCTCAGTCATGTCCGACTCTTTGCGACCCTGTGGACTATAGCCTAGCATGCTCCTCCATCCATGGAATTTTCCAGGCAAGAGGACTGGAGTGGGTTGCCATTTCCTTCTCCAGAGGATCTTCCCGACCCAGGGATAGAACCTGGGTATTTTAAAATAATTAATTGTTCTTGTTAAGTTGTATCCAGTGTTTGTTTGCTTTGTTTGAGTATGTGCTTGCTTTGTTTTTGATGTGGCAAAGGGTTTATCAAGGTATATTATTGAAAATTTACAAATTTAGAAGTGTTATATTTTCTTAGCAAGTGAAAACTTTTTCATTATGAAGTGACTCTATTTATATTTTATATATAGTTTTTATAGTTTGCTTTGTCCGATATGAACATAGACATACCAGCTTCTTTGATCAGTATTTTTTTTCCATCTTTTTTCTTTAAGGAATTTGTATCCTTATGGTTTAGATATGTCTCATAAATACTTTCACCTTAATACTTCAATGCTGTCCAATAAGCTTTATTTTTAAAATTAGAATATTAAAAATATTAGAGCATTTATTCATTCATATATATTAGGTATTTGGATTTATATATTTTATCTATATTTGACCTTTTTATTTGTCCTTCTGTCTTAATCATTGTAGGCAGATATGAGTATTTTTAGAATAATTTTCTTTTTTTAACTTCTATAAATATACACTCCATTTCTACAATTTTAGTAATTATCAACAACATTAAGGCATAAATACTGAACTTATAAAAGTCTAAAATTTATCAACATTTTAACCCTTCTTCTGCACAATTCATGGACCTTAAATCACACTCACTCCAGTACCGACTTCATAAGTTGTTTATTTATGTTTTGTGAATTCCACAGACATTATTATAATTTTATACAGGCAGTATTTATTTAAATGTGTCCAGAAATTTCTAGTTTTTCTGTCTTCATTCCATCTTAAAGTCAGACCTTCCACCTGGCATCAGTTTCTTCCTAAAACAACATTTTTTTGTTTTTCAGAATTTCCTTTAAGTGACAGTCACCGGATTTGAAGTCTGTTTTAATTTGTCTGAAAATATCCTTATTTTTTCCTCATTCCAGAGAGGTATGCTACACACCCAGTGCGCAACAAAAAATGCCATTCTTGGTTCTTCCAGTGTTGCTGTTCTGAGGTCAGCTGGTTTGCTAGTGTTTAAACATAATGTTTTTCCCCCTCTAGCTTTCTATTTCTTTGATTGTGAAGTTTGGCAGTTTTTCTGTGTGTCAGCGTCTTTCGTCAGCTCTGGAAATCTCTAAGCTGCTATACCTTCTGATATTTCCTTTCATATAGTCTGCGCATCCTCTCTTTCTGGGCGTCTGACTGGAAATAGGTAAGAAGGTTTCACTTAAGCCTCGTGTCTCATAACTCCTCCATCACACTTTCTCTTTGTCACTCTATGTAGTTTCAAGTCTGGAGTTAAACATAAGCACTGAATTTTAATTTCAAATATTGTCTTTTATTTCCAGAAGTTTTACTTTTTGTTGTTATTTCTGCCATGTCTTAACTTCCTATTCTGTAGATATTTTTTCAGATTTTCTTTTAATTTATTTAAACAAAGTAGGGTAACTGTTTTGGCATCCTAGATCTTTGTGAAACTGTTTCTATTACATTTTTTTCCTGATTTTTATGTATGGGTCATCATCTCTTTTTTTAATTTATTTTTTTAAATTCAAGTATAATTGATTTACAATGTTTTAAGCATACAGCAAAATACATATGTATACATATATATATATATCATCTTTTCGGTTTCTTTTCCTTTATAGTTTATTATCAGTTATTGAGTGTAGTTCCCTGCGCTGTGCAGTAGGCCCTTGTTGTCTCCTTATTATTTTTGACCATGAGCTGCTTTGTTTACTTAGGAAATTTTCTGTGGGCCTTCATGAGGTTAGGATGAAGGTGTATTTCTCCAGAAAGTATTTACATAGGTTTCTACCACTTTAACCTACATGGTTTGAAGATTTTCTTAACAGAGTAAATGTGAAATTGGATTGCCAGTATGTTTTAGATATCATGTGTGGTTACAACTTCTTGGAGACTTTCCTTCTGCAGTACCAAGGCAGCTTTCCCTACAGTCTCTTCAGGGAAGGAAGGACCCAGGTTTATTTGGGGGATTAGGCAAAGCAGTTTTATCTCTGGTTGGACTCCAGCCTTACGGGCATGAATTGCTTATTAGAGTCCCCTCTTGTGAAGCTTAGGCTATGTTTTCTGTCCTTGGAAAACTGTGTTTTAATCTGGTTTTCCCAATGCTCTCAGGCAAAAAGCAGCTGTGGGAGTCCCCTTACCTCTCTGGGTGCCTGTATTTAAATTCTGGCCAGATAATGTACACATATCATCAGTTCTTTAGTTCTGTAGTTTTAGAATACAAAAGTATATTTTTATAGCATTTTAGATATTTGCAGAATGAGAATTATATTTCAATAACCTACATAGTAATCTGAAATTTTATTTCTTGAAATCTTAGATATGTTGGAGTAATTTCAGTATTGGGCTCTAGTGATATACAAGGGCCTGGGAGGAAAGGATGGTTATTTTACGTGAATTCCATAGTTTCCAACAATTATCACCAGAAAGTGATTCATTCTCTTGATTTGCAAGATGTTTTTATAGGGCTTTTTTTTCTGATAATGAAAACAATATGAATTATTTCTGATAAAAATAAAGGAAACAAAATGAGAAAACTGTTACTCCCAGAGAGATACTGTTTCACTTTTACTATTTTGGTATTACATATACACATATGTGCATGTGCATATATGTAAATTGTATACATATATGCTTACACATATGTGTGTGATTATATTTATACTTATAGTATTAGACAACATTAACGATGCTCTCACATCTATATAATGTATCATCAATATACCATTTCTTGTTTAACTTTTTTCCTATTTCTATTTGTCTTACATTTCTCACTAAAAGAAATCAATATTTGGTTGATTCAATATGAATCAATATGAATCTTTACTCCTATTTATTATCATTTCTCCAGAAAAAAAATTTAGAAGGGAGATTGTTGATAAATTGCCTTTAGATATCTTGCAGGTTCTCAATATATTCTTACATATTAATATTTATTCCAAAGCTAGATGGTAATCTTTTCTAATATGGGAATAAGAATACCTCCATCTCACTAATGAGAGGCTGTAANTAGAGATGCTTAATGTTAAGAAGGTCAACTATTAATTATAGTTGTAGCAGAGTTTTTATTCATATAAACCCTCTTTATAGAAGGAGAAGGCAATGGCACCCCACTCCAGTACTCTTTCCTGGAAAATCCCATGGATGAAGGAGCCTGGAAGACTGCAGTCCATGGGGTCACTGAGGGTCAGACATGACTGAGTGACTTCACTTTCACTTTTCACTTTGATGCATTGGAGAAGGAAATGGCAACCCACTCCAATGTTCTTGCCTGGAGAATCCCAGGGACGAGGGAGCCTGGAGGGCTGCAGTCTATTGGATCGCAAAGAGTCATAGACGACTGAAGTGACTTAGTAGTAAGTAGCAGGGTTTTTATTAATATAAAGCCTCTTTAAAATGAATGCTACTTTCTCCAGTTCCTATTGATAATGAGAGTGAAAGTGAAGTTGCTCAGTCATGTCCGACTCTTTGCGACCCTGTGGACTATAGCCTAGCATGCTCCTCCATCCATGGAATTTTCCAGGCAAGAGGACTGGAGTGGGTTGCCATTTCCTTCTCCAGAGGATCTTCCCGACCCAGGGATAGAACCTGGGTATTTTAAAATAATTAATTGTTCTTGTTAAGTTGTATCCAGTGTTTGTTTGCTTTGTTTGAGTATGTGCTTGCTTTGTTTTTGATGTGGCAAAGGGTTTATCAAGGTATATTATTGAAAATTTACAAATTTAGAAGTGTTATATTTTCTTAGCAAGTGAAAACTTTTTCATTATGAAGTGACTCTATTTATATTTTATATATAGTTTTTATAGTTTGCTTTGTCCGATATGAACATAGACATACCAGCTTCTTTGATCAGTATTTTTTTTCCATCTTTTTTCTTTAAGGAATTTGTATCCTTATGGTTTAGATATGTCTCATAAATACTTTCACCTTAATACTTCAATGCTGTCCAATAAGCTTTATTTTTAAAATTAGAATATTAAAAATATTAGAGCATTTATTCATTCATATATATTAGGTATTTGGATTTATATATTTTATCTATATTTGACCTTTTTATTTGTCCTTCTGTCTTAATCATTGTAGGCAGATATGAGTATTTTTAGAATAATTTTCTTTTTTTAACTTCTATAAATATACACTCCATTTCTACAATTTTAGTAATTATCAACAACATTAAGGCATAAATACTGAACTTATAAAAGTCTAAAATTTATCAACATTTTAACCCTTCTTCTGCACAATTCATGGACCTTAAATCACACTCACTCCAGTACCGACTTCATAAGTTGTTTATTTATGTTTTGTGAATTCCACAGACATTATTATAATTTTATACAGGCAGTATTTATTTAAATGTGTCCAGAAATTTCTAGTTTTTCTGTCTTCATTCCATCTTAAAGTCAGACCTTCCACCTGGCATCAGTTTCTTCCTAAAACAACATTTTTTTGTTTTTCAGAATTTCCTTTAAGTGACAGTCACCGGATTTGAAGTCTGTTTTAATTTGTCTGAAAATATCCTTATTTTTTCCTCATTCCAGAGAGGTATGCTACACACCCAGTGCGCAACAAAAAATGCCATTCTTGGTTCTTCCAGTGTTGCTGTTCTGAGGTCAGCTGGTTTGCTAGTGTTTAAACATAATGTTTTTCCCCCTCTAGCTTTCTATTTCTTTGATTGTGAAGTTTGGCAGTTTTTCTGTGTGTCAGCGTCTTTCGTCAGCTCTGGAAATCTCTAAGCTGCTATACCTTCTGATATTTCCTTTCATATAGTCTGCGCATCCTCTCTTTCTGGGCGTCTGACTGGAAATAGGTAAGAAGGTTTCACTTAAGCCTCGTGTCTCATAACTCCTCCATCACACTTTCTCTTTGTCACTCTATGTAGTTTCAAGTCTGGAGTTAAACATAAGCACTGATATTGTCTTTTATTTCCAGAAGTTTTACTTTTTGTTGTTATTTCTGCCATGTCTTAACTTCCTATTCTGTAGATATTTTTTCAGATTTTCTTTTAATTTATTTAAACAAAGTAGGGTAACTGTTTTGGCATCCTAGATCTTTGTGAAACTGTTTTTATTACATTTTTTTCCTGATTTTTATGTATGGGTCATCATCTCTTTTTTTAATTTATTTTTTTAAATTCAAGTATAATTGATTTACAATGTTTTAAGCATACAGCAAAATACATATGTATACATATATATATATCATCTTTTCGGTTTCTTTTCCTTTATAGTTTATTATCAGTTATTGAGTGTAGTTCCCTGCGCTGTGCAGTAGGCCCTTGTTGTCTCCTTATTATTTTTGACCATGAGCTGCTTTGTTTACTTGGGAAATTTTCTGTGGGCCTTCATGAGGTTAGGATGAAGGTGTATTTCTCCAGAAAGTATTTACATAGGTTTCTACCACTTTAACCTACATGGTTTGAAGATTTTCTTAACAGAGTAAATGTGAAATTGGATTGCCAGTATGTTTTAGATATCATGTGTGGTTACAACTTCTTGGAGACTTTCCTTCTGCAGTACCAAGGCAGCTTTCCCTACAGTCTCTTCAGGGAAGGAAGGACCCAGGTTTATTTGGGGGATTAGGCAAAGCAGTTTTATCTCTGGTTGGACTCCAGCCTTACGGGCATGAATTGCTTATTAGAGTCCCCTCTTGTGAAGCTTAGGCTATGTTTTCTGTCCTTGGAAAACTGTGTTTTAATCTGGTTTTCCCAATGCTCTCAGGCAAAAAGCAGCTGTGGGAGTCCCCTTACCTCTCTGGGTGCCTGTATTTAAATTCTGGCCAGATAATGTACACATATCATCAGTTCTTTAGTTCTGTAGTTTTAGAATACAAAAGTATATTTTTATAGCATTTTAGATATTTGCAGAATGAGAATTATATTTCAATAACCTACATAGTAATCTGAAATTTTATTTCTTGAAATCTTAGATATGTTGGAGTAATTTCAGTATTGGGCTCTAGTGATATACAAGGGCCTGGGAGGAAAGGATGGTTATTTTACGTGAATTCCATAGTTTCCAACAATTATCACCAGAAAGTGATTCATTCTCTTGATTTGCAAGATGTTTTTATAGGGCTTTTTTTTCTGATAATGAAAACAATATGAATTATTTCTGATAAAAATAAAGGAAACAAAATGAGAAAACTGTTACTCCCAGAGAGATACTGTTTCACTTTTACTATTTTGGTATTACATATACACATATGTGCATGTGCATATATGTAAATTGTATACATATATGCTTACACATATGTGTGTGATTATATTTATACTTATAGTATTAGACAACATTAACGATGCTCTCACATCTATATAATGTATCATCAATATACCATTTCTTGTTTAACTTTTTTCCTATTTCTATTTGTCTTACATTTCTCACTAAAAGAAATCAATATTTGGTTGATTCAATATGAATCAATATGAATCTTTACTCCTATTTATTATCATTTCTCCAGAAAAAAAATTTAGAAGGGAGATTGTTGATAAATTGCCTTTAGATATCTTGCAGGTTCTCAATATATTCTTACATATTAATATTTATTCCAAAGCTAGATGGTAATCTTTTCTAATATGGGAATAAGAATACCTCCATCTCACTAATGAGAGGCTGTAAAAATTAAACGTGACCACGTCATAAAAACTGGGCACTTCCTAGATACCAACTATTGCCCCCATAACATTGCTATTACTCCAATTTCTGCTAACATAATTGTGGAACCGCAGTCAAATAAGTCCAGAGGGATGAGATTTCCAAAAGTCTAAACCGTCCCTTTTCCTGGCTCACCATTTCCCTCTCCCCTCCATTCATTCATTCCTCACCCTCATTAATCTCTTACAGGACTAGTACAAATTTTTTTTCAATCATGATTTTGCAAATTGTTCTTCCTTTCTGGAGCTCAGAGTCCTATCTTTAGCTTGAAATTAGACAGCATTATTTGATTTGTTTAGGATCATCTTAAGTGAAAAACTGCACAGCAGAAGAATGGTGAAGCCAGGCCACCTAGCTTCTTAGAGGAAGCCGCACTCTAACCTGCTGCACGCCTCTGGACACATCATTCGGTCGCATCATCTNTATACCATTTCTTGTTTAACTTTTTTCCTATTTCTATTTGTCTTACATTTCTCACTAAAAGAAATCAATATTTGGTTGATTCAATATGAATCAATATGAATCTTTACTCCTATTTATTATCATTTCTCCAGAAAAAAAATTTAGAAGGGAGATTGTTGATAAATTGCCTTTAGATATCTTGCAGGTTCTCAATATATTCTTACATATTAATATTTATTCCAAAGCTAGATGGTAATCTTTTCTAATATGGGAATAAGAATACCTCCATCTCACTAATGAGAGGCTGTAAAAATTAAACGTGACCACGTCATAAAAACTGGGCACTTCCTAGATACCAACTATTGCCCCCATAACATTGCTATTACTCCAATTTCTGCTAACATAATTGTGGAACCGCAGTCAAATAAGTCCAGAGGGATGAGATTTCCAAAAGTCTAAACCGTCCCTTTTCCTGGCTCACCATTTCCCTCTCCCCTCCATTCATTCATTCCTCACCCTCATTAATCTCTTACAGGACTAGTACAAATTTTTTTTCAATCATGATTTTGCAAATTGTTCTTCCTTTCTGGAGCTCAGAGTCCTATCTTTAGCTTGAAATTAGACAGCATTATTTGATTTGTTTAGGATCATCTTAAGTGAAAAACTGCACAGCAGAAGAATGGTGAAGCCAGGCCACCTAGCTTCTTAGAGGAAGCCGCACTCTAACCTGCTGCACGCCTCTGGACACATCATTCGGTCGCATCATCTGTTCTGTGAGAGGATGCTAATACCTGTCCTTGTGGCTCCTTGGGGCTGTTATGGGAAGCAGACTTTATCTGGCTAACATGCTCTGAATGTACACAGACAAGGTGCGCACAGGGAGGCGCCCTCCATGGGAGCCAGAGTCTAAACTTCTGGGAATAAGTTTCTGGGCTGTGTTCCCAGCTGCATTCCCCTTGGTTTGGTGATTGTGAAAAGAGCCCATGAGGTTTGAGAAGCTGTGTTAACACATGAGTACAAGAAGATGAGAGAGAAATGATAATATTTCTTTCTCTGTAGGGGACTTCCAGCATCTCTGAGGAAACAGAATTTCTTTTGATCATAGAAGAGTAGAAAAGGATATTTAACCATGGAGAGTCCAGTGGTGAGAGGGTTTCTGTGTATCCGAAACCCTCACAGATGACGAGGAGCCGTGATTAAAGAAAACAAGCTGAAAATAAGGCTGTGCTTTGCACAGGTCACTGGCTGTGCTGGTTTGGGGTCCAGCACCAGACCTTCTGTCTTTGTGGACTGCACCATGCCTCCAAATTCTGCCATTTCTCCCAACATCTCCACAGAGGTAAAGGAGAAGAAACAATTCTGAAAGTTATGAAACAAAGTAGATAGGGACTTCCCTGGTGGTCCAATGGTTAAGATTTTGCCTTCCAACACAGCAGGCTGTGGGTTCTCTTCCTTTTCGGAGAGCAAAGATCCCATATACCTCGTGACCAAAAACCCCAAATATAAGACAGAACTAATGTTGTAACAAATTCAATAAAGACTCTAAAAATGGTCTCTATCAAAAAAATCTTAAAAGATAATCAGGACCACTGACAAAGTCCAGTGCCTTCAGGACCATGGCAAATAGGAGATCACATATTATTCAGTGAAGACTGCCTACCATTCAGCTGCAGCCTCTTGCTTCCATAGTGGATGGTGAGCATGTGTGTGCATGTGTGTTTG
Source organism: Raphicerus campestris (assembly GCA_006410735.1). Classification (NCBI taxonomy): domain Eukaryota; kingdom Metazoa; phylum Chordata; class Mammalia; order Artiodactyla; family Bovidae; genus Raphicerus; species Raphicerus campestris. The sequence goes on along the minus strand of SJYW01013966.1, from coordinate 1,367,574 downwards.
TGTATGTGGATGTAATGGAGCTTGGCCGTCGGGATGCATGGTAGGTTGCTTCAGTTGTGTCTGACTCTTTGGGACCCCATGGATTGTGGCCCCCTCCAGGTTCCTCTGTCCATAGGATTCTCCAGGCAAGAATACTGGAGTAGGTTGCCATTCCCTTCTCCCGGGGTTCTTCCCAACCCAGGGACTGAACCCACATCTCCAGCATTGGCAGGCAGGCTCTTTACCCGCCGGGATACCTGGGAAGCTGGGATGGGCTAGGACCATCAGTGCGTCTACAGCAGTAGGCAAGCAGGAGCAGAAGTAGCGACGATGAATAATCTCACACTCACATGACTCTGCACTGGATCCCTCCAGGCGACGGCTTGGTCTAAGCAGGGGCACTGCAGAGCCACTGAGAGTTAATATCTTCCCCAGGCCTAACCATGTCTCCCTCTGGGTGTTCAAGGGCAAATGTGTAGAAATAGTAAGTTTCTCAGAGCCAAAGGTATGCCTCTGTTTCAAAGGACCTCCCCAGGCCAATCCTGATGGGGCCAAGCAAAACACTCCCAAGAGTGAGATGCGACTGTGGCTGCCAGTTTGAGTCTTTTTTTAAGGGAAGGGAATCTGTTCCAAATTAGCTCCTAGGACCGCGTTTTACCCTTATTTCAGTCTCTTTGCTTCCTTCTTTGCTCTCTGTTGTCATCCTCTTCTGCTTCTCTGTTATTTTATTTTTGATTGTTTTGTTTTTAGTAAACAAGAGCCTGATTTCTTTTCTCATGTCTCTCCTAATCCTGAATTCATAATCACAGACTCAGGGGGAGACGGAAGCTGTCACTCTTTGAGGGGCTGGAGTAGGAAGAAAAGATGAAGCTGGAAATGATTTGCTTCGGGTGACTCTAAGTGTCAACATCTCTTGCATATTTTGATGCTTCAGAGACGATAACCAAACTCTTCTTGAATTTACTTTTGGACCTTCCACTTTGAAGAGATAGCTGCTGACAACAGGGTCTGCAATCCTGGGACCTCAGGGAACTCCTCAGACCCTGGACTTTTATCATTTCCTGGAAGAAGGGGAGAGAATCTTTCCCGTGACTTCCCCTACAGAGGTGGCCAAAGATAAACACTAGCCCAACGCAACTGCACCCAAGTGTAGATTGCAGGTCAGAACGTCATCGAGACTTCACACCCCACCCATGGAGAAAACGACTCTGGTTAGTGCCAAAGACAGACCCATCTAGACTGTGGAAGTAGCACTAGTGAAGCATAAACACACCTCCTTCTCCCAGATGCTCAGGGCTCTGTTTACAGATTAAATCTCAGGATGTATATATTTGATGTTCTTATTCCAGGATATTAATGGCAAAATGAACTTGTCAGGTGATGGCTCCGTCACATTAATGTCTGATGGACGGTTCAGATGTGAAAGGTGCATGGGGCGTGCTGAGGGCTCTGCGTGTGCTGGTCGGAGGCTACAAGGCTGGAATGTGATTTTGTTTAGAGTGAACCCAAATGGAGTCGATTTAACCCTGCAGGAGTGGAGTCATCTGAAATACCACAGTCCCAGAAGGCAGGGTTTTGGTAAATAGAATAAAATGTGCAAAATATTTACCTTGTGATTAGCAATCTGCCTAATGCAGTCTGGCAGCATTTTTAGGAAGCTTTGTGGGTTTTAACCATTAATTCTAAATTTATGGCTGGTTCAGAGTCCAACTAGTGATGGGGCTCTGCAGGTTACTAAAGCCAGTTTAAATCTTCCAGAGGTACCTGGGTCATCTCCTGCCTGGAGAGATCTGAAGAGCATTCTCTCAGAAGACAAGGGGCATGGCCAGGCTAAGGGGCACTCTCTTGGGTTTATGGCACATTAGTGAACAGAGGTTCAAGTTCTGCGGGTTGGATACAGTCTGGTTGTGAGGCAAGTCTAACCCACCAGGAAACAAATGCAGAACCAGATGGAACTGTTAGACCTAATGTCCAGGAATATGGTAGAGGATCTAGCCAGACTTTGAGGGATCCACTAAGATTTGCCAACATGCTTCTCCAACATAGGGTGAATTGGCAGCTGCAAGATATGAATTAGGGGCTTCCCTGAGGGTCCAGTGATGAAGACTTGGTCTTTCAATGCACTGGGGTGGGTTTGATCCCTGGTTGGGAAGCTAAAATCACATATTCCTTGCGGCCAAAAACAAAAACAAAAGGCCCATAAAACAGAAGCAATATTGCAACAAATTCAATAAAGACTTTTTTAAAATGATCGAAAAGATCTTAAAAAGAAAGAGGTATGAGTTCTAAGTGACCCAAATTGAGCAGAGCAAGCGCCATCTTACAGCATGGAAAAGCACTGGTGTCTCTTCACATTGAGTTAGTGTGGTGACAGGAGTGACAGGAAAAGGAGGGTGAGAGGTACTGGATTCCCTTTTCCCTCCCCACCTGTATCTGCCAGGAAGTGTCCTCTCTTTTCCCCTTCAGCCTTGTCCTGCGTTCTACCCACAGCCCTGCAGAGACTATGGGAAGCTGCCCGCTAAGAAAAGAATACCAATCTTGGGGTTGCTATAGCAACCTCTTGCTCCCTGATCCATATCGGTCATTGTTGTTGTTGATTAGTCACTAAGTTGTGTCCAACTTTTTTGAGACTCCATGGACTCTAGCCCACCAGCTTCTTCTGTCCATGGAATTACCTTAGCTACCTGGTTCAGTTACCCACCAAGAAGCCTCATTTTCTGCTACCTTTGTGGGGTCATGGGGAAACCCTCGCTGTCTCACAGAGGACCCCGCAGGTCTAAAAGTCAACCAAGCCAGAGCCCTAAAACTGATGGTAAAGAACAATTCTTACTGAAAGGCTTATTTTAAGTGAAAACAATTGTTATAAAAAGCAAGTTTAATTTTTCCTGGATCTTGCTTTGTAATAACTAGTTGAAAGCCACCATCAGAGGCAGGTGAACATTTTAGTTATTTCCAGAATATTTAACTAACTACAGAATTGACTTAAAAGGCAGGAACACCTTTTTCTTTTTTTCCTGAGAGTTTCTTTGTCTCAGGACATAAAAGAAAATAACAGAAAAATATTTCAGCTCTTTAAAAACCCAGTAAAAGCCAGTCAGAACAGAGGCACTTGTTTCCCACCCTTTTCCAAGGCCCCACGTGCCAAACTCCCTGTCAGGTACGGAGGACACAGAGGTGACTCAGACGTGGCTGTTGCCCTCTGTAACCACCTTGCTCTTCAAGAGGCTGTGGTTGAGGAGTGCTCTCTGTGGGGATCTCCTTTGTAGGATGAAGGGTCTCCTAAGAAACACAGTCTGGCATCTTCCATCCTTGCTCGTTCATGACTCATATTAAAAACGTCTAGGCTGAAGTGAGCTTGTGAGAAAAAAAAAAAAAAGAAGAAGAAAAATGAGAAGTAAATACATTTGACAATAAATTTGAGATCATAAACCTTGGGATTCTTTTTATAATACCACATACTTCAAAATCAGGCAGTATTTTTCATTCGACATGGATTTAAAGGTAGCTCAAAGAAAACACAGGATTAACTGTAAGTAGTGGGATAGTGAGTGTGAGCCAAGCCTCCAAATAAACACATCAGAGGCTCGGTCTAAAAAAAGGCAGAACACAAATAACCTCCTCTTGATGTGCCTACAGTTTCATTTAACTGTTCCCAGGTCAAGGACTAATTTGCCAAAAAAAAAAAAAGGTTAACTCCAGTGCAGCAAGGCAGTGAGTGCTTCAGGAAGCGGGCTTCGTGCATGTGGCTTGTGGACGCTGGGCTACTCGAGGCCCTACTGGTGACTCCCAGACGAGCGTGTCTGAAAAGTCTTTGGTGAAAGTGAATGAACGTCACTGGTGGCAGAAGTTGGAGAGCGCGGGCCTTCACAAACATGGTGTTGGCGTATACCCACATCTTGATGTCTTCTTAGCCTACTCACATTTGTTTGGAGAGGCTGTGGGATCTTGGGCAGCCTGCTTCCCTTCCTGGGCTTGGTGTCCTCCCTGTGAAACAGGAGCTTGGATGAGCCTCCCTTTCAAAGCCCTCCCTCCCCAAGGGCTCCACGGAGAAAGGCTGGCCTCTGACCCCAGGAGCTTCCAACTGAAGGAGAACAGTCAAGTAGCCAAAGTTCTGGGAGCTCAGCTGCAGGGCAACACCCACTAGCACTCATCTTTCAGAGCCCTGGGACCAAAGGATGAACAGAGCATGATAACATTTGCAAGCAGAGACGGAAGGGCTCCCTTCAGGTCACGTGACTTCTCAAGTTTTACACTTCATCATCTGCTGTCCCACCTGACCTCACTCAGTGAGTCTCTGGGTTGTCGTGCATGTTGAAGTTACATGGGGACTCTGTTAAACGTGCAGCTCTTTGAGCCTTCCTTGCTCCCAAGGATTCTCATTCAGCAGGTCTGGGCTGTGGCCAGGAAATGGCACGCTTAACAATTACCCCCCTGGATCCTCCTTGTGCTTGGAGCACCACTGTTCTAATTGCTCTGAATTTGGGGTTCACCTTCTGTTCAGGCCAGGGCCCCATCTGACCGTGCAGCGTAACAGGGAGCAAAACAAAAGGAACATGCCAGGTATTCAACCAAAATTCAAGGAGGAACTGAATCAATGTGTAAGGAAAGCACACATCAGAGGAAACGTCATACAAAGCCATGCAGAGCTTTCCAGGTGATGCTTGAGGAGCCAGCATGAGTGGAAGAGGAGTACAGGGCAGACTCCAAAGGTGGGTCCCCATCAGGCCACCAGAAACAGTAGGTTGCTGGCAAACGAAGGCTGCTTCTTCGGCAAACACTTCTGTCGAGAGGGAGTCCCTAAGCCCTTGCTGTATTTTAAGCTGTGACCCTCAAAATGACAAAAGTGAGATTAAAGTGTAAATGATTGTCAATTCATTTCTGTCCTCCTGGTCCCGGACTGAATGTTACAGGCCTTTTGGGAATGCAGGGCAGCAGGGGAGGGGAGGGGCTGGGGATGGTCTTAAAATGTAACCGAATAGAATGAGCTCCACTCTGTCTTGGGGGGATAAAGCAGTTCACAGGCTGCTACTTTTTGTGACATAGCTTTTATGGGGGGAGAGCCAGAATATTAAGCTCATTGCTTCCAGATGGGAAGGTTGGACAAGACAGAGGAGCCTTGGCTCTGAAAGCCTGGACGCCGTGGTGCGATAGGGATGTGACATATTGAAGTAATCGAGATAGAAGATCTGGCTTTAGCCAAGGCTGTCAGATAGATACTTTTTAAAACATTACATTGTTTGTAACAAGGTATTGTGTATCCTCCCAGAAACCCTGCCGCCTGGGTCTCTGGGAAGGCAGTGAGGGGAAAAGTGTGCTTATTTTGCTTGAGTTACTAAAGCTCCTTTTATATATGAGGAATTTGGCATCTCCTGGCTGGGAGCGGCTGAGCCAACAGTCCGATGCACTTGTAATGTAGATCATGCTAGTGACTCGCTAAGTAAGTCCAGGTGCTTGCATAAGAGGCAGGGTCCTAAGCACTCCCTTCTTTGAGCCCTGAAGCAATCATGGCCCAGCGCCTCAAATGAGCCTCAAATCTGTTTAATAAATCATCTGTCTATTTATAGAGTTAATTCCAGGGAGAAATGATTCAGGCTGTCTAGTGGAATCTCTTCCACCAGAGGGCGCCAATGCCCACCTCATTCATTCTGGGCTGCTCTTGTACCAGAAATTTCAGCTCCCATGGAAGCCCGTTGTCCGGTTTTTTCTGCTCATGTAACCTCCGGGATCCTGGATTCTTGCATATGGGCCAACGCTCGGTGGGGATGGGAAATAAAAATCCAGACTTCTTTGGAGGGTCATCTCCAGTGTCCACAGTGAAGAGTTTTTGTTAAGGGGGCTTCCTTAGTGACTCAGGTGATAAAGAATCTGCCTGCAATGAGGGATACGTGGGTTCGATCCCTGGGTTGGGAAGATCCTCTGGAGGAGGGCATGACAGCTCACTCCAGTATTCTTGCCTGGAGCAATCCCCATGGACAGAGTTGCCTGGTGGGCTGCAGGCCATGGGGTTGCAAAGAGTCAGACACAGCTGAGCGACTATGCACACACACACAGGGGCAAGGGAGAGAAGGTCCAGCTGTATTTGGAAATCTCCAGTTTGCAGCGAGCTGCTGGCTTACTTGTAATTTTGTCAGGGACAGCTCCTTTCCTGGTGAACTTCACACCTGAAAACAGGTTGGGACATCCCTATGGACCCCCTGTATCTGCTTCGCATTTCAAAGGCTGGTAACTGTTAGGCTCGGATTTTGATTAAAATTTTGTGTTAACGTCTCCCCCTTTTCAATGTAATTCCAGGATATTTAATTTCAACCAATCGTCTGAGGGGAGGAGGGGGGAGGTCCTTGATGGGAAACAGCACACTGGGAAAGCCAGCCAAGAAAGACAAGAGAGCAGTTTGGGGCTGCAGAGATGTGACAACTGAAATCTCTTTTGTTCTCCCAGGCAGGCTCTGAAACCAAAGCCCTGCAAAGACAGGCGNCACATTTGTTTGGAGAGGCTGTGGGATCTTGGGCAGCCTGCTTCCCTTCCTGGGCTTGGTGTCCTCCCTGTGAAACAGGAGCTTGGATGAGCCTCCCTTTCAAAGCCCTCCCTCCCCAAGGGCTCCACGGAGAAAGGCTGGCCTCTGACCCCAGGAGCTTCCAACTGAAGGAGAACAGTCAAGTAGCCAAAGTCCTGGGAGCTCAGCTGCAGGGCAACACCCACTAGCACTCATCTTTCAGAGCCCTGGGACCAAAGGATGAACAGAGCATGATAACATTTGCAAGCAGAGACGGAAGGGCTCCCTTCAGGTCACGTGACTTCTCAAGTTTTACACTTCATCATCTGCTGTCCCACCTGACCTCACTCAGTGAGTCTCTGGGTTGTCGTGCATGTTGAAGTTACATGGGGACTCTGTTAAACGTGCAGCTCTTTGAGCCTTCCTTGCTCCCAAGGATTCTCATTCAGCAGGTCTGGGCTGTGGCCAGGAAATGGCACGCTTAACAATTACCCCCCTGGATCCTCCTTGTGCTTGGAGCACCACTGTTCTAATTGCTCTGAATTTGGGGTTCACCTTCTGTTCAGGCCAGGGCCCCATCTGACCGTGCAGCGTAACAGGGAGCAAAACAAAAGGAACATGCCAGGTATTCAACCAAAATTCAAGGAGGAACTGAATCAATGTGTAAGGAAAGCACGCATCAGAGGAAACGTCATACAAAGCCATGCAGAGCTTTCCAGGTGATGCTTGAGGAGCCAGCATGAGTGGAAGAGGAGTACAGGGCAGACTCCAAAGGTGGGTCCCCATCAGGCCACCAGAAACAGTAGGTTGCTGGCAAACGAAGGCTGCTTCTTCGGCAAACACTTCTGTCGAGAGGGAGTCCCTAAGCCCTTGCTGTATTTTAAGCTGTGACCCTCAAAATGACAAAAGTGAGATTAAAGTGTAAATGATTGTCAATTCATTTCTGTCCTCCTGGTCCCGGGCTGAATGTTACAGGCCTTTTGGGAATGCAGGGCAGCAGGGGAGGGGAGGGGCTGGGGATGGTCTTAAAATGTAACTGAATAGAATGAGCTCCACTCTGTCTTGGGGGGATAAAGCAGTTCACAGGCTGCTACTTTTTGTGACATAGCTTTTATGGGGGGAGAGCCAGAATATTAAGCTCATTGCTTCCAGATGGGAAGGTTGGACAAGACAGAGGAGCCTTGGCTCTGAAAGCCTGGACGCCGTGGTGCGATAGGGATGTGACATATTGAAGTAATCGAGATAGAAGATCTGGCTTTAGCCAAGGCTGTCAGATAGATACTTTTTAAAACATTACATTGTTTGTAACAAGGTATTGTGTATCCTCCCAGAAACCCTGCCGCCTGGGTCTCTGGGAAGGCAGTGAGGGGAAAAGTGTGCTTATTTTGCTTGAGTTACTAAAGCTCCTTTTATATATGAGGAATTTGGCATCTCCTGGCTGGGAGCGGCTGAGCCAACAGTCCGATGCACTTGTAATGTAGATCATGCTAGTGACTCGCTAAGTAAGTCCAGGTGCTTGCATAAGAGGCAGGGTCCTAAGCACTCCCTTCTTTGAGCCCTGAAGCAATCATGGCCCAGCGCCTCAAATGAGCCTCAAATCTGTTTAATAAATCATCTGTCTATTTATAGAGTTAATTCCAGGGAGAAATGATTCAGGCTGTCTAGTGGAATCTCTTCCACCAGAGGGCGCCAATGCCCACCTCATTCATTCTGGGCTGCTCTTGTACCAGAAATTTCAGCTCCCATGGAAGCCCGTTGTCCGGTTTTTTCTGCTCATGTAACCTCCGGGATCCTGGATTCTTGCATATGGGCCAACGCTCGGTGGGGATGGGAAATAAAAATCCAGACTTCTTTGGAGGGTCATCTCCAGTGTCCACAGTGAAGAGTTTTTGTTAAGGGGGCTTCCTTAGTGACTCAGGTGATAAAGAATCTGCCTGCAATGAGGGATACGTGGGTTCGATCCCTGGGTTGGGAAGATCCTCTGGAGGAGGGCATGACAGCTCACTCCAGTATTCTTGCCTGGAGCAATCCCCATGGACAGAGTTGCCTGATGGGCTGCAGGCCATGGGGTTGCAAAGAGTCAGACACAGCTGAGCGACTATGCACACACACACAGGGGCAAGGGAGAGAAGGTCCAGCTGTATTTGGAAATCTCCAGTTTGCAGCGAGCTGCTGGCTTACTTGTAATTTTGTCAGGGACAGCTCCTTTCCTGGTGAACTTCACACCTGAAAACAGGTTGGGACATCCCTATGGACCCCCTGTATCTGCTTCGCATTTCAAAGGCTGGTAACTGTTAGGCTCGGATTTTGATTAAAATTTTGTGTTAACGTCTCCCCCTTTTCAATGTAATTCCAGGATATTTAATTTCAACCAATCGTCTGAGGGGAGGAGGGGGGAGGTCCTTGATGGGAAACAGCACACTGGGAAAGCCAGCCAAGAAAGACAAGAGAGCAGTTTGGGGCTGCAGAGATGTGACAACTGAAATCTCTTTTGTTCTCCCAGGCAGGCTCTGAAACCAAAGCCCTGCAAAGACAGGCGATCTACCTCTGAGCTTGGGATCACGAAGACCAATTGTCCAGGCCAGTCTTCCTGCCGCCTTGTGGGAAGCTCCTTGAAAGTGTCTTGGNGCAAAGAGTCAGACACGACTGAGTGGCTGAACTGAACTGAACTGAGTGAATATAAGGGATTTACACTCTCCATTTTGGGGAGAAACTGGAGCAACGGTTCTCACACTAGCTTCTTGCATTGGATTATTGACACGGTTCTCTATGTCTGAATAACATGCCTCTATTTATGGAGTCAACCTTTGTTTTTTTCCCGGACGCGCTCTCTGATTTGCGTCAATGAGTCCATAGTTCAGTTTACCTATTTCCTCCCACCCTTTTACCCTGATCTCAGCCCCATCCTTAGAGTGGACCTGGGATGATGAACCATGGGGTCAACACTCCACAAGCTGTTCTCTGTGCTCTGCCTCCTCCAAACCCCTGAAGTGGGCCCCACTCTCAGTCACTCGTTTGCATGTCTTTTGTTTCCTATCTAACTCAATGACAGTTAGTTGCATGTTTCCTACTTTATATTTTAGGTAAAAGTGCAACATGATTTCATCCTGGAGGCAAGGGGCACACCTAGTATTGTGCATAAGCAGGTAAAGTGGACAGAGTGGCCAAGGCCAGCTCTTCCTGCCAGAACCCAGCCCTGCTCCTTGCTCCAGTGAAGGCAGATGCATGGAGTTATGTTTCTAATAAGAGGCATGGATTTGCACTGCCTAATGATCAAAGTCAACCTCTAAGCCTGGAATTCGAGGCTCTCCAAATCTGGCAATATCTCTCTTGCCTTATCCTCCCCCACTTCCTTATAAGCTCCTGGGCTTCAGGCACCGTGAAGCACACCCCTTCCATGAGCATGTCCCACGTTTCTCACATTAAGCTTTTATCCGTACGATTTTTTTCTGCCTGAATTTCTTGTTCCCTGCAATGTCTGCCTGCCACAATAATGAACATTTTTTAGACAGAAATGTTTATATGCCCCTCGAATTTTCATAAAGAGAGGCAAGTTGGTGAGTTAAGGCTAGAGAAACTTAGTTGCATATTTCTTACCTTATATTTTAGGTAAATGTGCAACAAGAGGGTTGCACTTCTAGCACTTCCCTCCATTTCTCACCCCTTCTCCTCAGAGAAGAGGAGTGACTGGGACCAGGGCCTTAGCACACTGGGCTTGGCCCCAACCTCTTCCTCGTTTTGTAGGGCTCTTACTTGATGCTTTTGAACTGTGGTGTTGGAGAAGACTCTTGAGAGTCACTTGGACAGCAAAAAGAGCCAACCAGTTCATCCTAAAGGAAATCAGTCCTGAATGTTCCTTGGAAGGACTGATGCTGAAGCTGAAACTCCAATAATTTGGCCATCCGGTGCAAAGACCTGACTCTTTTGAAAAGACCCTGATGCTGGGAAAGATTGAAAGCGAGTGGAAAAGGGGATGACAGAGAATGAGATGGCTGGATGGTATCACCGACTCGATGGACATGACTTTGAGTAAACTCTGGGAGTTGGTGATGGACAGGGAGGCCTGGCATGCTGTAGTTCATGGAGTCACAAAGAGTTGGACATGACTGAGTGACTGAACTGAACTACTTGCCCTCCCCCAGGTCAGGGCTCAGAGGCCATGTTGGGTGGCCCCTTCTCTGTGCTTATTCCCCCACTGGGGCAGGACTGGGTTGAAGCAGCAAAGTCCCAGTGGGAGGAAGGTAAATACATGACCCTTTAGACTCAGGCCTGCCCTCAGCAGGCTTCCCAGTCTTTAGGCTGCAAGGTATAATCTCCTCCATTCTGATTTCTACTTTTTCTTGCTTTAATTGGCTCTGAATGGTGGGGGTGGGGTGAGAGAAGACAAGACATTAGCTATTCCCTCCAACCTCCACATCCAAATATGGCATTTTTACCGAAGTCTCCTCCAGCTCCCCTTATCTGATGTGCTCAGGCCTTCGTCCTCTCTGCATCACTCCTCAGAACTTCACAATTACATTCCATCTGCTCATCTTTTTGTTCAACACAATCTACTGGGGTTTGAAGAGCTGGGATTCTCTTGATTTTTGATGTGATAAGTCACATTTCAAGTTTCAATTTCCTTGGAAAAAGCCAGTTTTTGGAATTTGTGTGGTATAATGAGAATGAAATTGGACAGAAGGCCTGGATTAAGGTCTCAGTTTGAGGCCTGTAAAATATTGAGAGCCCTTCAGGGGCCAACACTGGTGCTAGGTGTTTTTTGAGGCATAATCTTAGGAGAGTTGAGCAACTAATCTTTTTTATGATGGTGATAGCTGTAGCTCAAAGACAAAGCCAACAATAGTACCAGAAAGAACAGTAAGAAAACAAATCATGCTCTGCTGAAGTACCCCATAGTTGGTAGACCCAGAGCAGAGACCCGAGATCCTTGACCTTGAATGCTCTGCTCCTAGGTCTCATCACATATTTCCTCTGTGCTTCTTGCAATCCCTCTGTAGCCACAGAGTAACCTATAAAAAGTATCTGTAGCAACATAAGGCCATCAGTGATAAATGCCAAAATAAATGCTTCAGCCTGCAAGTGTGCTAAAGACTCCACACAGGACTTATCCCCCATGGCCTTTTATACTCATGGCAAGGTTAACAGAAGAAGCAGGATTGATTGAAGCCCTGGAAGGAGAATTCTTGAGAAGGGAGAAAGGATCTGGAGTGTGGGGGTGAGGGGAATGGCGGGTGGAAGGAAACTTCTAAGCAGAGGGTCCCACAGTAACACAGGAGTAGAAGCCAGATAGATTGAGGGAAATTCAGAATACAGTGAATTGACCAGCCTCGCCTGACCCAAGATGGATATCAAGAAGAGATGTGAAGTAGAGCTAGCTAGGCAGGACAATTGGGACAATCTTTGCATGATGGAACAGTGGCTTTCATCTTGGGATGAACCATGGTATCACCATCTGAAAACACTTATCCCCAGTTGCAAAGAGTTGAACACGACTTAGTGACTGAGCATGCACACATGCATCCCCAGTCCCTAGACCCACAGAATCAGAATCTCCAGGGCTGGGCTGGGCTTATTACTATTACTGTCTTTTTTACCTTTCACAGATAACTCTGATACTGAGTAAGGCCTGAAAAGCACTGAGAGGAAGGCCATGATGCAGACACAGAGCCTTGGCTTTAGATTCATGAGTCCTGGATCTGAGTTCTGGTCTTGGCATCAGTAATGCCTTGAGTTAGGGTAAATCACTGTCTGGATCTCAATTTTATAATTTTCAAGGTAGGAGTGATCCTAGGGGTGTCTCTCTTGCTCAAAAGGTCATTATGGTGGAAAAGCAGAATGTTGCATTTGAAAGCCTCGGTGCAGCAAAAGCGAGAGGAAAACAGAAGGAGAGGTGAGCTGACTCTCTGAATTGGGAGGTAAATGGCAACCCACTCCAGGGTTCTTGCCTGGAGAATCCCAAGGACAGGGGTAACCCCAGTGGGCTGCTGTCTATGGGGTCGCACAGAGTCTGAATGACTGAAGCGACTTAGCAGCACAGGGTGCTTGGTGTTTGGAGCTGGCAGGGCATACAGGGAAGAATGAGTACTGAGAATCAGAGGGTCCTGAGAAGGGTTAATGCAATGATTCAGGTGTGAGTGGATATAGTACAGAGATGGTGAGGCCCTAAGGACATCTGTGTGGCCACAGGCCAAAAGGATTCCAGTTCTCCATGGGTGAAAGGCAAGGCAGTATCTGCATCTAAAAATAAAACAAACTTCTCCCAACATTGGTCTGGGTGCCCCAAAATGACTAGAGGGCAGTGAGATGCAATTCTGGCTTACAAAAGTTGGCTCTTTTAACACAAACTCACCCGCAGCTTTACTGAGGGGAAATATCCACATATTGTGTCTTCCAGATTATTGCCATTGAGAGGACTGTCCAGGCAGGAGGCCCTGGGGGTCTCTGATTCTAGCATCTTCCATCAGGTGTGGGGAAAGACAGGAGACCAACCCCCTGGAGGTTTAACAAAAACTGTGCTGCCATTCCACACTTTTGATGCTCCCAACTTGATCCCCAGAGCAGTTCACTCTGACCCTGAAAGAGTTACTATACCTCAGGGTGGGGGTGCCTGCTCTCCTTCCACCCCTCCTGGCAGCTTCAGGACCCATTATCTCATGAACTTTCCCCATATCCCTTGGAGATAAGTATTTCCTTATGGTAATGATCATTATTCTCATTTTACATCTGAGCACGTGGAGACAGAGAGATGGTCCTGAAAAGAGGGAGACATTTTCTTCCTTTTCTCTGGACTCCGTCAAGTTCAAATCATAAAATGGGAAGCACAGGGAAGATCTCCGAGTGTTTCCAAGCCTGAGGTAGCAGGGAGCTGTGCTAGAAGGAATGCTTATTGTGGGTTTTGGTGTGCTGCAAAATTTATGTTCAGTTTTTGGGGGGCGGTAGATAGCTCCTTTTTATTTTCCTATGACCATAAAGGAAAGTGGGGTTTCAGAAGTAATCCCATGGGGCCTGCATTTTGCATATGAGGAAATCAAGGCCAAAAGAGGGAAACTGTTCTGCAGGCTCTGAGGGGAAGGGCCGAGCCCCCAGCTCCTAGTTGCATTTATGTCTCCCTGCCTCTCAGCCTGAACCATTTCACATGCGCTGTGGGCTGACTCTCCAAGCAAAGTCACGTCCAAGGGTAATGCTGCCTTTTCTCAAGGTCGTTGTGAGCGCCTGGCTAGAGGCGGAATTCTCTGCAAAGTTTGAGAAACATATTGGAATTATCAGGGTTTGGAACACTGCCGTCCTTTGCACTGAGCTTTCACCGCCTCACAGAGCAAATCCTAGACTTGAACTGCTCAAGGTTTCTCCAGTTTTATTTGCCTCATCAGGAGCCCTGCAATCTTAGGCTGGTCTCCCAGGCTTGGGAGGTATGGGAATCATGCTGGCCTCACAGTCCCCCATGGACTGACCAGACTTGGAGAGATTTTGGAAATCTACCCAGCCTGAGAACAGTCTGGGCCCTGGACCTGGGTGCAGGGAAGGGCACAAATAGGGAGACTGGGATGATTGCTTGCCAGGTGTCTTCTCAGGTGGAAGACAGGCCGTGAACATAGAGCTGTGGGCCTGAGTTATAAAAACCAATATGGCAGTCAGTAGAGGGCACCCCTTTCTGTGCAAGTGATCTCTTACTGGAAAGTGAAAGTCCTTCAATAGTGTCCCGAAGCTTTGTGACCCCATGGACTATAGAGTCCACAAAATTCTCTAGGCCAGAATACTGGAGTGGATAGACTATCCCTTCTCCAGTGGATCTGCCCAACCCAGGAATCGAACTGGGGTCTCCTGTATTGCAGGTGGCTTCTTAACCAACTGAACTATCAGGGAGACTTCCTACCATTACAAATGTGAATAATCCAAACTGATTTTCGTATAGCACTTTCCAGGTGGTGCAGTGATAAAGAATCTGTCTGCAATGTAGGAGACCCAGGTTCGATCCCTGGATTGGGAAGATCCCCTGGAGAAGGAAATGGCAGCCTGCACCAGTATTCTTGCCTGGAGACTTCCATGGACAGAGGAGCCTGACAGGCTACAGTCCATGGGGCCACAGAGTCAGACATGACTAAGCAACTGGCACACACAGTTTTCTTAAAGACATAAAAGGAGAAAGGTTGCACTTTTGAGACTTACAAATCTATCAGTGAAAGCGAAAGTGAAAGTGAAGTCGCTCAGTTGAGCCTGCACCAGGCTCCCCCATCCATGGGATTTCTAGGCAAGAGTACTGGGGTGGGTTGCCATTTCCTTCTCCAGGGAATCTTCCCGATCCAAAGATCGAACCCCAGTCTCCCTCATTGTAGACAGACGCTTTACTATCTGAGCCACCAGGGAAGTCCAAATCTATCAGTACT
>SJYW01013966.1:1285191-1334476 GCA_006410735.1 Raphicerus campestris | reverse complement strand
AAAATTTTATTTTTACTTTATTTTACTTTACAATACTGTATTGGTTTTTCCATACATTGACATGAATCCACCATGGGTGTATACAAGCTCCCAATCCTGAATCCATCTCCCACCTCCCACCCCATATCATCTCTCTGGATCACCCCTGTGCACCAGCCCCAAGCATCCTGTATTCTGTATTGAACATAGACTGGCGCTTCGTTTCTTACATGATAGTATACATGTTTCAATGCCATTCTCCCAAATCATCCCACCCTCTCCCTCTCCCTCAGAGTCCAAAAGTCTGTTCTATACATCTGTGTCTCTTTTGCTGTCTCACATACAGGGTCATCATTACCATCTTTCTGAATTCCATATATATGTGTCAATATACTGTATTGATGTTTTTCTTTCTGGCTTACTTCACTCTGTATAATCGGCTCCAGTTTCATCCATCTCATTAGAACTGATTCAAACGTATTTTTTTTAGTGGCTGAGTAATACTCCATTGTGTATATGTACCACAGCTTTCTTATCCATTCATCTGCTGATGGACATCTAGGTTGTTTCCATGTCCTGGCTGTTATAAACAGTGCTGCAATGAACATTGGGGTACATGTGTCTCTTTCAATTCTGGTTTCCTCGGTGTGTATACCCAGCAGTGGGACTGCTGGGTCATAAGGCAGTTCTATTTGCAATTTTTTAAGGAATCTCCACACTGTTCTCCATAGTGGCTGTACTAGTTTGCATTCCAAAGTTTGTTAATTTTTTTTTTCTTCAGGTCATCTCTGGTCTTTTCCTAAATCGGGTCTCAATCAGCTGCTTGAGTTATCCTCGCAGATATTTGATCATCTTCATAGTATTTTATCACATCTAAATCTATTTCAAACATTTCTTCTCAGGAATGTTTGTCAGCCAAAGTGCCATCCTTACCACTTAATGTACATTTGGACATAGTTGACAAAAGATATAGAAAAAAATATTTACATTATAAGAACACTGAGTAATGAATGAAATGGCAGGAAGGGTATTCCACCCCACCTACTTGGATAAACAGCAGAATGGACAGGTGAGGAATTTGCATGTGCTGACGTACATAGCATNGGCAGTGATACCTCATTGTCGTTTTGAGCCACATTTCTCTGAGGTTGAGGATCTTTTCATGTGCCTTTTGGCCGTCGGTATGTGCAATTAGGTTTTCCAGGGCTGTGACTTCCATCTTGCTGACTCTCTCACTCTCTCTTGCTTGCTCTCTTTAGAAGCCAGATGCATGTAAAAGGGCCCAGAGGACAAGGAGTTAAGGATGCCTTCCAGTCAGGAGTCACCGAGGGATGGAATCTTACTAACACCCACTGAGCAAGCTTGCACTGAGCCCTGCTCAACTGAATGAGATGATGTGCCCATGCCTGAGAACTGGTGCCGCCTGTGAGAAACTCTGAGCTGCAGGACCCAGCTANGGGATGGAATCTTACTAACACCCACTGAGCAAGCTTGCACTGAGCCCTGCTCAACTGAATGAGATGATGTGCCCATGCCTGAGAACTGGTGCCGCCTGTGAGAAACTCTGAGCTGCAGGACCCAGCTAAGCTGGGCCTTGATTTTTAACCCCCAGACACTGTGAGATAATAAATGCAAGTTGTTTTAAGGCATGAAGATTTGGGGTAATTTGTTACACAGCAACAGATAACATGTAACAGATGGCCTTATCAGGTGGTACCTGTGAGGATGACATTATTTAACACAAGTAAAGTGCTGTGAACACTGCATAATACTTGATAAGGACTCCTTAAATGTTGGGAGTGTAACTCCTACTTATTGCCAAGGTTAGGCAACTTCTGCAATATGCAATATTAAGGCTGACAGAGTCTTGTCTCACACATATCCCCCTTAAGCCCATTGGACCACAGTTCAGACCCAAGGAACAGTCTTGCAGTTACAATCTCAAGGCTCACATTTTTTTTTCAAATTTTAGACTCTTTATTTTCTATCTGGGTATAACTGATTAACAATGTTGAGATAGTTTCAGTTGAACAGTGAAGGAACTCAGCCATACATATACATGTATCCATTCCCCTCCCAAACCTCCTCCCATCCAGAATGGCACATAACATTGAGTAGAGTTCCATGTGCTATATAGTAGGTCTTGTTGGTTATCCATTTTGAATACAGCAGTGTGTACATCTTATAACAGGCCAACTCTCCAGCCAACTCAGTTCTGACTTTTTCCAGGAAGGCTTTAGACACAAACCCCACTCACAAAGCCCTCGCCTTCCTCTGGAAACCTTCCCTCATTATTTTCAGTGTCCAACACACAGTATGGTCTGGAACTGTATTCTGTCTTCTCCTGGCCCTTCCTCCACCCCCAGATCAACTTGCAGCCTATTGAAGCCAAGTCGTGGAACAGTACAAAGCTCAGAAACAGATCACATGCGTGTGATCTTGGACGAGCCACACAACCTCTCTGTGCCCATTTCTTCATTTGTAGAGTGAGGACAGAAATACAAGCCTCAGAGGTTAAGACCTTCACAACTTTAGCAGAATGCCTGACCTAAAATTCTGAACTGAAACATCTCAGCCATTTCCATTATTATCATGCCTTTGTATTTCCCTCCAATCTTGTGCAGCACGAGGTACTTGAAGGGGATTCCATGAATGCTATTTTTCTCCAATCACCATCTTAGTATGCAACTGATTTCTTAATGTTACTGCACTGATATCCTTGCTTAGTGGGCTTCAAGCTTCAGTAGAGTGGAGCCTTTGCTTGCATTCATCATGACTTGATTCCAAGGACCCAGCACAGTGCTTAACATACAGTAAGAGTTCAGGAAGTGATGACTGAATTGACGAATGAATGGTGATGCTTGCAAGGCACTCCGAGTTGGCTTTCTTTGAATAGGAATAGTACCACTACTGCAAAGAGCAGCTGCTGCTTTCAAATCCTTGGCGTTTCTTCTATTGCATTGGCCAAAAATTTAGTTCAGGTTTTCTGTTAATCAGTGGTCCCCGATCTTTATGGCACTAGAAACCAACTTCGTGGAAGACAATTTTTCCAGGGACCAGGGTCAGGGGGCATTGTTTCAGGATGATTCAAGCACGTGACATTTTGGGGGCACTTTCTTTCTAATATAACACTGCGGCTGATCTGACAGGAAGCACCTGTCTGCAGCCCAGAGGTTGGAAACTTCTACAAGATGATATGGAAAAACCTGACCTATCTTTTTTGCCAACCCAGTATCTCTAATAGTACAGCTCACCCTTCCTGTGTGGAAGCTGTTTCATGTGGTTCTGCTGACACTGACCAGAGGGGTGGTACTGTCACCAAGCTGGCCTGGCCAATAGAGAAATACCACTTCTTTGGCTCTGAGGATGCATAGATGAGTATATGCTCTAAGCAGTTTCAATCCAGAAGATTAGATCAGCGTGTTTTGCCTGAGGCGTAGCTAGGAAGGGCCAGGGATGTCTGGGTGAGCAGGCTCAAGAAGGAGTGGGCCTCATGCTCTTTTGTTCATAAGGATTGGCTGAGAATCAGCTGAGGCAAATGAGAGTTCAGGAATGGACTGCTGAACTGGTTTGGACAGATGGATGGAAGAGCCAGAAAGAAGCAATTCTCTGTCTGAGATGTCATCCTACGATTTTTGTTTGTCAAACTCCTGCTCATCCTTCAAAATCTCATTTGAGGATGTTTTCCCTCCTCTGACTCTCCTAGACTGAACTGATCATGAAGGAAAGATAGAACGAGTGAGGGAATGGAAGACACTGTCTTGCCCTAGGTCAAGCCAGACATCTCACTTGTCCACAATGGCCATGTTTTTTTCTCCTCTGATGGGTCTAGGAGAACTTCCTGAGCTGACCTAAGTCTGCCAGAGGTTACTGGAGTTCCTTCAGTCATATTTCAGGGGAGACAGTGTACCAAGGGGATGCCTGTATTAAAGCGGATATTAAAATAATTAGATTATTTATCCATTATTAATTATTTTAATTTCTTAGGGTTTTCCTTTTGCTCCCTTCCCACATTTAATAAATCTCCCAGAGCTGTCAATTCTTCCAATGTAGCTTTCCCTCAGTGAGGTCTTGCTTGTACTGGAAAACCAACTTCCCAAATGGCTTGCTTGCCACCGTTGTGCCCGCTTTAATGTTATTCATTGAAACACTGGCCTTACAATTGCAATCTATCTGTAATTCAGGGCTAATCTTGCCATACATCTGCTAAAACCTCTGAAGAAATCTCACTAAAAGAGTAGGTCACTGCTCCACTTCCCTTCTTGGCTGGCATGTCATCCATCTGTCCTGTCCTGTGTGTTCTGTTCTCTCCACTCTTCCATCATACCAGGACCACATGACTGAGTCTTAACCTGTGCTCTTCCCATTGCAGAACCCATACCACTCTCTTCTCCTCCAAGGAACTCAAGGCCAGCTCAAGCCACATGCTCGGCTGAAGCCTTCCCATACATCACCACGAGTTGTCCTTTGAGCTTTTCATCATAGACTCATCATGTAGTATTATGGCAATTTGTATGCATGTATTATCTTCATCTGCTAGACTGGGAGTAACCTGATGGTCTTATTAATCAGGGTGTCCCCAGCTCCTAATACAGAATATAAGTGAACCAGAATATAAGTGAACGTGAAAGTCACTGTGTCATGTCCAACTCTTTGTGACCCCATGGACTGTAGCCCACCAGGCTCCTTTGTTCAAGTAATTCTTCAGGCAAGAATACCAGCGTGGGTTACCATTCCCTTCTCCAGGGAATCTTCCTGACCCAGGAATCGAACCCTGGTGTCCTGCATTGTAGGTAGATTCTTAACCATCTTGGGATTCCACCAAGGAATCCCAACTAGAATATAATAGATACGCAAAAAAAAGTTAGTAGAATTTCTATGGATGCCAAATATGTCCCAGGTATAAGGCACAATATGGATCTGACCTAGATCCAGACACGACTCATGGTAGTGTCTGAAAGTCTTGAATGGAGGTGGGGGTGGGAAAGGATTCCTGTAGAGTGTGATCTGGGGCTCATCATATGGGTAGTGACTTTAGGAATGGAGTGCAAAACAGTTTCTTGCCCACAGGGTAAAAACAAGGGGGAGAATTCCCAGTAGAAGTAAGTGGCCCAATTTGAGGAAAATTAGAAGCAGCCAAAAAAGCTTCAAGAATATTGAGTGGCTGAAATTAGTGGAGAAGTGAGAATCATTTGCTGAAAGTCTTCATGCTGAAGTGATGGTCCTTGGCTTGCAACACCGGTCACCTGCTTTCATGAACTTCCAGACAGCAGAAGAAAAGGCAAGAGCCCACATATGGGATGACTTAAATTGGTGCAAGGGAATGTGTGTGTCACTCGGATCGGGGGGTGGTACGTGCTGCCTTATTAGGTCCAGGCTGAGGCCACGATACAGTCATAAATCAAGAGGCGAGTGTTTAAAAAACAGTGGAAGTGCTAAGGAAACGTGAAGTGGCTGACCTATGGGGCTGGGCTGTTACTCCTGACAAGAATTTCGATGACTAATGATGTGGATACAGAAGTACTTAACTTTCTTATAACCGCACGTGTAATTTATTTAATTCCGGGGATATCATGCGGTTCTGGAAACCCTTTAAGATGTTGGTGATCTGTTGAAAAAGGTTTCCCATTATTTAGAAGAGGCTGGAAACGTATGCTTCCAAAATCCGCCCCCTGCCCTCCGCCACCCCCGTGGTAACTGGGCTTCAAGGGCAGAAAGGTGGGATTGACGAGAGGCCACCCACCTTTCTAGTTTAGTGTATAGCTTGCGAAGTTTTACCAGTAGATGATCGTTCACCTGGGTCTATGAGAGCTTTAAAAAGATAAAAATAACTGGGAAGGAGGTAGGGCTGATTTCAGATTTAGTGCAGTGATCCCCAACCTTTTGGGCACCAGGGACCAGTTTCATGGAAGACAGTTTTTCCTCAGACCAGGAGCAGGGGGATGGTTTCAGGATGTTTCCAGTGCATTACATTTATTGTGCACTTTATTTCTAATCTAATGCTGCCCCTGATCTGACAGGAGGTACTGTCTGAGGCCCAGAGGTTGGGACCCCTGATTTAGTAGATCAGGTTCACAGAGACCCATGGCAATCTGCTGAGAGAAAGGCCTGGATGCTTAGGGGCTTTGAAGGATGACAAATCACAGAAGCCTGAGACTATTCCCCTGCCCGCCTGCCTGCCTGTTGTCCTGTGTTCACATAAAATATACTTCTTAGATGTATGTGAAAGACATATTTAAATTGAATAAGCATTATAAATTTATAGATGTATAATAAGAGAAGGCTGGTCTCAGCTAATTATCAACTACCACATAATCCTTAATTGGACCTTACTGGTTTGGTGCAATCTTAGAAATAATATTTTTAGTATGTTTAAAATAGTTTAAAATAGCTTCTTTTTCTTTTCTTTTTTACTTTATAGCTGAACACAGGTAATGAGCTTAAACCAAGTGAATGATAATGTTTATTTTATGTCTTTTCCACAAGCAGGCCAGTTTTATAAAACTTCTCAAATAATTAATATCATTGATCCTTTCTATTATATGTTTGCTTTCNTAAAATAGCTTCTTTTTCTTTTCTTTTTTACTTTATAGCTGAACACAGGTAATGAGCTTAAACCAAGTGAATGATAATGTTTATTTTATGTCTTTTCCACAAGCAGGCCAGTTTTATAAAACTTCTCAAATAATTAATATCATTGATCCTTTCTATTATATGTTTTCTTTCTATTTCATTAAAATTTTCAGTTATAGATTCCTTATTTGTTTAGTTTTTTTTTTTTACTTTCTTTGAATTAGTGTTTCCTGTACTCTTTTTAACTTCTGGAAGTGAATGTGTAGCTGATTGATTTCCAATTATTCTCTATTTCTAACATGTTCATTCAAGGCTATTATTTTATTATCATTTTCTAACAATATTTTAAAATTTCTATTTTGATTTCTTATTTATCTATCATTAACCTAGAAGTATATTTCTTGATTTCTAAGCATATGAGTTTCCCAATTATGTTGGCCTGGTGTGCTGCGATTCATGGGATCACAGACTCAGACACGACTGAGCGACTGAACTGAACTGAACTGACATTATTTCTCTATTCTGTCAGGTTTAATCTGCAGCCAGATTTACACTCTGAGCTTTTAATTTCAGTTATAACATCCCTGGTGGCTCAGATGGTAAAGAATCTGCCTGCAGTTGAGAAGACTGGAGTTTGATCCATGAGTCTGAAAGATCCTCTAGAGAAGGGAATAACTACCCACTCCAGTATTCTTGCCTGAAAAATTCCACGGATAGAGGAACCTGGTGTGTTACAGTCCATGGAGTCACAGAGTTGGACACAACTGATGGACTAACACTTTCACTTTTCTCATAGTAACTTTCATTTCTAGAAGGCAAAGTTCCATATTATTCTAGAAAATATTGCTTCTATATTTTTGTGTTTCCTGCTGAAATTTTCAAACCCATCTTTATTTCTTTAATAGGCAGTAAGTATAGTGGTTTTTACCATCTAAGTCTGATAATTCCTATATTTGATATCTTGGGGTCGGTGCTGCTGACTCCAGTTTATGGTATCTGCACTTGCAAGCTTAGTGCTAATCATTGTCTTTATAAAAATTATTTATGGAGGTTGTCCAAGCCCTTTCATGAAGGTACTTTCTTCTAAAGAGGATTTGAAGTTCTTTTTTCTTGCTGGTCATCTAAGGCATTGTGTGTGTGTGTGTGTGTGTGTGTGTGTGTGTTGTATTTAATAGTCCCTANCCCTTTCATGAAGGTACTTTCTTCTAAAGAGGATTTGAAGTTCTTTTTTCTTGCTGGTCATCTAAGGCATTGTGTGTGTGTGTGTGTGTGTGTGTGTGTGTGTGTGTGTGTGTGTGTGTGTTGTATTTAATAGTCCCTAAGTCCATGGGGTCGCTAAGAGTCGGACACGACTGAGTGACTTCACTTTCACTTTTCACTTTCATGCATTGGAGAAGAAAATGGCAACCCACTCCAGTGTTCTTGCCTTGAGAATCCTAGGGATGGGGGAGCCTGGTGGGCTGCCATCTATGGGGTTGCACAGAGTCGGACATGACTGAAGCGACTTAGCAGCAACTTAGGAAGCAGGCATAACAACTTTAGACCAAACCAATGATTGGAGCTTTTTTTTCGTATTGTCCTGGTGAAATCAGTTTTAATTCATTCATGGGGGCCAGGCATTTGTTTAAAGCCTTGAAGGGTAGGTTTTTTTCTTGTTTGATATGTTCTTTCTTCTTCTCAGTGTTAAGACAACTCCCCTGTTCCATCTGACAGTTGGAAGTATAATATAAGGTAAACCCTTGCTCACCCTTACTTTGAGTTTGTAGTAGACCATAATCTTAGATTATTGTGAATTTGTGTGTATGACCATCAATCCCAGATTTTGTTCAGGGTTTCACATCTATCCATCTTCAGGTTCTTGGTTTTTAGGTAGTGAAAAAAGCTTCACACTCATTATTTCTTCCAGGGAGACAAATGTTCTTTGTGTCAAAGTAATTTTGCCTTCTTGCTTAACTTATAGGATTCTTACCTTCAGGTTTGATGATGTGGATCACTGAGGTCTTTATTGAATTTTTTTTTACAATATTGCTTCTGATTTTTGTTTTGTTCTTTTGGCTATGAGGCAGGTAGGATCTTCGCTCCCTGACCAGGGATTGAACATATACCTCTTGCATTGGAAGGTGAAGTCTCAACCACTGGACCATCAGAGAAGTCCTAAGTCTGCACAATTTGATCAAGAATTTCCACTAATTTGTCAGCATTTTGATGCTTTTAAGAAAATTTATTTTTTTCCNTGGGGGAGCCTGGTGGGCTGCCATCTATGGGGTTGCACAGAGTCGGACATGACTGAAGCGACTTAGCAGCAACTTAGGAAGCAGGCATAACAACTTTAGACCAAACCAATGATTGGAGCTTTTTTTTCGTATTGTCCTGGTGAAATCAGTTTTAATTCATTCATGGGGGCCAGGCATTTGTTTAAAGCCTTGAAGGGTAGGTTTTTTTCTTGTTTGATATGTTCTTTCTTCTTCTCAGTGTTAAGACAACTCCCCTGTTCCATCTGACAGTTGGAAGTATAATATAAGGTAAACCCTTGCTCACACTTACTTTGAGTTTGTAGTAGACCATAATCTCAGATTATTGTGAATTTGTGTGTATGACCATCAATCCCAGATTTTGTTCAGGGTTTCACATCTATCCATCTTCAGGTTCTTGGTTTTTAGGTAGTGAAAAAAGCTTCACACTCATTATTTCTTCCAGGGAGACAAATGTTCTTTGTGTCAAAGTAATTTTGCCTTCTTGCTTAACTTATAGGATTCTTACCTTCAGGTTTGATGATGTGGATCACTGAGGTCTTTATTGAATTTTTTTTTACAATATTGCTTCTGATTTTTGTTTTGTTCTTTTGGCCATGAGGCAGGTAGGATCTTCGCTCCCTGACCAGGGATTGAACATATACCTCTTGCATTGGAAGGTGAAGTCTCAACCACTGGACCATCAAAGAAGTCCTAAGTCTGCACAATTTGATCAAGAATTTCCACTAATTTGTCAGCATTTTGATGCTTTTAAGAAAATTTATTTTTTTCCTATTTTCATCAGGATTTTTAGATGTCCTTAAATAAGAATTGGTCCAAATAGCTTAGCCTGCTGTTTCTGGGAGCCAGTATTTGCTTTTATTTGGAAAAAGAAGCACACAAAAGATCTTTTCTCCATCACTTGTTATTTTATTTAGAAAATTTTACAGAAAATAATATTGTTGTATTAATGGTTACATAGTGGAAAAATTATCCTAAGTATTGGGAATCTTTAATTAGTGGCTTTTTACTAATAGGATATGAATAATCTCTCAGAATTCTCAACAGATGCTGGAGAGTGAAAACTGTTGTATTTCAAAAGAAATGGATGCATTTACTATAAAGTACAGTAATATGGTTCTTTTGATCATTGTATTATGATTTAAGTCAGACATCTTCATTGTTTGTGCAATTTCTCCAAACCCATGAAAGATGATATATTTCCCTCTGGCAGAAAACCAACACTCTGAATTGGGCACTGTGTTATTTAACCATCTCAATAAATAATTTACACTTGAGGATATTATGCAGAAACCTTTTCAATTAACTGGTGTTGACAGGGAAACTAAATATAGTAGTCAATGAAATTTTTTTCAACACATTCTTGACCTAACAGGCAGAAAAAAAATCTTATTTAAAAAATTATTTACTCCAGAAAACCAAGGCACTAAAGGGAAAAATTGTGAATAATAATGGTTATAAATATGAGAATTAAATATCTACATTTTTATTTGAGAGAACAATTTTAAGTTTAAATGTGTACATTATTTTAGTTCACTAAAAGAAATGTCCACTGCAATAGTGGAAGGAGGCTCTAAAACCTGAAAAATTTTGGTTCAAATTCTGAACCCGTCAGGCTTCAGGCAAGCTACTAGGCTTAGGAATAGAAATGCCTTCCAGTGTTGTTACAAGGATCAGAGATAGTATATGTAAAATATCTCATATAAATAGCAGTTTTTATTATTCTAGAAAAGGACTGTCTCTTAATTTTCTTATGAATTGATGATGTAAATCTTAGGGATTTGCAAAAATGTGACATTACTTTTAAAAGAAAATAGGCTCTTTAATTTTTTTGTTTGTTTTTGTTTAGTCATATCTGACTCTTTTCAGTCCCATGGAGTGAAAAGCCAGCAGGCTCCTCTGTCCACGGGATTTCCAGGCAAGAATACCGGAGTGGCTCGTCATTTCCTTCTCCAGGGGATCTTCCCAACCCAGGAATCAAACCTATGTCTCCTGCTTGGCAGGCAGATTCTTTACTGCTGAGCCATCAGAGAAGTACTTTTTTTTTTTTTTTTAATATAGATGCACTTATTTGAAAATTAATTACAGGGCAAGAGTTAAATACCTACTGGTTATGGCAAAATTAATTGTGTTAGCTTTGGAAAATCATATCTAATCAATTGAAGGCAGGCTGCTTACTAGAGTACACAGGACTCTGCAGAAAAAAAAAAACTGGACAGCAGTACCATATAGAAGCGGTGAACTATAGAAGTTTCCAGGGGAATTTGTGGCAATTCTTTTTAGCCTATGAGCCTTCTTTGTTGACATTCTACCTCCCCTCTTATTAATTTCAAATTACTACTGACTACAGTTGTCAAAAAGATGACACACTTACTAGACTTTTCATGTTTGTCATGAGTTTTGCATAAGATTATGTAGGAAAATCCAGCTTTACTTTCACAAGTCAGAAAAGCCTTCTTTTCCCTGTGAAGGTTGAAGTCACTCTCTAAGGCACCATCTTCCAAGCCAGTTAAGTTAGCTCCATCTACCCTTACTATCACCAGAGTGGTAGACTGCTCAGTTTTAGGTCATTAATTAGTGAATTAAATAATCATCCTAATTCTTGTGAGTAATACATATATTACAGCTCTGTACCAGATGTTAACAGGAAATAAGAATGTTCAAACATGTCCCTACTTTCTGGTTCTTGAAAACTGACATCTAGACTTCAAATCTTCTCTCACCTTTACTTCTCTGATTTGATTTGCAACAGATAAATAGAAATATTTAGTCCTAGGGTAGCCCAGTTTTCAGTTATGAATGTCTTTTCAATCTGTTCACACTACCCCAAACACTTATGTAGGATTATCCATTACAAGTCTTTCTACAATCTTAATCAAATTGCCTGCTAAAGGAAGCCTGATATTTATTACATTTTTTCTTAAATGGAAAACAGCTGTGATAAATTAATTCACTCACCAGAAATCTCATATTAGAAATGATTCTCAGATATTTTCTTAACTGCCAGTCTTTCCAACTATGAATAATATATTCCTCCACCCCTGTGTCTTTGAGCATGGCTAATTCACTTGGCCCCTTTTCTACCTCTCTGTGAGGTATACTAGAGGCAAAATGTCTCCTGAGCCAGACTAACACTATTTAGACGATAAACAGATATTTAAAAGAAGAAGAAAAAAAAGAATCACCAGAAGGCAGCATAGTCAGCCACAACAGAACGCAGGATTACAAGGTCCACCTTAAGATCCAGATCCATCCAGAGCATCAACCCCCCTCCCCTACTTACGCAGGTGTCACTGCTAATGTCATCAAATATGCCACCTCAGAATTAACTTCCTCTCCTCTGGTTCTATAACAAATCAAGATTCTGATTTCATTCCCCAAGTGAATTTCTTTATTTGGGTATAAAATGCTACCCAAAGGAAAGAAACTTCCCTCTCCTTTTGTGTTTTTTTGTTGTTGTTGTTGTTGTTTATTATCAATGGATATTTGGACAAATTCAAATATCTGAAGCTGCTAAGCTAAAGACCCAAACATTGTGTACTGATATTCCCAAAGACTTGCCATGTTGGCTACCTCTCATCATCAGCCCCTTCTCTTTCAAGCTGTAATATTCAATTTCTTCGTGTTTTCACTTGCTCATTTGCAAGGCGATTTTTATTTACAAATTTATGTTTCTTCCCTCTAGTCAATAATTCCAGTGGTCTGTTTTCTCTATAGAAAACAAAATCTATCCCAGAAGATATTTTAAGGAGGAAGAGATAGATTATAGTACACTAGGTGCCTAGAGAATAATGGGAAGGCCTGGAAAAGTAGGATAGGTTATAGTCCCAGGAATGACTCCAGAAACACAAGAGAACTGACCTGCAAGAGGGAATCTGGAGGGTGCCCATGGAAATACTGAGTCACAACTGGCAGCGCCACAGCTAATAGTTGGGATCAATAATCTGGGATCAGGAGCCCATCACAACTGCAGCCCCCTCTCAGTAACCATTAAGAAGTGAATGGACAGAATTATGAAGTCTTTCCCAATTGCCTCTTGCTAGCAAAAAATAAAATAAAATAAAATTTAGAAAAACAACCAAAACCCCCTATCAAACTAGACACAAAGAAGTTACTCTGCACCCATAGCCTTTCTTGCCGGCAGAAAATAGCCGAAAACACCAGGAAGAAATATTTCCTTTAAATTATCTCTTCAAAATGTCAGTCTAGGGGTATCTTCTTGCTGGAAACAGATTTTCATCCAGAACATAGACAATGTATGTTTTTTTCTTTACTGTGTTACAACTCTCCAATCTAGGCAAGCTAAGAAGTATGCTCCAGATGTAGGTGGCAAAGTAAACTGAATTGCAATTGGCCACATCCAGAATATTTTTGGTTCCATTCATCTTATGTTTCTATAAATTTAATATGTTATATTGGAGTTAGCCTATCTTTCACATAACCTACTGCTCACAGATGATCACTTGATGTGTGTATATGCATTTGTGGGTAAGACTGAAGTTGTCGACTGGAGTTCAGTTCAGTTCAGTCGCTCAGTCATGTCTGGCTCTTTGCGACCCCATGAACTGCAGCACACCAGGCCTCCCTGTCCATCACCAACTCCCGGAGTCCACCCAAACCCATCTCCATCAAGTTGATGCCATCCAACCATCTCATTCTCTGTCGTCCCCTTCTCCTCCTGCCCTCAGTCTTTCCAAGCATCAGGGTCTTTTCCAATGAGTCAGCTCTTTGCATCAGGTGGCCAAATACTGGAGTTTTAGCCTCAACATCAGTCCTTCCAATGAACACCCACTGCTAATCTCCTTTAGGGTGGACTGGTTGGATTTCCTTGCAGTCCAAGGGACTCTCAAGAGTCTCCTCTAACACCACAGTTCAAACGCATCAATTCTTTGGCTCTCAGCTTTCTTTATAGTCCAACTCTCACATCCAAACATGACCACTGGAAAAACCATAGCCTTGACTAGACGGACCTTTGTTGGCAAAGTAATATCTCTGCTTTTGAATATGCTGTCTAGGTTGGTCATAACTTTCCTTCCAAGGAAGGAGTAAGCGTCTTCTAATTTCACGGCTGCAGTCACCATCTGCAGTGATTTTAGAGGTCCCCAAAATAAAGTCAGCCACTGTTTCCGCTGTTTCCCCATCTATTTCCCATGAAGTGATGGGACCAGATGCCATGATCTTAGTTTCCTGAATGTTGAGCTTTAAGCCAATTTTTTCACTCTCCTCTTTCACTTTCATCAAGAGGCTCTTTAGTTCTTCTTCACTTTCTGCCATAAGGATGTCATCTGCATATCTGAGGTGATTGATATTTCTCCTAGCAGTCTTAATTCCAGCTTGTGCTTCCTCCAAACCAGTGTTTCTCATGATGTACTCTGCATATAAGTTAAATAAGCAGAGTAACAATATATAGCCTTGACGTACTCCTTTTCCTATTTGGATCCAGTCTGTTGTTCCATATCCAGTTCTAACTATTGCTTCCTGACCTGCATACAGGTTTTGCAAGAGGCAGGTTAGGTGGTCTGGTATTCCCATCTCTTTCAGAATTTTCCACAGTTTATTTTGACCCACATAGTCAAAGGCTTTGGCGTAGTCAATAAAGCAGAAATAGATGTTACAAGCTTCTGGAGTTAGTTGCAAGTTATACTTAGTATGATGTCCTATGGGAGATCCTATATAGTTTCATTCCAATGGAGGCTATAACTGATGATTAACTATGTAATATGTGTATCATTGAATGTCCCCATAGCACACATGAAGAGGAAAAGTAGATAAATTCTCTTTGGAAAGAACACTCTCATTTGATTTTTTGCAACATTTACTTTAATGAGATGTTTTTGTTGTTCAGTTGCCAAGTCATGTCCAAGTCTTTGTGACTCCATGGACTGCGGCATGCCAGGCTTCCATGTCCCTCACTATCTCCCGGAGTTTGCCCAAGTTCATGTCCACTGAATTAGTGATACCATCCAACCATCTCATCCTCTGTCACCCTCTTCTTTTTCTGCCTTCAGTCTTTCCCTTCAATATAATGAGATACAGATCCCAACTCTGCTGTTCCTTTTCTTTCTACTTTGCCATAATTTTCTAATTTAAGTATAGTTGCTTTTTTTATAGCTTCCATTATTTTTTCAAAATATAGTTATCTTCTTTTCCAGTTCACAGGAAATTATAGAGCAAAAAAATGTGTGCTCAGAGAAAAATGGAAAATACACAGTGACTTTTGCAACACCCTCAGCTTCATTTATCTATAGGATGGCTCGTGATAGCTTTGTGCGAGCTTTTGAAAGTTCAGCCAAGCCAGCTGCAGTGATCAGCACGGAGACAATAGCTCCCACACACGGGGCTACATGGATTAAAGAACCCGATCCATCAGTAAATCTGCCAGATGGCAGTGGAAGAAAGCTTGTAACTCTCTCACTTTCATTTCAACAGCAGCAAACAATGTTCCATGTTTAAAATAAACTCTTCCAGATGAGCTAAAGATAAACTCTGAGGTGGGTGGACTTGAGCTTGCTAGGCTGCAGCTCTGAAGTGTTTGATTACATTAACACAAAATCCCTGGGTAGAACCTGCTTCTGTCAACAGAATGCTTAGACTCGAACACCTACATTTCCTGTGTTTTCATGGGTTGGTGGCAGAAACTCACTTGGCTTTTTTCACTGAACTAATAATGATTGTGTGTGTGTATGTATGTATGTGTGTGTGTGTGTGTGTGTGTATACATATATCCCTGTTGAACATTTCCTCAAAGCATGTATACAACTCCTAGATGTACCTAAAAGGGCAACACTGTGTGTCGGTCTGCACAGATAAAAGTGTTTTGAATATATTTACAACTGAAACTTCCATTTACTCACTCATTACTGCTCCCTTAGTAGCAAAAAAGATGCCATTAGGATTTAGTCTTTCTGCTGATGACTGGATAACTATTCATTCTATGGGCTATACAAAAAAACAAAAACAGGAAGAAAAACAAAAGTACAAGTATTTTTTTAAGTTAGAATTTACAAAGGAAGCTTGAAAACAGATTTGAAGACCTGCAACTTAAGACAGATCAAGCTGTGATGCATCATGTGTGACATGGCAACTTCTGAAGATACAATGACATAGTGGAAAATAATTATATTAAAAGTTTTCAAGAATGTATTGGTTTAATGCAATCTGTAGGAGCTTTAAATGAGAGAGAAAAGCAAACAGTTGATGATGAAAATAGTCTTCAGTTCAATTGCTCAGTCACGTCTAGCTCTTTGCGATCCCATGAACCGCAGCATGCCAGGCCTCCCTGTCCATCACCAACTCCCGGAGTCCACCCAGACCCATGTCCATTGAGTCGGTGACGCCATCCAACCATCTCATCCTCTGTCATCCCCTTCTTCTTCTGCTCTAAATCTTTCCCAGCATCAGGGTCTTTTCAAATGAGTCAACTGTTCACATCAGTTGGTCAAAGTATTGTAGTTTCAGCTTCAAAATCAGTCCTACCAATGAACACCCAGGACTGAGACTACAAAAAACATTTAGGACCAAATATATCAAATAAATATATTGGGACATTAAAAAATAAAAGATATTCCCAAATTTAGATAAGAAAACTTTGGGAAAATATGATACAGATACATTCATAACCAGTTCCTCCAAACTGAAATTTTTCTTATTTGTCAGTGATAGCTCTATTTTATACAACAGAAGCCTTATTTGAAATTGGTGGGTCACATGAAAAGTCAATTAAAGAAAGAAATTGTAAAAATGAATAATATGCACTGCAACATTATTATTTGAAGTAAAAACATTTAACATATTCATTAATTTCCCAACTTCTGATATAAAGCTAAGGGTTTGTCATCAATATTTTTCTGAGTATGAGCTCACTTAGAATTCTATCTTCTAATAGTCATATAAATAGGGTATTCTATGATTTCCAGCTTTTATGTCTCTAGAATGGAGTGAAAGTTTAAAGCCATTTGCAAAGACTGAATATGGACAACTTTTAGATTTTTGTAATATTTATTTTTAAGTATTTGACATTTGTTTTGAGGCTTTATCTGACAAATAAAATTTCTATTGATTCACCTTCATTTAGCTTTTATGAAGCACTCAGCTTTGTTTTCATAAAATTTCATTTTCTCTTTGTATTCATATTTCATCTGTTTGCATTATGATTAATAACTTCTAGTGTGATTAATGAGGCATAGTTAACATACATATGCAGGTTTGGTTTGGGTTCCTTTGCTGCCTCCTAGGTACCCCAAACCTTAGAATAATGCCAGACACATTCTAGGTATTCAATAAATATTTATTAAACAAGTAAATGAATGGTACAGAACTTGCCCTTCCTAAATGTATCACAGAACAGGTGAGGGCAGAAGTTCCAGTGATATGCTAGAGGGAGGCTGCCAACCTAGTGCATCCCCAGTTGTGGGCATCAGTCACCGTGTTCTACAAAAAGAACCACATAACTGGTTATTAGAGCTAGTCTGCTAGAGATGATCGCTGGCTAAGAGTGATTCTACTGTATTTTGATTAAACATCTAGCATAGCAAAAACTCTCTCTTTGTATAACACTGAGCGCTCCCTCTAACTTTCCTTTAGGAGTATTCTCTATTCCTCCATGTTAACCTGTAACTAATTTAACTCCCTGCTGTCCAGAGAAAGTTTGGGAAATATGTGAAGCTCCTTCTGTGGGGCCAAGCTCCTGAAGAGTGATTAGGAACATGTCTTCACTGCAGAGTTCCTTAGCACATTTGGAATCAATTAAATATTTAAATACAGGTTCTTTTAGATCTCAGGCCAGGCCCAGCAGGTTTGTGAGAGAGGGAGCTGAAAGCAGATAACTGCTATTCTTCACTCCAGAATCTGGAGCTGCAGAGAGATTTGAAAAATACACTCTCTCCACTTCCTGAGTCTGCAAGCAAACAGTCAAATGAGATGAGAATGATTAAGAGAAACAACATGAGCCTTACTAAGAAAATAGGANCATTACTTCACTGATATCCCAAAGTTTTCGTGCCACAGACTCATCCATAGCTTTGGGCAACAGTTCTTCCTCTTTACAGTCCCCAAAGTACTTGCCTGAAACACCTTCCACCTCAGGTGAGGAGGCCAGATACACTGCAGTCTGGGCCCCTTCTTCTGGAGTTTTGAAGAAAGCCCATGACACTAAATTGAAGAGTGGTCTGACTAACAGTGGGATGTGAATGTGCCTCCCGAGGTTAGTCCGCACTATGCCAGGGTGTAACACGTTCACAGTGACGCTGGTGCCTTCCAAGCGGCGGGCGAGTTCTCTGGTAAAAAGAATGTTCGCCAGTTTGCTGCGACTGTAACAGAAGCTTTTATTATAGCTCTGTTCACTGTTCAAGTCTTCAAAGTTGATGTCTCCGTATTTGTAAAGTTTAGAGGAAACGACCACAATTCTGCTGGGAGCTGAACTTTTGAGGAGTCCCAGGAGCAGGTTGGTGAGTAGGAAGTGTCCCAGATGGTTCACACCAAACTGCATCTCAAATCCATCTTCAGTCTTCATATAAGGGCACTGGAAGACCCCGGCGTTATTGATCAAAACATCCAGTCTAGGCTCTTCCTTCAAATGGCAAAAAGAGAATGGCAGAATTAGGAACACAGGACTTGAACGTGCTTAAAACGAAATTTTAAAAAAAATTCCCACAAACTACTCAGATTCTAAAAAAATGCCTCTATGAATTTTTAACAACTGAGAGAAAAAAAGACGATGACAACTTGAATGCGTACGAGGCGCCTGACTTGTGCTTTTCATGTTATCATCATCTACTCTTAACAACTCTATAAGCAAACTGAAGCACTAAAGTTAGGTGATCCATCCAGTATCACAGGGTTCATCAGTGGCAAACAAAAATCTGAAGGTGAGATTGACACCAATGGCCCTGTTCTTAATTGGTAAGCTAGACTGATTTTCTAATTGAGATTTTTAAACCAAAGCGAGACAACCAATGTGAGCTCGAGAGTGGACCAACAGCAGAAGACAGGTCAGCACTGTTCACCCCCAGGGGTAAGTCAGGATTGCTTTACTCTGGTTTTCTAAAGGTAAAAGGCACCATGCAGATGGAGCAACTTCAAGATGTTTCCTCACAACTGGGCCAAGCAATAGAGAGCATCAGGGATACAAATTAAGACTGGAGAGAACATCATGAGTAAATCAAAGAAACATTAAGACAAAAATTATAGTTATACAAGTACACAAATATCAGAAACACCACCATGAATCAGATATACCAAGTCTCACAATAACAGCAAAGGAGACTAACAGGGGGTAGGCCCAACAAGCACCTTTGACCTCTATTATGATTTTAGAATTCACAGTTCTTTTTTCCTATATGAAAAGCTTTCAAGCTTCAAAGGGCCCCCAGCTTAGGAGATCTATACAGTTAGAGTTCTGCAGTTTGATCATATCCTTCTGCATCCCTCCAGATTAAAGTCCTAAAATTTAGACTGTCCTAAAAGGGAAGTCTTTTAATTCCTTACTTAATGTAAGGTGGCTTTCCCTCATCCTTTCCTGGTTCCTCTGTCTCTTTTGATAGGCAGATGGAAAAAAAAACAAAAAAACGTGTTCCAGGTGTAAAGACACAGTGATGACCCACAATTATATAAATCTGAGGTCAAATTTCAAATATTACTGGTCCTTTTGCCAAACATTAAGTGAAAAGAAAAATGTGTTAAATTTCACAACTGTTATCAGAGCCTACCTGTCAGAGGATTAACTATTTCTCATTCTGTCTGTCTCAGCACCTTTTGCTTTTCCAATAGTCGACTTCAAAAAGAAGGCAAAAGTTCACCCGTGGGGGAAAGAAAGGAGTGTTCTTTTCAGTAATCCTTTGGAAGAGTTTCCTGTATTAATCATTTTTGAGCCATCATTCTTTGCTGGGCTTGTGTATTTTAAGACTTTATCATTTACTGTTTTTTAAGTTCTAGAAGATAAATGAGATAAATACCAAGAATACCAACTTGTGGGAAATTTACACTTCCTTTTTTTGAATTCTGATTACAGTCACTGAACTACTGAACTTCAGAGCCAGCAAGGAACTTAATACATACTTAGCAGGAAGGACAACAACTTTGTTATCTGTTTATCTCCTTAACTTTCAATTGGTTTTGTCAAGTGCCTTTACTTTTCAAAGTAATAAAAAACCATGGTATCAAGGAATAAGTATACACTGCTGCCCCATCTACATCTTTAATGAATAGGAAGGTCCACTTTTGATCTTTCCAACATCTCTTATAAACTATTACTTATTTTCTAAACCTGTTTTACTTGATAATGAAATACTAGTCTTAAAAACAAAATGAAACAAACCTCTTTAGATCTGTAACAGCTTCCCAACTGTGCATTAAGGAACCCTAACAGTCACAAGGAACTCTCAGGATGATCTGGAGTGTTTTAAATTTCAAGGCAAACAAAACAATATGTTGCTCAACATCTCAAAAACTACAGTCTCCAAGTGGCGCACAGCTTAACATTTTATATTGAATATATTCAATATATTCTATATTCCTTCTGATGACGTCCTATCTTTGCAAAGATGAATGTTTAGCAGTTGTTGTAAGAAATGCAAGTACGACATTAAAAATCAGCAGAGAACAGAAATGAGGGTGGCGAAGTCCAATATGATTCCAACAAGCTGGTACAGTGAACAGATGCACATTTCCCAATAGTATACTGATGGTTATGATAATTATGGTTATTAAAAAATGAAATATCTTTTCTTTCAGCTATGTGTATTTTTTTTCCAAACAGCTATTGTTACAGAAATAATTAATAAGTCGTTTGCACCTAGTTACTTAATGAATAAACTAGGTATTTGTTTTGACCCAAGGGCATCATGAAAAAATTAGAACTGTATGGAGCTTCTGTTCTAGACCCAGGAGACTTCTTTTCATATGGGCTTTTTTTTTTTTTTTTTTAATTTTTTCCCGNGTTTGCACCTAGTTACTTAATGAATAAACTAAGTATTTGTTTTGACCCAAGGGCATCATGAAAAAATTAGAACTGTATGGAGCTTCTGTTCTAGACCCAGGAGACTTCTTTTCATATGGGCTTTTTTTTTTTTTTTATGCCAGCTAATTCTAGACATCACTCTTCTGAAGACCTCTGGCAAGTCACCTCTGCAGGAAACCCTTCTATCACAAATTCAGCAGAGGACATTCATTTCAGTGTAACATTTACTATCTATTAACAAAGAAATCCTCTACCTCACTGGCACACAGCAAAAGTACAGGGGTTAAAAGCAAGAGCTTTAGAGAGATCCTGGGCCAATTACTTAGCCTACCTATGCCTTAGTAGCCTTACGATGCAAAATGGGGATAGTAATGCCTACTTCACAGGGTTACCGTGAGGACCAGATGACAATAGCAGCCAAAGTCACTTTAATTTCATTAAAAATTAGAAGTATATATATATATATGTATATATATATATATGAAATGCTTAGAACAGCTCCTGGCACATAGGCATTTTCAATAAATACTAGGTATGATATTTTTATTTTGGTCCCTATTTAGAGCACATGACCACTGGCGTTCCAAGCTCCAGTCTATTTGGAAATTAGGCCAGAGTCCCCGCTAAGGATACTACTCAAGAATTCACTGGTGGCAGAGAGCAACTTCTTACACCAGCAGGGAAAAACTTAAAAAAAAAAAAAAAAAAAAAGACTTGCTTCAGGGTCCCTGGAGAGCAACCTCCCCTATCTGCTCTCAGGCTCTTTGAGAGATGGCTTAGTGCAGAAGAGTCATTTGGGGCACAGGAAAAGAACAATCAGAGAACTGGCGTGTCTCCTCCTGGGCTGTCCTCACATGGCAAGAGGACATGTTCAGAAATTCGCTTATTTTCCTCTTGGGTCCACTTTTTCTCCCCCAACATTTTTGGAAGACAGAAGACTGCCCTACCAATTTTTCCAGCCTTCAATTCCCCAGCCGCCTCTATCACTGGATCATTTCTTCTCCTGGCCTCGGTCATTCCCAAGGTCACACCCCCTCGACTGTGGGCGGTCCTTCCCTCGTTCAACCCAGGGCCCTCCAGGCCCCGCCCTGTCCGCCGAGACCCCCCGCAATAGCCGGCCGCGGATCTCCAGCAGGTGCCCCGAGCCCCACACCTGGAGCATCTCCTGACAGAAGGAGCGCACGGAGCTCAGCGAGGCGAGGTCCAACTCCTTGACGACGAGCTCGCCGGCACCGCCGGAGCTGGGCCCAGAGTCGGGGCCTCCCGTCGGGCAGACCTCGCGGCGGAGCTGACCCGCCGCCTCCTCGGCGCGCTCGCGGTCCCGGCAGCCCATGATCACTCGAGCCCCCAGGCGCAGCAGCTCGGCCGCTGTGGCGCGGCCCAGGCCGCTGTTCGCCCCCGTGATCAGCACGGTCTTCCCGCGCATGAGGCCGGAGTCCCCGCCTTGGTGCAGCCGCTGGACGCTGGACCCCACAAACCGCCGGGCGGCTAGCCACAGGATCCCACCTAGTGCGGCCAGTAACGCTGCCGCGGTACCCACTGCCATAGCCGCCGGGGCCGAGGGCCCACCGGCCCTTGCGCGGGACTTCCGGGGTCGCGGCTTGCCAGGTCCAAAGCCGGCCACCTGTACGCAAAGGACACTGGGCACGCGGCTCGTCCTCTCCGGAAGGCGACGTGGGGCATGCTGGGACTTGTAGTCTCCTTTCCGAGGGCACCTAATTGGCTAAGAGAGTCCGGCGTTTGCGGTGCCTCGGTGGAACGGGCTCCCGTCGCTAGAGGAGGGTTACCGCAGGTCCTTAGATTTTTAGGCTCCTGAGGTCACTGCCCACGGAAATCCCAGAGTGGTGTTGGCCTTGCCTGTGTGGGAATGCCTAATGACTACTTTGAACTTACGAATCTCTTTATAGGCTGCTTTACAAATCCCACAATTCAGGGCTAGTTTACTGTGTTTTCCGTTTAGATCACCTGGGACTTGTTAACCCTCAGTTCAGTTTACCTTCATTCTCTGAAGGATGGTCCCTGTGGAACTGAAGTCTGAGGAAACGCTCCCCCACCACACACACCCCACCCCCATAGCTGATGCTAAGAACTTAAGCAGCATGAATCAGTTAGGAACAGAATAGATCTGCGGTTTTCAGACTTAGGCGTTGCATCAGAATCACCCGCAGGACACGTAAAAACAGAAATTTCAGGGTCCAGGCACTAGCGTTTCGAATTCATTAGAAGCCAAGATGGAACCTGAGACTGCATTTCTAACAGGTTCCCAGGTGATTCTGTTGCGGCTGATCTGGGGACCACGATCTGGGAACGGAAGACTATTGTAGCATTGATCACTGTATAAAAAGTCATCCTCAGATGGTCTAATGGGACACTGTGAGAGATACACTGTGGAAAGCTTGGACTTACTGTACATATAGACTTAAAAACAGGCTCATCCACAAGTGTCTTCTTTCCTGTTTGCAGAGGATATTAAGTGTAACAAGGAAGTGAAAGGGTTTTTTACATTGTAAAATGCTTCAGAAATGAGGGAGGTGGGGGTGGCTATTGCCACAGAGATACATCTTTAAGCTGCAAACTTCAAACTTTAGGCCAAGTTACTCTTGAGTTGGAATACATTTATCTACTCACCCATCTAGTGTGTGCCAGGCCCAGTGCCCTGTGAGAGTCACAAGGAAATAGGGTACCATTTCTGCCCTGAGGGTGCCTACCGTCTGGTACAGAGACCTCCCTGCCTGCTTCCATTCTAGAATCTTCAGGACAAAAGAAGAGACACACAACTTTTATAATTTGAAATACACTCCACAGATGATTTTGATAATCCCCCCCTCCACTTCCTTATATTTGGGAAGGATATAAAATGCAACCAAAAGCATTATATTAATGCAAAGAGCAAACGGGTAGGATGCCAGAAGGTAGTTTCTTACGAGTGCTGAGAATGGAGCTCAGAGATGGGACGAGCACCAGGAACAACAGTCTTGAAAGGGAAACCTTTATTCCACCCAACCTGTAACTTGAAGCTGCCTCTCCAACTCACTGAGCCAGGAGCCCATGTTTCCTCTCTCTCTTCCTTTCTCTCCTTCCACATCTTCCCATCCTTCAAAGCCCACCTTCATTTCCTGACAACTTCCAGCCCATATAGATCTCTGCTTCAACCTCATGTGTGATCCTCAGTTGGCACTGAAGGCTTAACCCTCTGGTGTTGGGTATTTGAACTTGTACATTTTATTTCTCCTAAGGGATTGTTAAATAGGATGGGATGGATAATATCCGAGTCTGTCTNGATGGTCTAATGGGACACTGTGAGAGATACACTGTGGAAAGCTTGGACTTACTGTACATATAGACTTTAAAACAGGCTCATCCACAAGTGTCTTCTTTCCTGTTTGCAGAGGATATTAAGTGTAACAAGGAAGTGAAAGGGTTTTTTACATTGTAAAATGCTTCAGAAATGAGGGAGGTGGGGGTGGCTATTGCCACAGAGATACATCTTTAAGCTGCAAACTTCAAACTTTAGGCCAAGTTACTCTTGAGTTGGAATACATTTATCTACTCACCCATCTAGTGTGTGCCAGGCCCAGTGCCCTGTGAGAGTCACAAGGAAATAGGGTACCATTTCTGCCCTGAGGGTGCCTACCGTCTGGTACAGAGACCTCCCTGCCTGCTTCCATTCTAGAATCTTCAGGACAAAAGAAGAGACACACAACTTTTATAATTTGAAATACACTCCACAGATGATTTTGATAATCCCCCCCCCACTTCCTTATATTTGGGAAGGATATAAAATGCAACCAAAAGCATTATATTAATGCAAAGAGCAAACGAGTAGGATGCCAGAAGGTAGTTTCTTACGAGTGCTGAGAATGGAGCTCAGAGATGGGACGAGCACCAGGAACAACAGTCTTGAAAGGGAAACCTTTATTCCACCCAACCTGTAACTTGAAGCTGCCTCTCCAACTCACTGAGCCAGGAGCCCATGTTTCCTCTCTCTCTTCCTTTCTCTCCTTCCACATCTTCCCATCCTTCAAAGCCCACCTTCATTTCCTGACAACTTCCAGCCCATATAGATCTCTGCTTCAACCTCATGTGTGATCCTCAGTTGGCACTGAAGGCTTACCCCTCTGGTGTTGGGTATTTGAACTTGTACATTTTATTTCTCCTAAGGGATTGTTAAATAGGATGGGATGGATAATATCCGAGTCTGTCTCGTGGCCTTATTATTGGGGAATGCACAGAAAACAGTAGGTACTCAGAAAGCATAATGACTGATATTATTTTAGACTGGATTACATCCAGTTAGGAAGGAGATCAAAAAGTCTGTGTCAGCGGCGGTCTGGTTTACTAGAACTAGGGATGGAATATGTGGGTGGGGTAGAGAAGAAATGGAGTAGAAGGAGCAAGAGAGGGTATGAGGAAGAGAAATAGCATATAGCTTTTGAAGTGAGATCTGAATTTGAATCTTAGTCCTACCATTTATTACCTGCACATCCCTGGTCAAACTATTTAATCTTTTTGGGTGTTAGGTTCTTCATTGATTTAAAAAAAAGGAAGGTTATAATGTCATGAAGTTTGCTTTGATGAAAAATAAAGTAACCATTGAAAATAACTAGCTCATTGTTTCTAACATTGTAGTAGATTATGATTTCTAAACCAATCAATGCTTTTTTTTTTTTTTGTAAACGAAAATCACAACAGAATGACAACAATGAAGCTAGGAAACTACACTTACTGTCACATTTTGAAGTTGTAGCCAAGACTTCTTTCCTCACACAAACCTTGGACCTACCTGCCAGAACCAAAGCCAGAGACTTCACATATGAAGCCGTGTAGTCCAGAGGCAATGAACCCACCAAATAAGCTTCAAAGATTCTAGGATGCTCTGTCTGGAACTTTTCTTGGATGAAAGTAACTTGTATGAATAACTAGCTTCTTTATTTCTGAATGAGCAATATCAAAATTGGTATACTCAGGCAGGTAGAGTGGTATTTTCATTTTTGCACTGATAGAAAGGCAGGGACAACAGACTAAAAAGCTCCAGTTTTCAAGAGTGTACTTAACCCCTCTCTTTCCACTTGTGAAGACCCACTATTCTATAACAATGAGGGTAATGATTCATTCTAGTTACCAACATCCAAAATTGAGCAATGCTATGTAAAACTAAGTAGGCTTCTGACATAGCCCTTTTGCAAGTTCTAGACTTAAAGAGTCATCACTATGACTTATACACAGAGATAGCTGCAATGTTATCAACAGCATTGACAGCTCGAACAGAAGTAGCTTAAAGGTAACTTGAGAGTTCAAAATGTTTTTAAAAGCTCAAGAGAAAACCTTTCCAAATGAACAAAGTTGTGAGGTCTAGTCTACTGAAATACCTAATTACTCTAGGGCTCCACGGGTGATTCCATAATACCAGACTCGATGCTTTATTTCTCCTCCCCATCCCTAAGTGTTCACTTTTGACTAATTCCATAAGGTACATGAGCTGTGGTGGTGCCATATTTCTGCGCCCCTTCAGTGTGGAACATATGATCATCAAAGAAGAGATGGGGCCTTATCTTTGCCAAAATGGGACCTTTGGGGGCTCCAGCTAGGAAAAGAGCTTCGTCTATCTCTAGACCCCAGCGGCGAAGGGTTTTCAGCACGCGGGCGCCTGAACTGGCTGCGCTCCTGGCTGTAACCAGGTAGGTCCGGATAGGGCAACATAACCGTTCGTCTTTGGCATAAAACTTCTTTTGCAGTCTGCCTAAATCTTCCATAAAGCCTTTCAAGGGACCCTGCAAAAGGAACATATGTCACAGCTGTCATCCAGGGAGCAAAAGAAAGTGAATGCTAAAAAAGCAGATATTTATAAGAAACTTGTAATACTGCATGAAGCATGCAGTATAGACCAGTAATACAATGCTGAAATGCCTTCATTTATTGTGTTTCTATTTCCTTGTATGGAACCATCCTTGCATTCTTAGAATACAAAATAGGATGGCCATATAATTTATCATTTGAACACACATTTTCAGAGTGAAAGAAGCTTCTGTAAAAAGTTGAACCAGGGCAATAGACAAAAACTATCCTTGGAAAAATGGGGTTTCTCTAAAGTTTAGCTTAGAACTGAACCGAAAGCACTACTTTTAAAATTTATTTATTTTTGTGGAATTGTACATTTTAGTATTTATATAAAGTGTACTTTTCTATCTTGTTCAGTTACTTCAGGGTTTGAATCCAATCTTGTCTATATTTACTGTACTTTATATATAGCCTACTTCACACTTTTATCTTCGACCTTTCTGAACACTTACTTTTAACTGTACCTCTGGCACAGGACAGAGAATTTGATTTTGCTATGTGATACAATCATAAAGACTTAATTTTTAAAACAAAACTTGAGTTTATAGTATAGGTGAAATTAAAATGTATGACAGTATCACAAAACATGGGAGGGAGGAATTAAGAGTATACTACTGTAAGATTCTTCCATTATACATGATATGGCATAATATTACTTGAAAGCAGGCTGTTATTAATTAAGGTTGTGTATTATATATCTGATGCTAACTACTATAAAATCTAACATGAGTAATAAATCATTAATGGTTATGCAATTTTAGGAATCTAATAACATACAATATATACAACAAGTGATAAGTCACTTCAGTCGTGTCTGACTCTTTGTGACCCCATGGACCACAGCCCTCCAGGCTACCCTGTCCGTGGGATTTTCCAGGCAAGAATACTGGCATGGGTTGCCATTTCCTCCTCCGGAGGATTGTCCCAACCCAGGGATTGAACCTGTGTCTCTTATATATCCTGCACTGACAGGCAGATTCTTTGCCACTTGTGTCACCTGGGAAGCCCCCATGTACAATAAGTTAAAAAGCAAAAATAATAAAAGGAAAAAAAAATTAAAGTTAACTAAAGATGAAACAAGTCAAAACAATAGGAAGATGGTAGATTTTAATCCAAGGCTTCCCTGGTGACTCAGATGGTAAAGAATTCGCCTACAGTGCAGGAGACCCAGGTTTGATCCCTGAATCAGGAAGATCCTCTGAAGAAGGAAATGGCAACCCACTCCAGTATTCTTGCTTGGGAAATCTCACGAACAGAGAGACTGGCAGGCTACAGTCCATGGGGTCTCAAAGAGCTGGACACTACTGAGTGACTTAACAACAGCAACAAATAAGCTTCTGCTAATTGAAGGACGCTGAATAATATTTAAAGAATTAAAAGCAAGCACAGACTGAGAGAAAATATGTGCAAAGAAATATATGATGAAGGATTTGAGCCCAGAATATATAAAGAACGCTCAGATCTCAGTAATAAAATGAAAAACAAGCCAATTCACATGAGCAAGAGATCCGAACAGACAATTTTGCCAAGGAATACATATAATGGCAAATAAGCACTTAATAAAATGTTCAATATTATTTGTCATTAGGATAATGCAAATTAAAATCACAATGAGGTACGATTATGTAACCACTGAACAGCTTAAAACAAACATGAAAAACAACTGACATGACCAAATACTGGCAAAGATGCAGAGTAAAAGATCTCTCATGGAAATGCCAAGTGGAATGACCACTTTGGAAAACAGTTTCCTTAAAGTTAAACATAGATTTATCCTGTGACCTAGAAATCTTACTCCAAGGTATTTACCTATGAGAAATGAGATTTTATGTTACACAGAATCCTGAGTGAAAATGCTTAAAGTAACTTTATTTATAAATGACCCAAACTGGAAATGACCTAAATAGTCTCCAGTAGGTAAATTGCTAAAAACATGTGGTTCATCCATAGAACAGGCTGCCTCTGCTGCTGCTAAGTCGCTTTAGTTGTGTCCGACTCTGTGCAACCCCACAAACAGCAGCCCACCAGGCTCCCCAGTCCCTGGGTTTCTCCAGGCAAGAACACTGGAGTGGGTTGCCATTTCCTTCCCCAGTGCAGGAAAGTGAAAAGTGAAAGCGAAGTCACACAGTCGTATCCGACTCTTAGTGACCCCATGGACTACAGCCTACCAGGCTTCTCTGTCCCTGGGATTTTCCAGGCAAGGGTACTGGAGTGGGTTGCCATTGCCTTCTCCGTAGAACAGGCTAGTACTCAGCACAAAAAGGAATGCGCTGCTGATACATGAATGACATGAATGAATCTCAAATGCGTCATTTGAAGCAAAATAAGTCAAATTCAAAAGACTGCATCCTTTGGGGCTCCATTTATATGATACCTGAAGAAGCAAAACATTAGGGACAGAAATCTGATTAGTGGTTGACAGATCCTAAAGAGAGGGAGTACAATGACTTACAAAGAAACACAAGTGAATTTTGTTAGTATTTTGAGTTTGATCATGGTTTCATGTCTGTACACGTATGTTTGCCAAAACTCTCAGAACCATGCACTAAAAATGATGAATTATACTATATGTGAAGTGCACCTCAACAACTCTGATTAAAACACACAGAGACACACACACATACACGGAGATCACTATTCTAGAATGGCGAAATGAGACAGATATCAAATCGGGAGACAATGAGAGTGGATAAATTAATCCTGTCCAGCTGTCCCATTTGCTGGTGACCCTCAGATCTCCTCCGTTTTGAGACAATTGGACATTGTTATGACCAAACCACAAGCCCCACGGCCAACATAATTGAAAGTCATGGTTAGGAATCATACCTCATAACTTCTTTCCCATCAGTGGAAACATCTGGCAAAGTCTGGTCTTCATAGAAGAGCTACCCTTTCTATGTGAAAAGTAGCATATTTTTCCACCGTCAGAAGGACCATATTATGGAAACAAGTATGCTTAATAAAATTCATTGGGTATTTCTCCAATAACTAGTGTTGAGCTTCACAATTGTTTAATGGGAAAAATGATTTAAAATATGGAAAAAAGGAACTGATAAGTACAGAATCTAAAAGAAAGTTTGATTATTTACCTGAGATGAGGAAAAATGGTGTTTTAAGATTATCTTGAAATAATTTTTTTCAGAATTTTTAAATGCTATCTTTTAGAGATCTTGTACCTTTTAATAATATTTAAAGGCTAA
This sequence comes from Raphicerus campestris, assembly GCA_006410735.1. Lineage (NCBI taxonomy): Eukaryota > Metazoa > Chordata > Mammalia > Artiodactyla > Bovidae > Raphicerus > Raphicerus campestris. The sequence goes on along the minus strand of SJYW01013966.1, from coordinate 1,304,678 downwards.
TCTACAATTGGCTCTAAATTTCAGCAAAGCAGGCTTATCAATTATGACAAAGGGTATTCCTCTTATTAGTAAACTTTGTTAACACTGAACAACTTCTTGACATGAGCTCAAGACTTCTAAACAAGCCGTTTAAGAAGGGACTATGAAGTTAAACACACACAGGAACACACAGAATGTAAATACCACGTGAGCTGTAATGTGTGGTAAATTAGTAAAACATTCAGCTTTCAACTAGTCTCTTCACAGTTTTAAAAATGTAAGAAAACTAATAATATTTAAGTACATCTTAAGTTCAAGAAGAGCTGAGAAAAAAATGCCAATTAAAAAAAGGTCTTGGTAAGATTCACAGATTAAACCTGAATGATCCATTGTTTCCTATTCAGTTTGGAGAAAATTTTGATATTCAGACCTCCTTCGGTTCTGAAGTTGTAGGTTTTGTTTATTTTAGACCACAACTTTAACACTTCATGGATTGGTTTCCCCAAATCTACAATTTTAATTTCAGTTTGATTCATTGTTCATAGTTTGCACTTGTTTGAGGCTCATTATTTGACTGGATTCAGACTCTCAGTTTTGCAGATTTTTCTCAATCATGTAATGACTTCCTGGGATTGAGGTCATGGATGAGAGGTTCAACAAGTTGACTGACTGGCTAGAAATGATCTTACTATTTTGAGAACTTATTATGTAGAATTGGCTACTTGGTAAGCTGTATTACCTCTCTTTACTTATAATTTGGAGGAGATGAACTCTTTATCATGAGGAGAGGATATAAATATTTCCAAAAGGATAAAAGAACACTAAAATTAAAAAAAAAGTTGGCAGCAGATGCTTTAAAATGAGGAGTTCATGAAAGAAAGAGAGAAAGCTACAAAGGATAAGAAGTGAGAAGTGCCTAAAAAAATTTATAAATCATCACAGTGAAGAAATAATTATATCTATATGCTGGAAAATAAGTAGATCAAAATTAAGTAGCTTTCACTGAACCTACCTGACCAAGAGGCTTATTGTCTGCTAGGGCTTCGTGTTGGAAGCATTTGTCCAGCCCGTGATCCTTGGTACCATGTTCAGGCTCCTCACAAAAGAGCACGGCGTCCCCATCAAAGACCACACGGAGCTGTGTGTCACAGTAAGACATGTCCTTGGCGCCATCATACATTGTTGCAGAGGCGATCCCTGGCAGACCATTGGAATTAATAAATAGTCTTCTTAGGACCATGAGTTTTAGTATCTACTATTTAAAACAAAACAAAACAAAGAACGGTCCTCCCAGACCTTGAATTTCCTCTCTGGCTATTACCTGACAACTCAACTCCTCTTCACAACCACACATCTCAAACGAGCTGTCTTTGAGCTGCCTCTGTTGCTATAAGGGATGGGAGAGTGTAAAATCGGTATAGGACAATCACTGAAGATGTCCACCTCAAGGAAGGTCAAAGCTCTAAAAGACAAACTTAAGGGCTGCCACTCGTGGAAACATTTTAGCAGAANCTCCAGGCTACCCTGTCCGTGGGATTTTCCAGGCAAGAATACTGGCATGGGTTGCCATTTCCTCCTCCGGAGGATTGTCCCAACCCAGGGATTGAACCTGTGTCTCTTATATATCCTGCACTGACAGGCAGATTCTTTGCCACTTGTGTCACCTGGGAAGCCCCCATGTACAATAAGTTAAAAAGCAAAAATAATAAAAGGAAAAAAAAATTAAAGTTAACTAAAGATGAAACAAGTCAAAACAATAGGAAGATGGTAGATTTTAATCCAAGGCTTCCCTGGTGACTCAGATGGTAAAGAATTCGCCTACAGTGCAGGAGACCCAGGTTTGATCCCTGAATCAGGAAGATCCTCTGAAGAAGGAAATGGCAACCCACTCCAGTATTCTTGCTTGGGAAATCTCACGAACAGAGAGACTGGCAGGCTACAGTCCATGGGGTCTCAAAGAGCTGGATACTACTGAGTGACTTAACAACAACAACAAATAAGCTTCTGCTAATTGAAGGACACTGAATAATATTTAAAGAATTAAAAGCAAGCACAAACTGAGAGAAAATATGTGCAAAGAAATATATGATGAAGGATTTGAGCCCAGAATATATAAAGAACGCTCAGATCTCAGTAATAAAATGAAAAACAACCCAATTCACATGAGCAAGAGATCCGAACCGAAAATTTTGCCAAGGAATACATATAATGGCAAATAAGCACTTAATAAAATGTTCAATATTATTTGTCATTAGGATAATGCAAATTAAAATCACAATGAGGTACGATTATGTAACCACTGAACAGCTTAAAACAAACATGAAAAACAACTGACATGACCAAATACTGGCAAAGATGCAGAGTAAAAGATCTCTCATGGAAATGCAAAGTGGAATGACCACTTTGGAAAACAGTTTCCTTAAAGTTAAACATAGATTTATCCTGTGACCTAGAAATCTTACTCCAAGGTATTTACCTATGAGAAATGAGATTTTATGTTACACAGAATCCTGTGTGAAAATGCTTAAAGTAACTTTATTTATAAATGACCCAAACTGGAAATGACCTAAATATTCTCCAGTAGGTAAATTGCTAAAAACATGTGGTTCATCCATAGAACAGGCTGCCTCTGCTGCTGCTAAGTCACTTTAGTTGTGTCCGACTCTGTGCAACCCCACAAACAGCAGCCCACCAGGCTCCCCAGTCCCTGGGTTTCTCCAGGCAAGAACACTGGAGTGGGTTGCCATTTCCTTCCCCAGTGCAGGAAAGTGAAAAGTGAAAGCGAAGTCACACAGTCGTATCCGACTCTTAGTGACCCCGTGGACTACAGCCTACCAGGCTTCTCTGTCCCTGGGATTTTCCAGGCAAGGGTACTGGAGTGGGTTGCCATTGCCTTCTCCGTAGAACAGGCTAGTACTCAGCACAAAAAGGAATGCGCTGCTGATACATGAATGACATGAATGAATCTCAAATGCGTCATTTGAAGCAAAATAAGTCAAATTCAAAAGACTGCATCCTTTGGGGCTCCATTTATATGATACCTGAAGAAGCAAAACATTAGGGACAGAAATCTGATTAGTGGTTGACAGATCCTAAAGAGAGGGAGTACAATGACTTACAAAGAAACACAAGTGAATTTTGTTAGTATTTTGAGTTTGATCATGGTTTCGTGTCTGTACACGTATGTTTGCCAAAACTCTCAGAACCATGCACTAAAAATGATGAATTATACTATATGTGAAGTGCACCTCAACAACTCTGATTAAAACACACAGAGACACACACACATACACGGAGATCACTATTCTAGAATGGCGAAATGAGACAGATATCAAATCGGGAGACAATGAGAGTGGATAAATTAATCCTGTCCAGCTGTCCCATTTGCTGGTGACCCTCAGATCTCCTCCGTTTTGAGACAATTGGACATTGTTATGACCAAACCACAAGCCCCACGGCCAACATAATTGAAAGTCATGGTTAGGAATCATACCTCATAACTTTTTTCCCATCAGTGGAAACATCTGGCAAAGTCTGGTCTTCATAGAAGAGCTACCCTTTCTATGTGAAAAGTAGCATATTTTTCCACCGTCAGAAGGACCATATTATGGAAACAAGTATGCTTAATAAAATTCATTGGGTATTTCTCCAATAACTAGTGTTGAGCTTCACAATTGTTTAATGGGAAAAATGATTTAAAATATGGAAAAAAGGAACTGATAAGTACAGAATCTAAAAGAAAGTTTGATTATTTACCTGAGATGAGGAAAAATGGTGTTTTAAGATTATCTTGAAATAATTTTTTTCAGAATTTTTAAATGCTATCTTTTAGAGATCTTGTACCTTTTAATAATATTTAAAGGCTAATCTACAATTGGCTCTAAATTTCAGCAAAGCAGGCTTATCAATTATGACAAAGGGTATTCCTCTTATTAGTAAACTTTGTTAACACTGAACAACTTCTTGACATGAGCTCAAGACTTCTAAACAAGCCGTTTAAGAAGGGACTATGAAGTTAAACACACACAGGAACACACAGAATGTAAATACCACGTGAGCTGTAATGTGTGGTAAATTAGTAAAACATTCAGCTTTCAACTAGTCTCTTCACAGTTTTAAAAATGTAAGAAAACTAATAATATTTNCTTCTAAACCAGCCATTTAAGAAGGGACTATGAAGTTAAACACACACAGGAACACACAGAATGTAAATACCACGTGAGCTGTAATGTGTGGTAAATTAGTAAAACATTCAGCTTTCAACTAGTCTCTTCACAGTTTTAAAAATGTAAGAAAACTAATAATATTTAAGTACATCTTAAGTTCAAGAAGAGCTGAGAAAAAAATGCCAATTAAAAAAAGGTCTTGGTAAGATTCACAGATTAAACCTGAATGATCCATTGTTTCCTATTCAGTTTGGAGAAAATTTTGATATTCAGACCTCCTTCGGTTCTGAAGTTGTAGGTTTTGTTTATTTTAGACCACAACTTTAACACTTCATGGATTGGTTTCCCCAAATCTACAATTTTAATTTCAGTTTGATTCATTGTTCATAGTTTGCACTTGTTTGAGGCTCATTATTTGACTGGATTCAGACTCTCAGTTTTGCAGATTTTTCTCAATCATGTAAAGCCTTCCTGGGATTGAGGTCATGGATGAGAGGTTCAACAAGTTTACTGACTGGCTGGAAATGATCTTACTATTTTGAGAACTTATTATGTAGAATTGGCTACTTGGTAAGCTGTATTACCTCTCTTTACTTATAATTTGGAGGAGATGAACTCTTTATCATGAGGAGAGGATAGAAATATTTCCAAAAGGATAAAAGAATACTAAAATTAAAAAAAAATGTTGGCAGCAGATGCTTTAAAATGAGGAGTTCATGAAAGAAAGAGAGAAAGCTACAAAGGAGAAGAAGTGAGAAGTGCCTAAAAAAATTTATAAATCATCACAGTGAAGAAATAATTATATCTGTATGCTGGAAAATAAGTAGATCAAAATTAAGTAGCTTTCACTGAACCTACCTGACCAAGAGGCTTATTGTCTGCTAGGGCTTCGTGTTGGAAGCATTTGTCCAGCCCGTGATCCTTGGTACCATGTTCAGGCTCCTCACAAAAGAGCACGGCGTCCCCATCAAAGACCACACGGAGCTGTGTGTCACAGTAAGACATGTCCTTGGCGCCATCATACATTGTTGCAGAGGCGATCCCTGGCAGACCATTGGAATTAATAAATAGTCTTCTTAGGACCATGAGTTTTAGTATCTACCATTTAAAACAAAACAAAACAAAGAACGGTCCTCCCAGACCTTGAATTTCCTCTCTGGCTATTACCTGACAACTCAACTCCTCTTCACAACCACACATCTCAAACGAGCTGTCTTTGAGCTGCCTCTGTTGCTATAAGGGATGGGAGAGTGTAAAATCGGTATAGGACAATCACTGAAGATGTCCACCTCAAGGAAGGTCAAAGCTCTAAAAGACAAACTTAAGGGCTGCCACTCGTGGAAACATTTTAGCAGAATATTCAATGACAATGATGTAAACAACATAATCACTGAAGCCCAATGAAACACTAGTGAGACTTCTTTATTAATGAGAAAGAAAAAACCAAGGAATACCTTCTTGTATTGCTTCTAGTACTTTTTCAGAATCCGCAGAAACATACAAGTTGGTAAGATATGCCTTCAAATAGCCAATGGGGCTTTTTCCTCCAGTCAGACAGAAGCGGTCAATTAGTAATCCTATTATCAGGCAAGAGAGATTTTGTTATGGCAGAGACTAAAGACAGCATGCTTACTGGAAATGCAAATGAAAGCTGCCTTCAGAATAACTGAGTGCCTAAAGAAATTCTAGAATTACGTTCAGAGTACCAATATTGAAAAATGTCTCAGCTATTTTATATAATAGTAGGTATGTCTGGTGCATGATAATTTATGAGGTTTATCCAGATAGGTCATGCCAGTTTACTGTTAAAACAGCTGTTATGTCACGCATTATTATCCTCATTATAGAAAAGGAGACTGAGATAAAAATACTTGTTTAAGCCCACTAGAGAATACTGACTCTTGTCTAGGCTAGAACAATGCACCTTTACTTCAGCTATAGCATCCTCACTTGATGAGAGGGCCAAATGAGATGTGGCTCTATTTTTAAATACCATTTCTGTATTTTCTTAGTAACAATACAATGCAATAGCCAGTAGTGATAGGATTTAAACTATTTCCCTAAAAATGAAGAACAAAAGGTCTGAAATTGTCTCTCTTGACTTGAAATTTTAAGTGAAGTCATTATCAGATTAAAAATTAATAGACCTTTAAATGCCTTCTGAATCAACAACAGTTTTTAAAAAAACACTAGATGCTGGTGAGAAGTCTGCAAAATAGGCACTTATATATGAAAGTATGAACTGGTACAGACTGTCTAGAAAGTAATTTTATATTTAGTGATAAAAGTATTTTTAAATTAAATTTATTTATTTTTAATTGAAGGATAACTGCTTTACCAAATTTCAATCTTATTTTTGCTTGGACATACCTGTAAGACTGGTTATGTCACTTAGCAAATAGGCTAAAGGTCTCCACATAAGTTAGGTAAATTCATAAGGAAAAATGGGGACCTCCCTTGCAACTCTCTAACACACCGATGGTGATGTCACGAAGAGAACAGTGTCAAACAAATTTTCCCCGTAAAGGAATAAAGACAGTTTTGCTGGCATAGGTATGAATTTGATGTATGGGGCCAGCAGCCGGGGAGAGTCAAATGTTAAGAGTGGAAAGGAAGGGTAAAAGCCTTAAAACCTTTAACATGCATCTGTGGTGAGCAAGAAGTCTGATCACACAGAGAAAGCCCTAGGTTGACGGCTCCTTGAAGTCAAGTTCAGAAGTGAAAAACATAAAACAGAGAAATATATTGCAGGACCTGGGATTAAGACTTTGAAATTCACACTTGACAAGTTAAGTCCAGAGCTTTGGGCCCGACTCTGGGCTGAAGTTAAAAATGAACATGGCCTCTCTTGTTCTGACATAGGCAAATAAACATTCTCACGCAGAAGGGGGTGTCAGTATCAAAGAGGCTGCATGAGTTAGGCCACGGCGAGCAAAATAACATGGCTTCTCTCTTCCAGAGCAGCAAGCTGTTCCGCCACACGGTATTTATTTTACTTACCGTAGTGATTGACGCTGTTTATAAGCCGCACTCCCACTTGGGCATGGTTATTAGTTATCAGTACAATATCAAATAAGTCCTGTTCGTCAGGATACAGCTCACGGAGTCTACAGTTGACATGCTGCAGGGCCTGCAGGTTACAAACACGAACGGGTGTGAAGAGGGCCAGGCAAGGTGGGCATCGGGGATCTGGAGGGAACGGACGCCTTAGGTGTCCAGTTCAAGCTCCAAAGACTCTTCTCTGAGAGATTGTGGTTCCTTTAAGGCAGGGTTATGCCATTCATCTCAGTATTTTCAGCCTCTCATACGAAGGACCTCAGCCAATGTTTATTGAAAGATGGGTGAGGTAGACATAGGATCAGGCTAACCCTTTTAGCGTTTGTCTATTTTTGTTTTTGATTCATAAAACCTGCGTTTTTTGGTCATCTGATAATTTTTTATTGTGAAACATATAGGCGGCTTCAAGAGTTCTCATGCTATCCTTGCACAGACGCCATGCTAATGGTCTCTATATCGTTCCAATGTTAGCAAAAGTGCCGCCCAAGTGAACATTTTGTCTATTTTTAAAATGTGAGTCTTTAGAATAGGTTTGTGGTTTCCTGCAGTGATTCTACTATGCTCCGTAACTACTGACTACTTCAGCTAGTGGAGGTGTCATTTGTTTCTGCCTGGTTCTGATGTTATTGTATCATATTTGTATAAACTGTATAGGGGATCAGAGCTAGAAGTGCTATACATTTCAGTGTAAATTCCAAGATTACTTTCTCTATTAAAATCATGCCCCTACGTGCCAAGAGCATCTTGACTTTTTTAACATGCTGTGTTTGGGGCAGGAGAAGGTAATGTGAATTTCAGCTTATTTGAATGGGGTGTTTCATTTCTACTCCTTGGAACTGTAAACTCATTATTGCTTCTGGTTATTGCTCCTTCTGTGGAGGGAATGATCGTTTCTGTTACAAATCTCAGGATTTGTACTCAGAGTTCCAAATCTCGGGCTGCAGTCCCTCCCTCAACAGTGTTGAAGTTTCTTTGAAAATAAAAAGTGCCCCAGGGTCAACTTGCAAATGGCAAGAATGACAAGGGTGGACTAGGAATGATAAGGAAAACTGGATGAGATCCTGAGGGTTGGCATGGGTCCTTCCCTGCCCTCTAGAGTCCTGGAGGGCCAGAGACAGCTTTGTGGAGTACCTTGACAAAGCGGAAGGCCGGCCCTGGGGTCAAGACAACATTCTCGTTGGTAAGCTGATACTCCATGTATTTCTCCAGACCCTCTTCATCATAGATTTTCCTGCTGTCCCTCATGTTGAAGAGTGCCCCGGATGACACAGCAACGGTGATGGCATGCTTGGGTTTGGGCTGCAGAGAGGGGCACCAACAGGAGGACAGTCACACAGATACAAAGGGGTCACGAATAGAGCTCATGCCAAGGTAGGGTGGGAAGCAAATAGGTGGTCCTGGCTTGGAGGACTGGGATGCTGGAGACAGCCAAGAATGGGATCCTGGAGTCTACAGTGCAGAGGGGGAGGTTTACGGAGGAGAAGCAGTGGCCTGCGTGAGTTTCCCTGCACCATGGAGAGGAGCCAGGCCTCAGGGCTGGGCTGCGTGGGGGTAAACCCGGGTGCCCAGGGGAGGCAGGCCCTACTCACCGGCCTGGGGCGCGAGCAGTTGGGTGTCTTCTCATACAGTGTTCTCACAGACGCCCAGTAGGCCTCATCCTCATCCTCCTCTTCCTCTTGTTTCCTGGCCAGGTCGGACACACAGTCGTGGTCCATCTGAGAGGGGTAGAGCATCCTGCGCTGAGTATAGGATTTCCATTCAGAGGGAGGCGTGCGAGAGTATTCCCGCTGGTGCGTGTCCCTGGAGTCGCGCGAGTCCCGGGAGCGGGACATGTCCCGCGTGTCCCGGGACTCTCTCTTATCTCGACTCTCACGCATCTCCCGCCCAGTGCTGTGAGACCAGGTGTCAGGATTCTCAGTCTTGGTGGTGCGCCGGGACGTGGTCTGCAGCTGGGCCTCCGGGGACATGGAAGACCGTGAGTCGAGCGGCATGTTTTCCGTGGATGGCGAGGGCTGTGCTGACAGCTGCTTCGGTGACTCTCGATGGCTAGGGGAGGTGGATGAAGTCCGGGAGGTCGTGGAGCTACTGGGGAGCTGGAACAAGAAAGTGGGCCTCTGGGTTCCATGTTTGCTTAGGGTCCCTGTACTGTTCTCTGCCCAGCTGGCATCAAGGAGCTGTCCCTTCTCTCTATTCCATTCCTAGCTCTTACATGGATCCTGGTTCATCTTGGCTCCTTTTAAATAGGTTTAGGAGAAAGAAATGGCAACCCACTCCAGTGTTCTTGCCTGGAGAATCCCAGGGACAGGGGAGCTTGGTAGGTTGTCTATGAGGTCGCACAGAGTTGGACATGACTGAAGCCACTTAGCAGCAGCAGCAGCAGCAGTAGTAGTAATTTAGTTGCTAAGTCGTGTCTGATTCTTTCCACCCTATGGACTGTAGCCTGCCAGGCTCCTCTAGGGATTCTCCAGGCAAGAATACTGGAGTGGGCTGCCATTTCCTTCTCCAGGGGATCTTCCTGACCCAGGAATCAAACCTGGGTCTCCTGCATTGCAGGCAGATTCTTTACCAACTGAGCTATGAGGGAAGCCCTTAAATAGGGCTTAAGGGGCTCCAAATATTAGACATTTCTGTTACGTGAACACAAAGACAGCTCTCATTTTCCCCAGCTGCCTGGTCAGCACCTCTCACTTTCTTTGTTCATTTCCTTTTGTGATNGAAGCCCTTAAATAGGGCTTAAGGGGCTCCAAATATTAGACATTTCTGTTACGTGAACACAAAGACAGCTCTCATTTTCCCCAGCTGCCTGGTCAGCACCTCTCACTTTCTTTGTTCATTTCCTTTTGTGATAGACAGGGTGGAGGTCCTTTTCCTTGCTCCTACATAGTTGGCACACACTTTGCAAAGTTCTCACTTTGTTCACATACACCTGCTTAGTCAGAGACCTCCAGGTAAGACAGAGGGCTTGAGTAAGGGACCTTGCGTGGCCCTGTCTCCACCTGCTACCTCTAGTTAACTCAGCGAGTGGCTGGACTGGAAGTCCCCACCACTGAAGGCACTATAAAGCATCTCAGGGCTTGTGTCTCCCCCTTGGCCCCTTTGGTTAAAGCAGTGAATGCTGGGAAGGTTGGCAGGCTGGAGAGTCAAGTGACTCCCCTTTAGCGTTTCTTGTGCTAGGGAAGTTCAACTGGAGAGAATCATCTTCCTAAACTGGAAGCAATCTTTCTAGAGAAAGGACTCTTTCACTAAGGTGTACGAGAGATTATTAAGCATCCATATATCATTCCAGCTTTTGTGACTGTTTCACAAGTTTCAAAAGGCAGGAGTGAGTGAAGTCACTCAGTCGTGTCCGACTTTGTGATCCCATAGACTGTAGCCTACCAGGCTCCTCTGTCAATGGGATTTTCTTGGTTAAATTATTGAGCCAGTCCTCACAGAAATAGACAGATTGTTTCTCCCAGCGCCTGGGACTGGGTCACCCTCTTCATTCAAAAACTTAATCTCACTACAGACTTTTTCTTTTNTGTCCAAAGTCACAAAATCGGCAACGGATAGAGTCAAGTTTCTAAGTCAATCTTATCTCCCTCTGAAGCTTAACAATGATTGGTTTGTGTGTGTGTGTTGTTTAATCACACTTCCTCATCTGGGAGCTTCTCCAGTGGCCCATTCTTCTATCCTCAGCTTAACAGTAGGTCAAATGGAAACCCTATGTAGTTAATTGAATAGTCTAAATAATTAGATCTGACAAGACTTGCAAGTTGCTAAATATGAGCTTTATCTAATGAGACCATGTCTCTACAAGTCACAGGGCATCAATAAGGAGAAACTTCTCATATCAATCCTGCTGATGGTGTGTGTGAATAGTACTCTTGCTATGAGCTGATAAGTGGAAATTCCTCATCCAGAATATTGATTGAAGGGCAGCATACATGTACTAGGCCCTGCCCAGATGGCAGTTATGTGAGTGTTCTGTTTACATGGGTCATGTCTGCAAAGTACAAGTTCTGGGACAGTTATCCAGAGAAGAGAGTATGCTGTTCAGCATTCACCAGTGAAGAATAAGTTGTTTTTGAAGTTCATATTTCTTGAGTGTGTCCATCTTGATTATCCATATGACTCAGGAGAAACTATGAATTTAGGTAGCCAGAGAACTTTGTCTGTGGCACAGGCTAATGTGATGTGATCGATGGATTGGGAAAGAATGAAAAAATGTAAAACACTTGTAATTTAGAATTTTTTTTTAGATTTGTTTTCTTTTTGATGTGGACCATTTTAAAAGTCTTTATTGAATTTGTTACAGTATTGTTTCTGTTTTACATTTTGGTTTATTGGCCTCAAGGTACCTGGAATCTTATTTCACTGACCAGGGATTGAACCTGTGACCCCTGCATTGGAAGGCAGAGTCCTAACCATTGGACAACTATGCAAGTCCCTAGAAAATATATGTTTTTAAAGTTATCTGGGGGGAATCATAAAGTTAAAGATGCTCTTTTAAAGTGTAAGTCCTTTAAAAATAGAAGTGTTACTTAATTGCTATGTAGATTAGCATTCTGAGCTTCAATCTTCCCATCTGTAAAATAGGAATTAAGTGTTTATATGCGTCTCACAATTTTGTCATAAAACTTGAATGAAATCATGCAAGCATGTAGCACAGTTCACAGTGAGTTCTTAATAACACATACCTCCAAGACAACTTCCATTAAAATGCATGTTTGAACAGGGAGAAAAGGTCAATTGGAAGATGGCCAAAGGGCTTAAAAATCAGGCAGGCTAAGTAGAAATTGGTGACCACTTTCTCATAAAGGTGAGAGAACTTGGTGCCAGTGTGAAATCAGGGTCTTGATCTTTTTAAAAAAATCATGAGGAATTTTTTCCAATTCTCATTTGGCTAAGCCAAAATGGTCCATGTTCACCTTTTTTCCTCCATCCTGCCTTCAACACTTACTTTCATAAGTAAAGTTAACAAATGATCCCATTTCTCCCATTAGTAACAGCCATTAGCAGGAATGTTCAACACTCACCAACATTAACCAAACCCTAATTAGCCAAACACAGCCTTCCACCCCTTACAATGCACACCTTTCTTTTCCCATGCCTGCTATGACTCTCCTAAAAGAAACATTTATAGAACTCCCCTCTTTAGCCCACTCTCCCTCACATCATTAATCAGCTTGCTATGCCTCATCCAAAGGGGAAAAAAAAAGTTATTCAGTTTCCTGTTGCATGCCGGCCAGATGAGCCAGTGCTAAGCAGGACTTCAGTATGTACCCTCATGTTCACGGCACATTCGCAGCTGCACCTGGGACTACGGTGTTAAGGAGGACGTGTCCTGGATTTCACAGAGGCCGCCTTTTAACTGTCTGGTTCTGTATGATGCTGTGGTGCTTCCACTATCCAGAGTCAAGTCTTGAGCAGAACAAAGCAGGGAAATACTGTCTAGCCTGGGACCTGGAGGCCGCTATCAGCTTGCTCGGAGAACCCATTGTCTGAGAGGGGCTCTGAGGATTCAGACCTTTTAAAAAAAAAGGAAAAAAGAGAAGGTTGAGATGTCTACATGTATGCATGTGCATCACACTGCCCCTGCATTGTCACCAAGTTATTTCCTGCGTGGAGGTGACAGTGGTAGGAACTTCACCCTTGGGCTCCAGGAACTCCCAGGCAGCATGTCTGCCTCCTTGGCCAGGTGGTATGTTGTGGAGATAAGTAATGAATTTGTGGTCTGCAGACTTGGCTTTGAGCATGAATGCTGCCACTTCCTATGGGTCTCTGCAAGTTCCTTAGGCTCACAGCCTGTTTCCTCATTTGTAAGATAGGAATGATAATAATACTGACCTCATAGAGAGAAAAGAGACGAGAAATGTGAAGGACGAAGCACAGTGCCTGGCACAGAACAGTTACTCAGTAACCATCGTTGTCCCAGGTCCCCTGCCTCCTGATTCACCTGCAAAAACAAATTTCAGGGATGCTGGGGAGGATTTTATCTGGGCCCTGTGACCACCTAGGGAGGGGCCTTGCCCTGAACTTTAGTGCCCCATGAACAGGAGACTAGGAGTCTTTTCTCTTTGTTTTACTTTGGCCTGGTTTTTATTTGGGGTCTGTGTGATTTCCTGGCAACAGCCCTGTTGGTGGTGAGAAAATATGCGTGTTTGCTATTTGAGGAGCAAGCAGCTTGTTTCTAGAGGTTCCTCCCCCACGATATGGTTGTAAAATGTAGGTCAGCAATGAATGTCTCTTAGCCCAGCACAGCTCAAAGTAGAATCCCAAGTCTAGTCTACCTTGGATTCTGTATTCCTGGGGATGTATATGGGCCAAACTGACTTTCATAACACTTTTCAGTCTTTTGAAGTCTGACTTCAAGATTGATAACCTTTTTTCTTTTCTGGCTAGTCTCCTTGGCTGCCCACTTTCTCTTCTCCAGTAAAACCACAAAGCTTACTTCTACTCCTGTGTTCCTATTTCATGGATGGCACTACCATCCTCCCAGTAGCTCAGGTAAAATCCTGGGTTTATCCTAGACCCCTGCATCTTCCTCCCTATCACATCCTGTTGCTCATTAGCATCTTTTGGCTTAAGATCATTAATATTCTTCAAGATCAGCCATGCCTTCCCATCATACATCCTTTTACTGTGGGTTTCCTTTCTTCTGAAAGTAGTCTCTAGTAAGCAGCATATAGATGGGTCTCTCTCTCTCTTTTTTCCAATCAATTCACTCAAATTTAGTCCATTTACAAATGGCAAATTTAGTCCATTTACATTTAAATTAACTGTTACTAGCTATGTACTTATTGCCATTTTGTTAGTGGTTTTTTGGATTTTTTTTTGTAGTTTTTCTCTGTTTCTTTCTTTTATGTCTTTAGAAAGAACAACCCTTAGACTACACAAGGGGAAAAGAGGACTCAAATAATTAAAGTCATAAATGAAAGAGGAGAAGTTATAAGTGATACTGCTGCTGCTGCCGCCGCTAAGTCACTTCAGTTGTGTCCGACTCTGTGAGACTCATAGATGGCAGCCCACCAGGCTCCCCCATCCCTGGGATTCTCCAGGCAAGAACACTGAAGTGGGTTGCCATTTCCTTCTCCAATGCATGAAAGTGAAAAGTGAAAGAGATCGCTCAGTCAGAAATACAAACGATCATAAGCGACTACTACAGACAATTGTTGCTTAGTTGCTAAGTTGTGTCAGGCTCTTTTGCAGCTCCATGGACCATAGGCTCCTCTGTCCATGGATTCTCCAGGCAAGAATACTGGAGTGGGTTGCCATTTTCTTCTCCAGGGGATCTTCCTGACCTAGGAATTTAACTCTCATCTCTTGTATTACAGACACATTTCCTGCATTACAGGCAGATTCTTTCACATTGAGCCACCAGGGAAGCCTATACAATTGTATATCAACAAATTGTGTGATCTGGAAGCTCCTAAAACATACAATTTTTCAAGACCAATGAGAAGAAAACATAAAATCTGAAATGGATTAGTAAGGGATTTGAAACATTAATGCAAATTCTTTCAGTAAACAACACACCAGGACCAGACAACTTGATTGCCAATNGGCAGATTCTTTCACACTGAGCCACCAGGGAAGCCTATACAATTGTATATCAACAAATTGTGTGATCTGGAAGCTCCTAAAACATACAATTTTCCAAGACCAATGAGAAGAAAACATAAAATCTGAAATGGATTAGTAAGGGATTTGAAACATTAATGCAAATTCTTCCAGTAAACAACACACCAGGACCAGACAACTTGATTGCCAATTCTAAAAACCTGCAAAGGTTTAATACCTGCCCTGAGATTCTCCCTAAAAATCAAGAAGAGAAGCCTTCCAAACATACTTGCTGAATATGAATATCAGCATGGCCCTAATACCAAAATCCGACAAAGACACCACACAAAAGAAAACTGTAGACCAATATCCTTGATAAGAATAGATGCAAAAATCCTCAATAAAATATTAGGAAACCAAATCCAAAAATATATTAAAATGATCATACACCACAGTCAAGTGGGATTTATACTAGGGACATAAGGATGATTCAACATCTGCAAATCCATCATTGTGATACATTATATTAACAAACTGAAGAATGAAAACCGTATGATCTTCTCAATAGATGCATAAAGCACTTTTGACAAAATTCACCATCCGTTTATGATAAAACTCTCAACAAAGTGGATATAGAGGGAATGTCTCTCAACATAATAGAGGCCATATACAATAAACTCATGAATAATATCATACACAATATTGAAGAGCTGAAAGATTTTCCTTTAAGATTTGGAACAGGATAAGGATGCCCCTATTACCACTTCAGCATAGAACTGGAAGTCCTAGCCACAGAAATTAGGCAAGAAAAAGAAATAAAGTGCATCTGAATTGAAAAGGAAAAAGTAAAATTGTTACCATTTGCAGATGACATGAGACAATATAAGGCGAACCCTAAAGACTCCACTAAAAAGCTGTTAGAATTAATAAATGAATTTGGTAAAATCATAGGGTACAGAACAAGTATACAGAAATCTCTGCTGTTTCTATATACTTATAATAAGCTGTCAGAAAGAGAATGAAGAAAATAATGTACAATTGCATCAAAATACCTAGAAATAAATTTAACCAAGGAGAAAGACCTGCACACTGAAAACATAAGACACAAATGAAAGAAATCAAAAACACAAATAAATTGAAAAATATTTCATGTTCAAAGATTGCAAGAAATGATGTTAAAAATGGCTATATTACTTAAGGCAACCTACAGATTCAGTGCAATCCCTATCAAAATCACAAAGATATTTCATAGAACTAGAGCAAATAATTTCAAAATTTTTATGGAACTACAAATGATACTGAATAGCCAAAACAATCTTGAGAGACAGCAAAGCTGGAGGACTTATGCACCTTGATTTCAAGCTACCACAAAACCCTAGTAATCAAAGCAGTATATTTCTGGCACAAAATTGGACACATATCAATGGAACATCATGGATAGCTCAGGAATAAATCCACACATATATGGACAGTAAATTTATGACAAAGGAATGAAGAACATACAATGGAGAAAGAATAATAAATTTTCAATAAGTGCTGTTGAGAAAAGTGAACAGATACAAGCAAAAGAATGAAACTAAACCACTATTTTACACCATATACAAAAATGAACTCGAAATCGACTAAAGACTTAAACGTAAGGTCTGAAACCATAAAATTCCTAGAAGAAGATATTGGCAGTGATTTCATTGACATTGATCTTAGCAATGTTTTTGTGGCTCTAACTCTAAAAGCAAGAGCAGCGAAGGCAAAAATAAGCATCGAACTAAGAAGATGTGTTTATAAAGTATATTTCCTCATGCTTTTATGCATTTCTATAAGATTAATGTTTTATACATTTCATAGATTTCTGTTTTATTCAATGGGTAAAAACTCACTAATATCATCATTTATTTAGATGCACAAATTTTTTCCAGATTTGGCCAGTAAGAGCTCTTCCAAGTAATCTCTTACGTGTCTTTGACTTGACCCCATAATTCTTTCAGTTCTTTTCTACTTTCTGAAATAACAGAGCTCTAAGGACTTATCTTACACTTTCTGTCTTCCGCTTCTGGAATTAGCTATTAATATTTCTTGACAGCTCTGTTTTGTTTTATTATTTAGAAACCAGTATATAGGCATTAAGTGGCTTGTTGCTTCTATTATATCATAGCTTCTAGTTTCTTCCAGTGGGTGGAGCTTTGTAATAGACTCTCTCTCTCTCTCTCTCACACACACACACACACACACACACACACACATCTATGTTTATTTCCATATCTGTTTATCTACCTACATGTCTATAGTATTAAAACTCATGAATTTATTCTGGTATCCTCATTTGCAATCTAGCTCTATATGATTCACTTTAATGTCTTTTTCTGTATTTGTAATTCCCTTATTTGGGCTTCCATCAACATATTTTTCCCCTCAGTTCTAGTGTAAAGATTGGATAGTTTTGGAATTGCTAACCCATAACACTGTAGTAGTTTTTTAAATAGATTAAGAGCCTTCTTCCTTGTTGTCCTGCCTCCAGTGTNCTGGTGACATATGCTTAATAATAAATGCTGCAGAAATTTCAAAGTTGATTTTTAAAATTCTAAAAATATGCAGAGAAATTGTCATGATTCTTACAAAAAGTTTGTACATTATGCCATGTTAATTCTATGTGCATTAATAAACAAATTTTTAAGAAGCCACTGGAGTTATAGAGTTTCTTTGGCTAACACAATTAAATAAAAACTATTCTTAGAGCTAACCTTGGGGGCAGAAGTCCATAAGTTTCTGCTATGGCTAAGACTGATTTGATTACCTACATTTTTATAAATATTCAGCAAATTTTATTTAAAATAAAGCACAAATAACATATCAAGAAAAATTCTTAATATGCAATAATGCTTTAATCAAATTACTATATAAGTATTTTTAATCAATAAGAAAAAGATGGCACTAATACAAAAATAGGTGAGAAGCATAAGCAGTTTGCACTGAATCATCTCAGTCCCTCCTTTCTTTGCTTTGCTTTAGTTAATTAAATGTTTAAAAGCAGAAGATTGGGTTTTTTGAAGATACATACCCAGCAGTGGAACTGCTGGGTCATATGGTAGTCCTGTTCTTAGTTTTTTTGAGAAGGCTCCATACTGTTTTCCACAGGGACTGCCCCAATTTACATTGCCACCAACAGTGTATCAATATTCCCTTTCCTCCACATCCTCACCAACATTCATTATTTGTGTTACTTTTGATGATAGCCATCCTGACAGATGTGAGGTAAGAGCTCATTGTAGTTTTGATTTTCATTTCCTTGATGATTTGCGATGTTGAAGACCTTTTCATGTGTCTATTGGCCATCTGCATTTTCTCTTTGGAATACTGTCTATTCAGGACTTCTGCCCATTTTTCAATCAAGTTGTTTGGCCTTTTGGTGATATTAAGTTGCATGAACTGAGTGCATATTTTGGATATTAACCCCTTATCAGACATATTTATAAAAATCGTCTCCTATTTAGTTGGTTGCTTGTCTTCCTACTTTGCTGATGGTTTCTTTTGCAGTACAAAAGCTTTTAAGTTTAATTAGGTCTCATCTATTTAGCTTTGCTTCTATTTCCTTGGCCTTAGGAAAGAGATCCAAAAAAATATTGCCACTATTCATGTCAAAGTGTGTTCTGCCTGTGTTACAGTTTAGTTCCACTTTAGGTCTTTAATCCATTATGTGTTTATTTTTGTGTATGGTGTTAGATAATTTACATTCTTTTACATGCAGCTGTCCAATTTTCCCAGAAAAACTTTTTAAAGAGACTATATTTCTTCAATTGTATACTCTTGCCTCCTTTGCCATAGGTTAATTGACCATAAGTATGTGAGTTAGTTTCTGGATTCTATTCTGATCCATTGATCTTTGTGTCTATTTTTGTATAAGTACCATACAATTTTGATTACTGTGTCTTTGTAGTACAGTCTGAACTCAGATAGTATGAGTCCTCCAACTCTATTCTTTCTCCAGATTATTTTGGCTATTTGGAATCTTTCGTATTTCCATACATAATTTGAAATGATTTGTTCTAGTTCTGTGAAAAATGCCATTGGTATTTTGATAGGGATTGTATTGAATCTGAAGACTGCCTTGGATAGTGCAGTTATTTTATTTGAAATGATATGTGCATCTCAGTGTTCATAGCAGCATTATTTACAATGTCCAAAATGTGGATGCAACCACAGTGTCCATCAACAGATGAATGGATAAAGAAGATGTGACTATATATATATATATTCCATTAGAAAAAGTGAAGTCGATCAGTCGTGTCTGACTCTTGCGACTCCATGGACTATAGCCTACCAGGCTCCTCCATCCATGGGATTTTCCAGGCAAGAGTACTGGAGTGGGATGGAATACTACTCAGCCATGAAAACAAATGGAATTTTGCCACTTGGGGGGCATTATGCTAAGTGAAATAAGTTAGACAGAGAAAGGCAAATACTGTAATGATATTGCTTACATATGAATCTAAAAAGTGCAACAAACTAGTGAATATAATAAAAAAAGAAATACACTCATAGATATAGAGAACAAACCAGTGGTTACTAGAGGGGAGAGAGAAAGGAAGTGGGGAAATATAGTGGTAGGTGACTAAGAGGTACTATTATATATAAAATAAGTTACAAGGATACATTGTACAACACAGAGAATATAGAGGATATGAGAGTAACCACATCTTTTAAAATATTATTTTTACAATAAATAAGTTAGTGAATGTATATATGAAT